>VXAL01005073.1:0-33868 GCA_013399475.1 Chauna torquata | reverse complement strand
ACAAAAAAACCTGCAGTCACAGATACTCTCAGTAGATAGGATGGACTTGAAAGGGAGGAAGGACAGAATCCCTGTGCCCCACCACACGAGCTCTCACACCCACCCCTGCAGCACGCTGTGGGTGGTTCCCACGACTGGTTGCCCCTCTCTGCTCGTGGTGGGCAGCAACGTGTCGCTGGCCTCCCGGAGGCTTTTTCTAGGCAGAGGGCCTGGGCGCAGTCGCCATTGCCCTGGCAATGCCCACTCCTTGTCAGCCTCTCTCGCAAGAGCTGGCGGGGGCTGCCTGGTCTCGCTGCTGTCCCGGGTCACCCCTGGTGAAGCAAGGGCCTAAGATCCCCCCTGTAACTCATGGTCGGGCGCTGCAGCTGCGGCCGCACCAGCTCCAAGGCGGCTGACCTTGACTACAACTTAACATTATCTAATACATCTTGAGATATCTGAGACATCTAACTATGGCTGGCATATGGCAAAAGACCTACAAAAGACATGTATTCTTCTGTAGTGCTTGACAGAGGCCAGATAGGATGCCCTGAAAATTCTCAAGTTGCACTAGATGCCTATATTTAGAAAACTTAGTCATGTTCTTAGGTTTAGATGTCTTAAATTTGTATCTCACTCTATTTGTATCTCATTTGTATTTGTGCAGGACTGTATTTCACCTCTAATGTCCAGTAAAGTCAATTAGTCATTCATGTCAAGACTGAGATGATATAAGATGGTAAAAACTAAAACAGCATCAGTTGATTTAGTTATGAATCACACAGGTCTGAATAATACGGTAAGAGGAAGGAGTGAACACACTGCCCAAACATTTGTGACCAAGGATAAGCTATTAACAGAAAATGCATCTTCAAATTTTGTAGATTCACCAAGCACAAATAAGACCAACTAAATATATGGAAGCTGCAGTTATAGGATGAGACCTTCTCCACCATTTTCTTATATCCTTAGCTTAACTGATATCAGCTGTCTTGCCAGTCTGAGTCCTATATGTCAACAAGCAAATGTAGCAATACCACGTATTAAAAAAAATAAGATTACATCAACAGTGATATGATTGTCATGATGATTGGATATGAAAAAATGGTTTAATGAGGTATATAAACGGGCAAACTAAATCTTGTGATGGGGACTTGGAAGAAGAAGAAAATGTAGAAGGAAAGGAAGAAGACCCTCAATAATCTGACACTGTCACCTACTTCTTATGTACTTCTTATACCGTGGGCACCAACAAAGATAGAAGCCAGGCCAGTTATCTAATACTTATTTATTCATATAGCACCTGTTTACAATAAACCACACTAACCCTGAACATCTCATTTGCTATAATATTTTCCTCTGTCAAAAACAAACAAAAAAATGAAACAAACAAACAAACAAACAAACAAACAAAAACCAGTGAATTGAATCTTTTGAAAGTCAAGACCACAGATTCTGCGGGAGTACAGAAAAATGTTACATCTTGGAGTATTAGCACCTATGAGGTCACCCAACCCGAACCTCTCACAACAAACCAGGCTGAACATTTTGTTTTTACTGACTTGTGATTCAGAAATCTGAAGTGAAACAGAAAACATCATAGCATCTTATGTGTATGTATATTTCACAAGTAGGCTAATATATAGGTAGCTGCATAGCTTACTTTACTGCATGAAGTAAATTCTGGGTGAGAGCTCAGCTGGTAAGATTCTCACACACAATAGACTTCAGTGATACCAAAAACTTCTTCACAAGAAAAGTAACATTGGCTTCTCAGGGAGGAATCTTCAAGTTACAGTACAAGTTGACTACTTGGTTACTCATACCCCCATAAATTATAAAGTCAAAGGAGAAATTGACACAGATGCAGAGCTAACTGTTGTTCAAGAAACAATATATTAGAAGACTAAAGTTAACTCTCTTTAGAATTCAAGCACGGTAATTTGAAGCTTTTGCAGAGTACATTAGAGGTAGATGAACTCTTCATAAATGCTTTTGAAGCAAAGGAGATTTTTAAAATAAAAGAAGATGCATATGTTGTATAAAAACCATGCCAAACATTCTTGGTTATTCTGGCAGTGAAGAAATAGCCTTTATCCCTAGAGGTGGAAGTTATTGGCTCACAAAAAAAAATCAAAGGTATTGTTCCAAAAAATCTTCAAGAATTTATAGAAGAGAGGAGGGAATATAAACAAACAATAGCCAGATGCCAAGCCATATGCCAGACGTATTCCCTGGAAGATCTCAATCCTATATACACATAAAGTGTAAAAAGTAGAACTGATCTGGAAGATGTTGAAGTGACACTGTTAAATAAGAGGAAAAGATGGTCTTCAGTGATGCTCTGAATATCGATTAACATTGAAGGAAAATGGTATTCACAGAAAATCATGTTATTCATAGTATATTAATATCATTACTTTCCCAAGTGTACTCCCTACTATACTGTTTAATTAATACATTTAAATTATGCCACCTCCTAATTAAAATACAATATCTTTTATTTGATTCTGACAACAAGAAATTACTGACTCTATTCCAGATTGCAACTCAAGAGCAGAATACTGTTCATTGTTTAAATGCTGCTGGCAGTGAAGTTGACTTAACTGGTAATGAAAACTATTCCAGATTTTCTTATAATCTCAAAATTATTTAGGAAAAGGTATTGCATAGCATGATATATATATATATATTTTTTTTAGGAGTACAGATTTGAATAGTATTATGGTTATTATACATTTGTAACTTTACAGCAACAGTTCGAACTTTGTGAACTTTGTTAGGCAAAATTCACACAGACTTAATATATTTAATTTGTATTTTCTTGCACCTGTCAGTGGAGCACAACTCCTCTCAGGATTAAATGCATAAGCATTGCAGATCTGATCATGGGAAACAGCAATTTTTGTTAAATACTCTAGGTCATGATTAGCAGTGCATTCACTGAAATTGCAGTTTTGGTAAATTCAAAATAATTTGCAAATGTGTATAAAATTCAGCAAATATTTTAGCTAAACAAAGATAATTTCTGTGATAAGCAGCTTTTTTTCCTTTTTTCCTTTTTTTCTTTTTCTTTTTCTTTTTCTTTTCTTTTTTTTTTCTTTCTTTCTTTTTTTTTTTTTTTTTTTATTTTCCTGGAGCATTNTCTTTTTTTTTTTTTTTCTGACTTCAAGGGAAACTATCTACCAAGGGTCTTGTGAGTTTGGGGAGGTCCCTGCTGACTGGAAGGTAGCCAATGTTATCCCAATTTCCAAGAAGGTCACAAGATAAGACCCTGGAAATTACAGATCTGTTAGTTTCAATAACTGGAAAAATTATGGAGAAGTTTATCCTGGGTGCCACTGAAAGGCATTTAAATGATAACATAATTATCAGGCCCAGCCACTATGGATTCACAAAAGGAAAGTACTGTCTCACTAATTTGATCTCCTTCTATGATAAGATCACTCACTTGGTGGATGAAGANAGGTCACAAGATAATGCCCTGGAAATTACAGATCTGTTAGTTGCAATAACTGCAAAAATTATGGAGAAGTTTATCCTGGGTGCCACTGAAAGGCATTTAAATGATAACATAATTATCAGGCCCAGCCACTATGGATTCACAAAAGGAAAGTACTGTCTCACTAATTTGATCTCCTTCTATGATAAGATCACTCACTTGGTGGATGAAGAGAAGGCATTGGACATAGTTTTTCTGGATTTTAGCAAGGCTTTTGGTACTGTACCTCACAGCATCCTTCTGGACAAATTGTTGAATTGTAAGATAAACAAGTTCACACTATTCTGGGTGATGAACTGGCTCAATGGTAGAGCTCAAAGCACTGTAGCGAATGGGGCTGCATCTGTTTGATGGCCAATCACTAGCTGTGTTCCTCAGGGCTCAGTTCTAGGGTCAGTCCAATTCAACATTTTTATCAATGATCTAGATGCAAGAGTTGAATGCATCATTAGTAAATTTGCTGATGATACTAAACTGTGAGTTGCTATTGACTCCTTGAGGGATGAGAGGCTTTGCAGAGGAATCTAGATTGGAGCATTGGGCAATCAACAGTGGCATGAAATTTAACAAGAATACTTGCCAGATTCTGCATTGGGATGGAGTAATGCCAGATGTAAGTACAGACTAGGAGACGAGGAGCTGGAGAGCAGCCCTGCAGAAAGGGATCTGAGGGTTCTGGTTGACAGCAGGCTCAGCATGAATCAGCAGTGTGCACTAGCAGCCAAGAGGGAAAACACATTTTGGGGTGCATTAAACACAGCTTAGCCAGCCAGTCAAAAGAGGTGATTCCCCCAGTATATTTAGCCTTGGTGTGGCCTCACTTGGAAAATTGTGTGCAGTTCTGGGCTCCACAATATAAAAAGATTGTTATGATACTTGAAAGGGCAACAAAGCTGGCAAAAGGGTTGGAAGGCATATCCTGTGAGGAGCAGCTGAGGACACCGATTTGTTAAGCTTGAAGAAAAGAAGGTTGAGGGGGGACCTCATTGCTCTCTACAATTCCCTGAGGAGGGGAAGTGGAGAGGGAGGTGCTCATCTTTTCTTCCTGGTATCTAGTGACAGGATGCATGGGAATAGCTCAGTGTTGCATCAGGGGAGGTTCAGACTAGACATTAGGAAAAACTTCCTTACCAAGAGGGTAGTTAGACATTGGGACAGACTTCCTAGAGAGATGGTTGATGTCTCATGCCTGTCTGTGTTTGAGGCATTTGGATAATGCTTTTAGTGACATGCTTTAAATTTGGGTCAGCCCTGAAGTAGTCTGACAGTTGTACTCAACAGTCTTTGCAGATCCCTTCCAACTGAAACTATTCTATTCTATTCTATTCTGTTCTGTTCTGTTCTGTTCTGCTCTGTTCTATTAACTGAGAAAATGAGAAGAGATATTGGTCCTGCACCACACAGGTTACAGAATGAGCCACAATTTATGCAAGAGATCAAAAGTTAAAACCCTTATGGGATTAGGGGATAACTAATTATCTCACTTCCCAAGAGAATTTCCCATGCTCTAGGGCACGTAGAGATGGTTTTCTTTCCTATCACAGCTGTTGGCTTCTGTTTAAAATAATTAAATATTTTCTGCAAAAGGGATGGGAATCAAAATATACCACTTATCAGTAGATTACCATAACTACGTGGTTATGGAAGAATTATCTTTTTGTCTTTCCAGTATGGAAAACATTAAGGTATTCTGAAATATTTAATAGTATTTATTTAGCAAGTATTTTTTCTAATATTTACTTAGTAAGCAAATACTAAAGTATTTCAACATCTAGTAATTCTAATCCTAGAACATTAGTCTTTGGTTTTATACTTCTGTGGCAAAAGACAATTCAATTCTAACTCTACCTGAGGTGATGGAAAATAGAGAGTCATGACCCTGATTTTTTCTAAGATCTTGCTCCCGTTCAGTTGTTTCCTGCAAGGAAAGCAGCTTTGTTTTTGATTTGAGGAAGCCAGCAGGAAAAAAAACAGTTCTCCATACCTGTCCATTTCAAAGAAGAAGAAAGAGAAAGGCATTTGCAATCTACCATCAATATTAATTTCTGTACAATGTATTAGTGTCTTGAGAGTGGTCAAGCACTGGAACGGCCTGACCAGTGGAGGTGGTGGAGTCACTGACCCTTGCGGTTTTTAAGAGGCGCCTGGACAAGGTGCTACAAGATATGGTTTAGTAGCTTAGTGGGTAGTAATGGTGATAGGATGACAGTTGGACTAGATGATCTTGAAGGTCCTTTCCAACCTTGTGATTCTGTGATTCTGTGATTCTGTGAAATCTTATAGAACCATTTGCTAAAAGCCTAACTGACAGGTGAATGTGGAAACCATTGAATTGTTGGGATTCGTGCTCAAAGCCTTAATGGAACCAAGGCTGTACAGTATCTTTAGACTGCAATTTCACATCAAAGTATTAAACATGAGTTCAAAACAAGAACTTAAAGCTTTATAAATTTTTTTGAGGAAGCTACATCCTGGAAGATACAACCTAAAACATTTTTAAAAGTCCCAATTTTCAATAAGAGATGAGAATTTTCTTTAACACTCATGTGTTTGAACACCACAAAATTCAGACTGGTTCTTAGGGTTTTTATACACCGTACAGAAAATGCTAGCAAACTGCTTATAAGAGATTAAGTTTTCAGCATTTTTGAACTTACAGATGATACTACACTTGTCCAAAATATGCTACAAGGAACACAGAACTGGACAGCATTTCCTGGGCCAGCCAGTCTCCTGATCTTAATGAAGTTATATCTTAATCCCCTGCATCATTTTATCAAGGTCTACGTAAAAATCAGCTAGTTTCCTCACTTCATTTTTCTGGTTGAAGGGTTGTTCCAAAACTTTGTGCTATGACAGCTGTTAGTAAAATTCTAAAGATACTTTTCCACAGATAAAGAAGGAGCTATTACTAAAAAGATTTTGTGAAAAAAGATAGCAACCCTCATTTGGCTGCTACTTTCCTAATCAGGTAAGACAACTTTAAGTTTGTCTCACCTTAAAAGTTTATTTTATTATATCCCTTCAAAAGACATAGAAATCTCATGGATTTCTTTCTATGGACATTTGTAAGCACAAGAAGATAAACTGGGAAAATGAAGCATTTTCATAAAACTTATCTGTGTGGGTTTTATTGCTTGTTTGTTTTTGCTGTTTTTGATATTGTGTCTAATGTGATGCTATCTGTTTAAGAAAACAGATAACATTTTCATGCTAAGACATTGGAAAACATTTTAAATTAAAACTTCTGTACTTTCTGGATAGGAGATTGTGAAGGTTCATTTCCTGTTATTACTCTTGTAGTTAGATCTTTGTCCTTAACAACAAAGTAAGTTTGTTTCTCAGTGCTTAAGAAAGCAAACAGAAAAAGTTTTGTAGAGTTTGAGTCCAATAAAAATGCTGGCAGGAACAACTTGGAATTTGAACCAAGAAACAAATCTCCTAAAATAAGTTGTTTGGAGTGAAAGAGTGAGAAGAACTATGCAAAGATTTTTCTTTAATAAATTATGTAAATTTAAGTTCAATTTTGTTAAGCCAGAACAAATGAGAAATTCATATGACATAAAACTTTTGAGAAAAAGTTATCTCCTACTATGTGGTGTCAGTGAAAATGAGAAATTCACTAAGGCAACTGACAATATACTTCTTTACTGTTGGCTTTATCAGGCAAAGTGACCCTGTCACTGTGCATTTTCATAAAATTCATCTGTGTGGGTTTTATTGTTTGTTTGTTTGTTTGCTATTTTTGATATTGTGTCTAATGTGATGCTATCTGTTTAAGAAAACAGATGACATTTTCATGCTAAGACATAGGAAAACATTTTAAATTCTTCTTTGAGGTGAGTTGCTTTGGCAGATGGCAGCCCACTGAGACAGGGCAGATTACACCAGGGTAGATCACATCACAGGTTCCCAGGCCTGTCGTACTCAGATTTGGCTGATGAACCAGAAAAGTGTGCAGAGACAACATAGAAGGGAGGCTATGATATTATTCCATCATTTACTTTTTTCTTTTTTTTTTTTCAGTTTTTAATATAAAACACTTGTATACTTACATGTGCCATTGAGGACTCCTTTATGCCATTGAGGACTAGAGATTGGGTTTGCTGTGTTATGGATTTGAGAAATTACAAAAATAAAAAGGACAAAATAAAAATAGTTTTAGCTTAGTTTTCAGAACAGCTATACAATAGCTGGTGATGTAACAAAGAAGTGCCTGCTCCTACATACTCATAAGATATGATACATTCTTCTTTTGCTGTAGTGATATTATGATGAACTCATTTTATGTTCATTAGGGCTAGAAAATATGTACGTTTGTATTGGGTTTACGTGGTAAAGGTTTGGTAGCAGGGGGGCCACAGGGGTGGCTTCTGTGAGAAGATTCCAGAAGCTGCCCCATGTCAGGTAAGAGCCAGCTCCAGCCGGCTCCAAAAGGGACCCGCTGCTGGCCAGAGCTGAACCAATGAGCTATGTTGTTTGTGCCTCTGTGAAAGCAGATTTAAGAAAGCAAAAAAACTGCTGCACAAAAGCAGCTGAGAGAGAGAGGAGTGAGGAACAGCCCTGCAGACACCAAGGTCAGTGAAGAAGGAGGGGGAGGAGGTGCTCCAGGCGCTGTAGCAGAAGTTGCCCTGTGGCCCGTGGTGAGGCCCATGGTGGAGCAGGCTGTCCCCCTGCAGCCCATGGGGTACCACATGGAGCAGATCTCCACGCTGCAGCCCGTGGAGGAGCCCACAGTGGAGCAGGTGGATGTGGCCTGAAGGAGGCTGCAGCCCATGGAGAGCCCCTGCAGGAGCAGGCTCTGGGCCGGAGCTGCAGGCCATGGAGAGGAGCCCACGCAGGAGCAGGTGATCCGGTGGGAGCTGCCACCCGTGGGGGACCCGTGCTGGAGCAGTTTGCTCCTGAAGGATGGACCCTGTGGTACGGACCCATATTGGAGCAGCTCTTGAAGAGCTGCAGCCTATGGGAAGCCCACACAGGATCTGTTCAGGAAGGACAGCATCTCATGGGAGGGACCCCACTCTGGAGCAGGGGCAGAGAGCGACCATGAAGGAGAGGGGAAANTGTTTTGCCCGTGATGGTAATCAGTGAGCAACTTTCTTGTCCTTATCTCAACCTTTGAGCCCTTGTCCATCGTATTTTCTGCCCCTGTTCCTTTGAGGAGGGGGAGTGAGAGAGCGGTTGTGGTGGAGTTTGGCTGTTTACCTGCGTAAAACCACCACAATGGTAATGTAGATTGCTTCTTGAGAAGCTGCAAAGGGAAAATATGCTTCTTAATTTCTATAATAGGATAGTAATATTGCTAGCATGGCTCTCTATTCATTTCCCTATAAAACCCGGAATTGTATTTCTTCTTTTTGACTGACACAGTGCATTAAGCAGACATATTCTTTGCACTAACTAAATGACACTCATTTCTCCTTGGAGGTTACAATGTATTTATTTCAGCATTGTTCTATGTGCAGATTGTCAGAATTTTTCTGATGAAACCAAATATAATCAGAAAATGCCAATATATTCAGAAAAATTTTAAGCACAAATCCTGTCACTGAAGTACATGGGAGTTTAGTAAATGCTTAACAGAAATAGTATTATCTGTATATATATGTGCCCTGCCAAAACAGGACTTCTTGTGCTTTTTTAAAATTCCTATATTTACTATTTGAAAAATGTGGATCACCATCATATTAGAAGTTCCAATTAAATACTCAGTCAAAGAAGTAATACAGTTTCCCTTAATTGCTTTCATTCTAATTAGCTGGGATTTTGTTTGTTGTTTGTTTGTTTTTCATACCTAGGTAGACTGCTGAATCTTTCAGGAGTTTGTGTATGTGTACACACACACATATGTATATATATACAGATGCAAATATATACACATTTAAGTCTGTCTGTCTGTGTATGTAACAGTTGTTCTCTTTTGAGATTTTCTAAATTCCATTAAATGCATTTGACACACCTCCTACAGTACCCAAGTAGAATATCATAATTATGCCTTTGAAAGCAGATTTATTCTGATACTTCTGCATCATCTTTTCTCTCTTTTTGTGTTGTGTATAATTTGTGTTCCTTCCTTTGTTTCCATAGGGTTGGGGGTTTTGTTTCCTGAAAAGTATTTCTTTGGTGTGTTGCACTACACCTTCTGCCATTCACAGACTCCAAAGGTGTATATGAAGAGGGAAGAATTTATTGATAATCTAATTAATGTCTTCACAGAATCACAGAATCTCAGATTGGTTAAGGCTGGAAGGGACCTCTGGAGGTCATCTGGTCCAGCTTCCCTGCTCAAGCAGGGACACCTAGAGCAGGTTGCCCAGGACCATATCCAGACAGCCTTTGAAGATCTCCAAGGAGGGAGACTCCACAACCTCTGTGGACAATCTAATCAAAATTATTGCTAGTCCAATTAAATCAATGCTAATACTGATAATCCAAATTATCCATTTGTTACAGCTAATTTACATGAATAATAGCTAATTATTACACACAAACTCTCTGATATTCACTCCATTCCCTGATTTTATTCTTACCCTTCCAACGTGTTGATAAAGCAAGATGCCAGAGTCCCAGATCCAATGGAGTATGATGGTAATGGTGGATCTAACTTTCTCCTTGCTTTTGGGTACACCTGTGATTATTTTTATGCTTGCCAACACCATCAGGTTACTTGCTTTTTCTTCACTTGTCTGCAATGATACTATTTATTTATTATTCATTATATGCTGGATATTTATTCTTTGCTCTCTTTGATACCCTAAAGCTGGTTTTATCCAGCTGCTTATAGACAAGCAATTAACAATTTCTGATTAGCATTTATAGTCAGGGTTCAGGGCTTGCATTTTAAATGCCCCTGTGGACACCCCATGGCTGTACTACTCTACACGACAACCCTATTCTAATTCCATAGACTGATCTTTCGCCATGCCATAGCTACCAGCTATTTTTAGCTATTATTTAAATAAACATATCCATACTATTGTAACAGTTGGAATTGCACCACATCATTGGAATGAGGTGAACTTAAGCTTAACCATGTAACGATCATCTGGTCATTCTCCAGTGGACCAAGGCAAATGCAGAGAAAGTCTGATAAGTCCTGAGGCCTTCTCTGTTAATACAAAGCCTGTGGCCTGTTACTAGCAATTTCAAGACTATATTTCCTGGGTTACAGGGCTACAAATGCTTCCTGAGGTCACTACTGATTTCAAAATTTTTCTTTGGATTTGGCATGCATTATGTGAATATATGAATATATAAATGTTATGGCATTTAGTTCAATTAGTAGCCTCCTGCTTACATTAATTTTGACTTTAGGATATTGTAAAATAATTTTCTCAGCTTTTTCTTCCACTTTCTAGAACTTTGATACATAGTAATTGGCCAAAGTCCCCAAGCAGCTAATGTAGTTTCCTATAAAACTCACATTTAATTTTTGTTTCTACTTGGATTTAATAGTAAACCCATTACCAGTTCTGAGGCACTTAAATATTATGCTGATCGTTGCCAATTATAGTCCTAGGGACATATTTACATAGCAGGTGGAGAGATGCTTGTGTTTATTTTGTGTACTATGGCCAAAAGCAAATTACAGTTGACTCCTTAGGCTGTAAAAGCAATGCAAAGGTCTTATGTCCTCCTTGGACACGACTATATTGTTGAAAGTTTTAAAGAGCTCTCAGATAAAAGATAAACCTGAAATAGGCCCAAGAGATGCACGCAATCAGAATAAGCCTAGTACAATATGTAACTATAAAATGCATTAAGAAAAAAGAAAGTGTCTCTGGAATCAAGAAACACTATAATTTTGAAATACATTTCTGAAGAAATATAAAGTAAAATTATATTTCCAAGAAGTCTGTAAGAAAGTAAATATTAATTACAGGAAAGGTTAAAAAGATTAAAAAAAAAGATTAAAAATAATACAGAAAATGGTACCAGAAGCATGTCCTTTCACAAAAATATAAATGTTTCAAGCCTTTTTATTATGTTTTGGCACATCAGATATACCAGACTGTCTTATTTGGCATTTACTGTTGTATCTACTTACACAATTTTATCTTCTGAATAGACAAAAAATGTGACAGAAAAAGGGGAAAAAGATTGTTAAGATAGCCAAACATTGCTAAAAGGATTGGAAGCATGTTCACATAAGCAACGATGATAAGATACTGTACTGCACTTTAAGCAAAAAATTGCACAGTGATACGCAATTTTTGCCCATCATGTGATCTTGAATTCGTTGGTTATAAATGTAGTACTTAGTGGAACCTATTCATGTTAAATGTGATTTCTGGTTAATTTTGTTGATGCTACCATTAACGTGTAATGGATCAACAAATGGGGACCGTGGCAGACATTACACACCTTTGGCTGTACTAAACAATCTAAAAGTAATTACTGTTGGAAAACATTTCCTTGGTGGACACGATGAAGAACACATGTCTCAGATGTCTCTCCCACAGTATTCTCCTGGGGAAACTGTCTGCCCGTGGCCTGGACAGGTGTACTCTTCTCTGGGTAAAGAACCGGCTGGAGGGCCGTGCCCAGCGGGTTGTGGTTAATGGAGTTAAGTCCAGCTGGCGTCCCGTTACAAGTGTGTCCCCCAGGGGTCGGTACTGGGGCCTATCTTGTTTAATATCTTTATTGATGACCTAGGTGAGGGGATTGAGTGCACCCTCAGTAAGTTTGCAGACGACACCAAGTTGGGAGGTAGTGTCGATCTGCCTGAGGGTCGGATGGCCCTTCAGAGGGATCTGGATAGGCTGGACTGCTGGGCTGAGGTGAACGGGTTGAAGTTTAACAAGGCCAAGTGCCAGGTCCTGCACTTTGGCCACAATAACCCCATGCAACGCTATAGGCTTGGGGCTGAGTGGCTAGAAGACAGTGATGAGGAAAGGGAGCTGGGAGTGTTGATCGATGCTAGGCTGAACATGAGCCGGCAGTGTGCTCAGGTGGCCAAGAAGGCCAATGGCATCCTGGCCTGTATTAGAAACAGTGTGGCCAGCAGGAGCAGGGAGGTGATCATCCCCCTGTACTCAGCTTTGGTGAGGCCGCACCTCGAGTACTGTGTTCAGTTTTGGGCCCCTCACTACAAGAAAGACATCGACGCCCTGGAACGTGTCCAGAGAAGGGCAACAAAACTGGTGAGGGGGATGGAACATAAGTCTTATGAGGAGCAGCTGAGGGAGCTGAGATTGTTCAGTCTGGAGAAGAGGAGGCTCAGGGGAGACCTCATTGCACTCTGCAACTTCCTGAAGGGAGGTTGTGATGAGGAGGGGGTCGGGTAACTTCTTTCAGGTAACTAATGATAGGACTCGAGGAAATGGCCGCAAGTTGCGCCTGGGGAGATTTAGATTAGATATCAGGAGAAACTTTTTCTCTCAGAGAGTGGTCAAGCACTGGAACGGCCTGACCAGGGAGGTGGTGGAGTCACCGACCCTCACGGTGTTCAAGAAGCACCTGGACAAGGTGCTACAAGACATGATTTAGTAGCTTAGTGGGTAGTATTGGTGATAGGATGACGGTTGGACTAAATGATCTTGTAGGTCTTTTCCAATCTTGTGTTTCTATGATTCTACAAGGAAATTTAATGCTGTCAAAATTCAAGGATAATAGAAACGCCCCACCGGAAAAGGGGGGAAAGTAAAGCATTATAAATGCTGTTATTAAAAATCTGTTGTCTGAGTTTAAGGGAAACTTTTCAATTGCTAGTTTGAATTAACTAAATTGAGCAGGCTGCAGTGTTAAGGAGGGAAATCCAGACAGGTAAGCAGAAGAGAAGAGGCTTTGGAGGCCCTAAAAGATCAAATAAAACTCTGAGTAGTTCTGAGATTGATAATAATGCTCCGGAGGGGTACTGGGCAATTATTCTCCTTTTTCAATTTTATTTGGATCTGTAAGTATCTATTTTTCTCTATGAATAAAGAGTTTGTTTTTATAAATTTACTTATATGCAGACATTCTTTAACATTCTTGCCATGAAAAAGAGAACTCAAAGTTATTCCACCAAAAATGTGGACTGATGGCAACATAAGTTCTGCAGCTCTCACTGGAACATTTGAAAGTACAGTCCATGTTTTCATGCTGTTGGACCACAGGATACCATTTCATAAAAGGACTGTTGCAAAGAGTAAGATTCATTTTGCATAATTTCAGAAGTCCAAAACATAGGCATTGAAGCCTAAGCTAATTACTTTCAGTTTCTATTCCAAGTAGTTGACTAAAGTAGACACCTCTAGAGAGTGATTCATCAAATTTGACATGCATCTTAGAAGTGAAATAAATCACGTCTGTTTCTTCCCCTCTATTTAATATGAAGAGGGAATCTGGGGATTTTTAGTTGCCTAAAAACAGATAAATAAATGGATTCTATCAAAAGATTCTTCCTCCTGAAAGACCAAATTCTAGATCTGATTTGTCTCCTATTTCAGGTTCAATTGCACACCTTCAATGTTTATCACCAAACACAAGATGCTTCCCTGGCTCACTGTTAGTAACTAGTCTGTTTCCAGCTCCCCACAAGAACACAAAAGCATTTTTCTGATAGTCTTTAGCTATACCAAAACTTAACATTGCTACAGCCCTTTGTATGGGCTGGAAGCCCTGGGGACTCTCTGGCCACAGAGATACAACTGAACAGTCTTAGCCTCCAAAACAGGGTGGCTACATCCAGCTCGCTTATTGAAATTAATCCAGTTGTAGCAACTCCCAAGTCACACCTGGAAATTGTGCAGATTGAGCAAGTTGTCTCGAGACAAAAGGGCCAGGAAGAATTTTTAAGAAGTCATCAAGAAGCCTGTTGCTGGGCTTCTGTCTTCCTTGGATCTCAATTGTAGCCTTGTCTCTGCTCCCATCTCTGGCACCATTTCCTTTCTGCTCCTCTATGGGGTCCCTAGATGGGTTCTGGACATGGTACATCCACTGCAGTGGCTGTGGGTGATGATGGACCCCATTAACGTGGCAGGGTTCGGACCCTGTAAGACTGTGCTTCTTAGTGAAAGCATCACCTGCACTGGGGTGACCCCACAGGCAGAGCAAGCCTGCTGTTGCTGCTGCTTGATATTTGATATCTGTGTCAACCTGACTGCTGTGGAAATGGCTTAAATAGATTAAATGGGAACGACACTGTGGTGATGAACTGGTGTTTTTAAGGAGCAAGCCTTCTCAGCAACAGAATCTAAGATTTATTACTTCTCTCCAGATAGTAATTCTTATGTCTGCCTACAGTGATTTTTATGTTCTCTTTTTCTACATGACAGGAGCAGAAGCCTCAAAGTGTGCCGGTGATTTGATGAGTATGTAAGGTGGGCAGTTTATAAGAATATAGAACTATTTTCCTTCTGCTTCATGATTCCCTCCATAGATAACTGGGCTGCTTTAGAGCAAACTTAAATGACTGAGGAACTTCTACATCCTTGAAGCCTGCTTATCTTTTCTGCTAAAATTGGTCCCAAAGTAAAAATTCATGCAGTTTTTCAGTCCCATACATTTTTTATGATCACAGGATGATGCACTGTTTTAAGTCAGAAGAGTGTTGCTGTCAACAGTGTCTCAAACATAAGGACCACCTAACATTCAGAGTTCCATAGATAATGCTGATACTTACAGGGGAGGCTGTCCCAAGTGTCTACGTTCATCTCTTACGGTTAACAGCTTTCTTTCAGTCTGGCTTCTTCTCATCTTGTTTCAACAAGACATATATATGAAAAAAGAGCATGAATAGGATAACTTCCTCATTCCTTCAAAGAGATATTCATTCAGCCCAAAGACTGGAAGCAAAACTGTTAGATGTAAATTAAATGAAAAAAAAGAGCAGCCCTCCTCTACCTATTTCATGATAAAACTTTAACAGCATGAGGCACTGTTACTGCCTGTGACACTGTTACTGCCAGCAGATAGAACATTTCTAAGATTATGTTCATCAAAACAGAGAGAGAAAGTGGATGCCTTTAACCCTAATCCATCAGTCCAACAGCATTTAGTATGTCTGTCAATCACATTTATTCTGCAAAAGTCAGAATACTATGTTCGAGGGAAAAAAAATAAAAAGTAGTTCAAAGAGCAACTTGACAATCATTGGAACAGGTTGCTCAGAGAAGTTGTGGATGCCCCATCCCTGGAATTGTTCAAGGCCAGGCTAGATGAGGCTTTGAGCAACCTGTTCTAGTGAAAGGTGTCCCTGCCCATGGCAGGGGGGTTGGAACTAGATGATCTTTAAGGGTCCCTTTGAACCCAAATCATTCTATGATTCTATGAATTATAGTGTATAGGAAACCTTGGTTCACCTAAGCAATTAATATATATTTATATTTATTTATGCTTATGTTTTTAATGAGGGAAATTATTTGAATGTTATTATTTTATAACTTTGTGATAGCTCCTTTTGTGTCATCTAAATATTTTAAAGGTTACCTTTCCAAAGAACAGACACACCTACCTGAGTTACAAGACTGGATTTCCAATACTGACCATTGCATTCATATGAAATATCACCACAAGACAAATTAATGTAACACTAAGTATAAAAGGTCAATGGCTTTCTCTCTTCTAACTGAAGTTCAAAGTTCAAAGTTGTCAGTAGCTAGTTTTCCCAAAAGTCTAGACTAATGTCATCTGAATCGGGTTAAAAAAAGCCTATCTGTCACAGTCATTCAGGAAACGTGATTACTAGCCTTCTGAGCGTCACAAGGGACCAAATAGCAATCATTCTTCAAAGATCCTTCTCCATCGACTATAGAGAGAAACTACAGGTGCCTCAGCTAAGGGCTTACAGGTAAGTGAGATGTACGTGGCCCTCCTCAGTCTAGATAAGATGTGATAGTACAAAATGACTGGTTGGTCTGGCTTTTCTTTATATCCTATTAAGACCTACTGTGTTTTTCCAAGATGTTGCGGTTGTATTCTGTTACATGCATTACCAAATGATATGGTCAGGTGTCTATGGCAGCTGACATTGTTATGACCCTTACCATAGTATTATCGGATGCCCTTAGCATTGTTGATGATGTTACTGACCTAGTCTAGTTAGTGGCAAAAATTTCATTCAAATTGTTCCATTGTTTTTCTTCTCCATATTCCTAAATAGTATTTTGGCTTTTCCCCATATTTCCCTGAGGTTCCACATCCTTCTGTGTTAAATATTGTGCAATAGGTAGTTCATAAATATTTGCAAATTGCTTATCACAGTGCAAAAAATCACTCACTGCTGAGCTGAAATTGAAGCTGGTTGCAGCTTAATCTTTATCATTCAGAATGATTTGGTAAAAGGACACAGATGATACCAACAGGAACATATCTACCTCTTGAACGTGAGGCATGTTTCTGACTTCTGCTGCCAGAGCTGGCCTGCATAATGAGTCAAACATCCCATTCATATCATTAACCGTGATGACAGTTTTCGATATATACCAGCCTTTGAAGTTGTGAAAACTTCTCTCTCATGCAAAAGTCTGCAAATACGAGTTTGTGCTAAAATATAAGGTAAACATCTACATATACAATTATTGATAGCTTGCTATGTGTGAGCATCTCAGTTTAAAAGAAGACATGCTGAAAGTTTCCTTTCCACAAGGCTTCTTTGGCTTTCAAAGCATCCACTTTAGCATTTTGTTGTGCTCAAAAAATAGTGTTTCAGTTTTAGGAGATACAAAAAACCTTTTGTGCATACCCTTTGAAAACAGGCTTACTGGTCTGCAACTGGTGGAGTTGTAAAACTCTCCTGAATAATGAAGGTTGAATTAAAATTAATAGTTTATTTCTGATTGGTAAGTTTCAGTTTAGGTACTTCTTTTACTAATCTTATAGTATTTTTAAAGTTTATTTTATGTGTTTGGTGCCATGGGACACTTTTCTAATTCTGACTATGTCATTATTCAAATCAGAAGAAATAAAGGAAAATAGGATTATGATTTTGCATTATCTTGTGGGAAGGTTTTGTGAAAGCATCCTTATTGTCAGTGTGAGACAGCATGCAACATTTGAAAAACTCATCTGAAAAAACACTCCTGTTTTATGAAAGGGTCCTTACCTAAAAAAATTAGTATCTCTGTATGATTTCATTTAGCTATTGGCTTGTGTTCTGTTTTCTGAGAAAAAAGAAGGCTTTTTGTTTTCTGTTTTGTTTTTTATTGTATTTGAATGCAAACAAAGTAACATAGACTTGAGAATAATGGCAAATTATTTTTGCACTCATACTTGAAAGGCATGCTGATATTGTGAATATAATATTATTAAAATTCATTATGAAATTACCATGACAATTAAAGTCAGCTGTGAAACACTAGTTCAGGAGTAACTCTCTCATTTTAAAATAATACCATTAGTTCTTGTCATGCAGAGAAATGTAATTAATGTAAATTTCATTTGCGTATTCCCTGCTTCTTTTCTTTTCTTTCTTTAATCTTGTAATCACTGCAAGTAATTTTTCAAAAAAGTGACCTTAATAAGTGATTAACATTTTTCTTAAACTCAATCTAACAATTGTTATTTTAATATTATTAGTGCTACCGTAAAAAAAACAAAAAATCTACTTTAAAAAAAAACATGCTCAAAAAGCAGAGAACCTGAAGATAATGCTAAAATGTGCATTCTTTCATTTAGAAGGTTTGAGATAATCATAAACATATTAAAATATACATCTGCAAGTACATCCACACAGTTCACACCTACTGTAATTCTCCTTAAATGGTTCTCTTTGACCAGCAATTATGATCATGCTGCCTTAGACATTTTATCTAATCAGGCAGAAAACTCTGAGTCTGGGATTAATTATTTGTATTAGACATATTGGCTAATTTATCTTCCTTCTTTTGTGTAAATTATTCATAATCATTTTTCTTAAGTATAGTCATTATTTAAGGACTATTTTCTGCAGATACTAGTGAACAGCACGTTCACAAGATTGTGATTGTATTTTATTGTGATTGTATCTTAAAGATAAAATCACTGTTCTAATTTCCATGGTACAAAACTACAGTAGAAAAATCTTGTATAAGTGAGCATGGAAGACTGGAGCAACTGAAGCAATTGGAGCACACAAGAAATTTTCTGAAACACAAAGAATTTCCAGGGCCAGATAAGCCCAGAATTGACAATATAAATATTTAAGTCACTGAATTCATTATTCATTTTATTTGAATATCATGTGATTGCTATAGAAAATTATTCTCATTGGTACAGCTTCCTTACAACAACTCATTTGACAGAATATTCACGAAAAGGCTAACACAAAGCAGTGAGTACAACTGAAAAGATTCATTGAAAAGCGAATATTCACAGGAAATTATTTGCCCAGCTGGCAGAAAGAACTGTGTGGTAGCTAGAAGTAAGTGCTAGGTATCTGAAGTACATGTTTCAGCCTAGACCGAGAAGATTTTCTATATGAATGTGAATCATGGAGCTTGGGATATTTTAAATGAGCTTTTGATATTTTTTCAGTCATAGTTCCTGTGATATGTGGGTGCATTGCTAAACTAACAGAATAAATTAACGTATAGATCCAATTCTGCTCTGACATACATAAATGTTGTTTATGAATCTTGGAGGGTATATTCACAACTAACAACTAATGCTGACATCACTACTCCAACCAACAAGTATTGTATTTCTATGACAATTGAGCCTGAGAGATTTAAAGTCAAATGCTGCAGTCATAAATTTATACTGCAGTCATAAATTTTTTAACTTGTGACATGATACATAATGGTAATAATTTGATAATAGGAAGTTGGGTAAAATAGCAAGCTTCATCATATTCCTAGTCACTATAAGTCAGGTGCTATATTTATTTTCGAAAATCAAATTTTCTAATATCAAAGTTGTCGTGTTTGATTGTTTTGTTATATTTTGTTTTATTCCAAATGATCTAGGATGTTTTTTGTGATCTTTCATGTTATGGATTTTGAGTTTAAAGTTCTAATATTATATTATCCTCTTATAATATTCCTCCCAAATTACATGATTATTTTAAGGTTATTTTAACTTGTTCAGGCAGATTTCAGTAGTAAGACTTGTAATTCTTCAGTATGGACATGTATTCTGCAACAGTATTAAATTATTTCTTAATGCAATTAGCTGGACTTTTAACAAATATATAACTGGAGAAAAAGTTTTTGAATGGGTTGACTGGTAATACTTTACATGGAAAAGTAGTATACAATTGCTTCCATGTTTTAGAATGTGGCCTTTTTGAGCTCANTCTCCCACAGTTCCTGCTAGCTTAGTGTAACAGATGTCACTAAATGATCTCCAGATAAAATAGGTAAAGATTTATCCACTGAACTGCAGAAGCTCGGTTCCTAGACAATTCTGCTACCACCTTCAGTGCATTCTGCATTCTTCCCGCATTCTCTGAGTTTTGAAATCAGAACTCAATGTCTTTCTAGAAGATGCTTTTTAAACTAATGAGGATCCCAAGGGAGCAATTCTGGCGTTAGGGTTTATGGCCTGTGTTATTCAAGTCTAGAATAGTCTAGAGAACCAAAATAGTTATATTTAGTGATAGACTTTATAAGAAAAATATTTCATTCTGAACTTAAAATAAGTTAACCTGAAATTCTTTCAGGATGCTGAGGTATTCAATTTTCAACCCACCAACCATATTTCAAAGATTTGGCATCTCTCTGGGGGGTAAAAAGAAAAAGCAATGTTCATGGTTGCCATCAGTTTTCTCATGTATTTCTAGTCATAAGTCTAACAGTGAGAAAGAGGTAAGTGAAAGTCAGATAGATGTGGGGATACCCAAAGGCTAACTGAGCACGCACCAACCAAATATGGTTGGTATGTAAATATGACTGTGACTATGACTGTTTCCCGTCCATTATACTCATTCTTATTTTAGCAGCACAGAAAAGAGCAAAAATCATACATGTAGGTTTTTATGCTGTGTGGGCCAGTGCCAAACAGTGGGTCTGTCAGTGGGAAACCTTGAATTGGGAAGTGAGTAGATCACCAGTTTGGAGAAACAAAGATTGGCAATTATTACTAGATATAGCCAGGAAAATACCTTTTAAGATGAGATGGGTAAAAGCTCGTGCTAAAGACAATCATCCAGCCAAAAATTGGAATCAAAAGGTAGACGAGTTAAGTAAAATTAGGAAAATCAACTTAAATCCTGAGACTGGGATTTGGGATTGGCTGGGAGAATGATTACATCAAAACCCAGGTCACACTGGCAAGGAAGCACTTTACTTTGCTGCACAGAGTAAAGGCTAGCCTATAAACAGAAAAACTTGTGAAGCTATTCTTACAGAACATCCCCAGTGTAAACTGAAGTTACAAGCAGATCATCCTGCTAAAGCACCACCTCTACATATCAGTTAAGGAAAAACTTCATGGTCTACATGGCAAATTGATTGTATTGGACTGTTTAAATGCTTTGCAGGATATCAATAGATCCTCACAGGAGTGGAAGTAGTTTCTAGCTTGCTTATGGCAACTGTATCAGAAAGCTGATGGGCAAAATACAGTGCAAGGGCTATCGTTTTGGTTCTCAAATCTGCGTACTCCTGATGTTATCCAAATTGGCTCACATTTCTCATGGAAGGAAGTGCAAGACTGTGCAAAACAAGAAGGAATTAAATGGGTATTTCACACCCCATACCACACTCAGTCAAATGGGATGGTAGAAAGAGCTAATGGTTTATTGAAAAAGAATCTCAAGCCACACGAAGCTCAGCAGGATACGAAACTTCCCAAAATATTCCATCAATTAAGTAATCAGTATGGGCCTACTGGAAGCCCTGTGAGCTAAGCGTTCTTTCTAAAAACAGAGCTTAGCACTCCACCTACTTGGAGAAGAGGATATCCAACAACATTTCAGCCAGGACAGTCTGTGATGGTCAATTTACCATCCATCAGTACTGTACCTTTCACCTTAACAAAACCTCGTGGTCCACTTGCCTGGGCAGCTACTGATAGCAGTGGTGCAAAACATAGAATTAATGCACAATGGATTTTTCCTTCTTTTTAATGGGGCAACCCGTTCAGACTCTCCCCACCAAAACAAGTCTGTTTTTTCCTTACAGCATCCCGCAGGATGGCAGACAGAAATGCTGTGTTCATGTTACTATTCCAAACCCTAACAATGCTGCTCCTCCTAACCTGTGGTCAAAGAACACTAGAGTGACCATGGTCTCAAGCTTGTGTTAAGTATATGGGGAGTATAGGAATACACTCTAGTAAGGGAGATTTAAAGCTTTCCACCATGGTCATGCAAGGAAATGAAATGTACTTAGAAAACGAATGGAGCTGGAGTAAAGCTGAAGCTGATGATAAAGTTCTCCAACTTTGGAGAATGGCAAGGGAAGAAATTAAAATAGGATGCCAGATGATCAGTGGGTCTACCCATGAGACATCATCTCAAATTTCTGTGTACAATGTTACATCAGACCCAACAATAAAAGATATGAAACTTTGCGCTTCTGAAAGATTGGACTGTTGGTACAATTTACTTCAGTACAACCTGTTTTTGCAGTTTGCCTCCATGCTCACTGGAGCGTGGGACTATCATTGAAATTTAAAATAGACATTACTGAGCCTAGTACAACAACATCGACTCTGACTGTAAAGGATAAGGGAATTTTATCCCCACAAACTTCTGAAATTGGACCTTATGTGATCAGCAATACAGGCCAACAACTAGAGTTATTTAATCCATCAGGGTCTCTTAAATGAGTAGAACTACTGATGCAAATTAATATCTCTACTGTCAAACCAACCTGCTCACCATTCCTGAGTATGTCCCATGCAGGATGGTCAGCATGGTTGCATAGGCGAACCCTCTCCTCTCCAAAACAAACAAAGAGAGATGTGACCAGTATCACAGGGACAGGATTAGGAGTTTTAAATAGCATAGATGCCGAAGTAGTCATAAATAACTTGAGCGCAACCACAAGTGATTTACACAAAATAAAACACATATTGGGATCTTCTCTATTAGCATTAGGAACTAACCAATGGCTCTTATTTGATAGATTGCCTCAGTGGGAAATAATTAATAAAAGGGACCACCAACTGATTGTGGATGCACTTGGTATACCCCAAAATAATGTTTCTGTACCTCTTAGTTGTATCCAGGCTCAAGTGTGGATGTAATCTATGGTAGCAGCAGTTATAAGAGAAGGGGAAGAAGGCATTACCCGTTGAAATTCAAAAGGCAATTTGGGATAATGCAACTAAATTTGAAAAAATAGTTCCTGTCTTGGTGGTGTTTAGTTAATTCTACTTATGACCCCATCAACAATAAAGCCACAGCTTTTGTCTTAACAATACGCATTGCTTTGGTATATACCATATACCCAATCATCGTGCTAAGATTGAATCACAACAGGACTATACTCTATCCATCAGAACATAGAATGTGGGCCCAATGAAATGGAAACAAATGGAAAACTGTTGATGTTAACACGAGTGTTGCACAGAAACAAGAAGCAATAAGGATTTATTTGTGAAAGTAACACCATGAAGGTGCCCCCCCCCCCGCAACCGTTAACCTGACCTGTAACCCTGCTCAAGTGATAACTATCAGTTGCGGCTGCGATGGATGTGTCTGGTCATGATAGCTGTACCGGGCTCAAGGCGGGTTTGGGTGAGACAGATAACACAGTAGCCAAAGGTTAATTGAACATGCACCAACCACATATGGCTGGTATGCAAATATGACTGCGAGTCAATCATCCTACTCCATAAATAGGGGACAGCCCAGACCCTATTGAGCGCTCTTGCAAAGCAGTGGGCTGTGTGCTAGGATCTTCCCCTTGAGCTGGGATGCCTCTCAAAGTTATTCCTCTAGATCAAGAGATTCCTTACCTGTGACAGGTACTCAGTAAGTGACTAATAGTATACTTTATAATCTTAGCTCAGTCATATAAAGGATGGATTGCACATATAATCCTTTAGAAATAAACCACTGACCAGGGGATCCATTATGAATGCTGTGACTCAACAGGAGGGTCTCCCTAACAGTTTTGTCTGACCCTGTCCTCTATGCAGTACATAATTAAGTGACCTTGCCATCTTGAATATTGTAAAGTTGCTGTCTCATTTATGATTAAGCTTTGCTAGATCACTACATTATATCAATAAATATATTACGGCTTCTCTCTCATGAGGGAAGTGCATAATTCCATACACGACAGGTGGGGGGAATTTTCAGACAATTTTAACTATGATTTCTGTGAAATTTTCAATTTCTTGGTATGATTCCATACTGTAGAGCTGGGCTTTAAAGTTCTAATACCATATTATAATTTCATTTCTGTTCCCCCTAGTAACTAAATGGCCCACAGGCCAGCTCATGCCTCAAATACAGAGCCTATGACAGAGGTTCATTCAAAACTGAGGAAGAATAGTCATAACATAAATCTTACTGTCCTAAGCAAATCATTGTTAACACATCAGGTACTCTACCATGCTCACTCTAGAATTCATACAATAATTATTTCTCTCTTGTTTAACCAGCAGCAAGGTCATTCCTCAATCTCTCTGAAACACATTTGAGCAGTTACTAGACAACCTTAGTGTTCATTAAAGGGAAAGTTTCTGCCTCACAGAGTTTTTTTAGAATTGTAGCTGCAACCAGTGAGAACTTCCCTGATCTATAATTTCGTGGCATTAACAACTGAAGGACTCATTTCTAAACTTGTTGAGCAAAGGTTTTATTGACTTGAATAAGCACTGCCTCCACAGAGGACACACAGTCAGGTTTTATGTTGAAAACCATAAAAAACTATTTTGCTTTCAACTAATTCAGAATAGTTAATGATTAAAAGCTGTGAATGATGTAAACTTTTAATTGTATTTAAATACACCTGAGTAAATTAAACATTTCAGAAAATGAATCTTTATTTTTTTAGAAGAGGAGAAGTCCTTAACATTTTTAAGAAGTGTCATTGAAAATGATTCCTTCTGCAGTGATCAGGTGTCTAAGGAATAGATTCAGCCATATGTTCACTAATGAAACAGTTGATTAATTGCACTTTGACATGAATCTGACAATTCTGGTATGATGGAAAAAAATGTTTTGGGAGAGGAAGGGAAGGGAAGGGAAGTTAAGTTATTGCTAGACTAAAAAAAAAAAAAAAAACAGCAAAACAATCACACAGAAACAAAATGATATTCATTACAGATGGAATGGGCTGGTTCTTGTTCATCACCTTGCTGGCCAGGTTTCCTGGTGCGAGGCCATGGGAGTTTCTGAGTTTCTGTAACCTGCAAAGAGTCATGTTCCCACTTTGCCTGCTCACCACTTCTGTTTTGTGCATCCATGTTACACTATCATTTACATTAAATTGACTGTGTCTAAATGTCCTGTTATAAAAAAAATCTGAGTAAATGTAGACCTTGCTTACTTTCTAACTTACTACCCAAGAAATTTTGCATCTGCCATGCCTTTGCTTTGTCATAGGATCATTTATGCCTTTGCCTTTCACTCTCTCACACCTACTGACATACAGTATCACATCCACAGTCGTCAAGCATCTGATAAAATTTACATCTCTTAGGGTGCTACCATAGAGTAAGAAAGAAAGAAAGTACAATACATGCCTTACTCACTTAAACAAAATGCATACAAAACAGCGTTATTTCACCCATAGTCAGACCCAAAGTAATTACAGTTTCCTTACAGCTCTAGAAAGTAAGTTTACGGATACATGTCAAATCTTGTATTCAGTTTCAAGTGTTAAAAGGTAGAAGTTTGAAGTTTAGGATTCTTGACTGAAACTTTATGGATTCACTTATCACTAGTTACAGGGAGATTAACATTATTCCTCCTGTCCCTCCCTTGGAACAAGGTCTGTTGATGTAGATACAGGTAAACATAATTTGTCTCCTACACATTATGCATATGATGACTCGTCACTCCTCATGGCTCATTTTAGGGAAATTTTAGTGGACTCAGTATAAAAAACATACATATATTTCCAATAAACCTAAACCATGTAGAAGAAAATCATATAAAAATCTAGAGGGAGCTGAGTCTACAAAATCTATATTAAGAAATCATTTATCACTTCCCTTGTTCTTCATTTCACATCATATCTGCTCTGCTACAACAGTATTATTATTCCAGGCTGCAGCTATGTTCCTGCATTCTTAATGGTATATCAACATTTGTTTGCATTTTCAGGCAGTTATTTTTGGGTGATTAATTTGGGTGTCAAAACCAAACTGCGGTCTTCCAGATCCTATTCTGATCAGATTAACTGCGTCATTATCCACAGGTATGAGGTATTTCGATTCTAGCCCATTCCTCAGTCTAGATAATTAAGTTGTCACTCCTTGAAGCAATTTATTACAATACAGTATGCAGTTGTTTTATTATACATGAAAGCCTGTAATGGGCAGGTTCCCATCAGTGGTTTGCAACTTGATTATGTGAATGACTGTAAGAAAAAATAAAATAAAATACATGTCACTAGGAAAAAGAATGGGAAGAAAAAAGTTAGAAAGCAATGACTTATAGTATTTCTAGTTATCTTTTGATGTTTTCTCAGAATTACAATGTCTTCAGCTAATCCATTTTATTGAGATATGTTAATACACCTCTGAGTAGGTAATTCTATATGATAATTGTGTACTTAATAAGTTAACTTGTATTGATTAAACAAATAATGAATAACAAAATATTCAAAAAAACATCTACTTGTTTAGAGTGAGACTTCTTTCCTTCAGCTAATGATTCATGAGAGAAAAAAGAGATAAGCAGAAAGAAAAGGTTTTCATGACAGAAACCATTGTCTGAATGTACTGGATTCAAGAATAAAAGATTACCTTTTTCAGCAAGAATATGGGCAAAGGAAACTTTGTATTCTACAACTGGTTCAAATGCATATTCAATTGTATTCAAATATCATCCCCCTCAACTTCCTTGGCCAGTGGTATTTTAGTAATCAGGAGCTGTTTTTCTAGCTGGGGATCTGGAAGGTCTTTTTATAGCTGCCTATTTCAGATTTTTTCCTCCAGAGCAGATGCATGTTGTCATTGCTACAGTCAAAATATTAGCTGCTATAATAGTAACCTCCTTACTTTCTAATGTTAAAGTGCATTGTTCTTTTTTGATTCTTTTTTCTTTTGTGCAAGACTGCAAGTCATTATTTATTTCAAGAAAAGTTTCCAACAACATTTTATTATGCCTAGGAATCCTCAGAAAATTGCAGTTTAATAGATTACTTCAAATCCTGTCAGAAAGGCATATTTGTTTATGTTTTTTTTCCTCTGTTTTCTGGCATTGTCACCCGTATAATGAGTGTCTTTCATTTATATCACTTCAGAGGTTGATCCCCTTCCTCTGTAATGGTCTGCAACACCCACACGGCTTTTCAATAGGAAAGAACATCAAGGATGAAGTACTTGAAATATGTGCTACTTCAGTGACCTAAGTTATCCACAATGTCTACCAAAAGCAGACACATACATAAAAAATATTTAAAATACACATTTGTGTATATGTACAGATGGCATTTGTCATATAAGCCACCAAGAACTGTGCCCTTTGGATGACCTCCTGAGTCTCTAAAGGCTTTTAAATCAGTAAGGGGTCATGAAAGTGGGAAGAAGCGAATGCATTAGAGAAGAGTACATTCTGAAAAGACAAAAATGGCAAGACAAAATTAAAATTGCCAGGAGTGAAAACAAATAC
Organism: Chauna torquata; assembly: GCA_013399475.1. NCBI lineage: Eukaryota > Metazoa > Chordata > Aves > Anseriformes > Anhimidae > Chauna > Chauna torquata. Next base: position 6,749 of record VXAL01005073.1, on the reverse strand, counting down.
CATGGGACCAAACAAAGCAATGAAGAAAGTTCCACATCCACATTAGAACTAAGAGGAAGACAAAGAGAGCTTACTGCTACTACTTATCTGAGAAAAAAATAAACAGAATGGATGGTGCAGGGAAAGCTGAAGCATTCAATGCTGTCTCACTTCATTCTTCCCCAAAGGGAAAAAAAGAAAAAAAGGAAAAAAAAAAAAAAGATTAATTGTGACCAGACTCCAAGGAAAATTAGTTTTAACATGGTGGCTGGCACAGGCAGAATTTGTAAAACATGGCCTTAAACGTGTTCATAGATCAGATGTACTGAAATCCACAGGCTCAGATAAAACTCTCCCCAAAGTACTTAAGGAACTAGATAATACAATCTTGTAATCATTAGTCATTCTCTTTGAGAAACTACAGAGCACAGGGAAAGTCCCAGGGTACTGAAGAAGGCCAAACATAGTTTTTATCCTTAAAAGGGAGGTGAAAGAACCAGAAGTTATAAATATCAATCTGATTTCAACACATGGAAAGAGTCTATATTGTTTTTTATATCAATCTCTTTGTAAGCTCCTGGCTGAAAATAAGATCTGAAGCAAACAGCCATCGTAGTCATGTCAATAACTGTTTCATTTCCATCTTTGTCAGAACGGCTGCTCTGGTGGACAACGGGAAATAATACATGATTTATTGTTTGACTTTTGGCACTGCCCATATAAGATATTCTCATAAGAAAATGAGAGAAATACTGTTCAAATTAGAAGAAAATATTTCTTAAAAAGGCAGGGCCTTTTCTCAATTCTTTGCTAAAAGAGGGGGATGGGGGCGGGGAGGGCAATCAAATGGGAGTCTTATATGGGGCTATTTCACTGGGGTTTTATTCCATGCCACTAAGTTAGGTAAGGTAATAAAGAGTATGTGTACTTGAAGCGCCCCAAAATAGGAGAAATAAAAAATACACTTCAGGTGAGAATCAGAATTGAAAGTGATCTTTGAAGACTGGAGCTATAGCAAAAATCATTAGAAGACAATTCAGTCAAGAAAAGTGCAAAGTACCATTCACAGGAAAGAAAAAAATCAAAGGCATCAATGCAAGATAGAGACAAACTGGCTACAGGCAGTTGTATGGCAGGAAAAGGATCTGGAGGTCAAAGCTAGTCAGAGTCAAGACTATGATACTGTCTCATAATGATTCTCTGAGAGGTGTTCTGTATAAAACTAAAGAAATTATTCCTCTTAGTGCTGGGAAAGTTTCATCTGCAGTACTATATCCAATTTTGTGAACCAGACCACTGCAGACATACTGGTCAGTCTAAAGCTGAGAAAGACATTTGGAAGATATTGTCTATGTTTTGCACAGGATTTTTCATTGTAAAATAGGAGACTGTGTGGTGAACTTGATATCTTGATAATTGCCTTTTGTTCCGTTGTATGTTGTAAGCAAGATTATGATCAAGGGTTTTCCGTTTCTCTTGGGGCAAGGAAAAAAGGATAAACTCTTTGATTAACAGTAAAAATATATTGCTGGATACCACCAAAAATAAAAAAATAAAAAAAAAAGCAAGCTTCTTTCTAATACTGTGATAAGCAGAGATTTTTAACAGTAGATTAAAGGATCTAAGAACATAAGAATGGTTAAAATAGGTATTCCAGAGCTCCAACTTTCCCAGATTCCTGACAGGGGGGACAGCATGATCAGCGAGATGGTTTTTCTGGACTGAGTGGGGAACTGTGTTCACATTGTCCTGAAGAGGTAGAGGGAAGTGAGTGTGAGGCGGTGGAAATAAGTGTCTTCTGTAGAACACACAGTGATCTTCCAATAGTTTCTAACACATGGAATCATAAACCAGGAGCATTTTCCTTGTGTTTAATACTCTTGGATGATTTTTTCTTCTCTGGATTTTGTTTGTGAACCTCTTTAAAGTTTTTATCTTATGCAATATCCAGTGTGAATACATTTCAGAGTGTTGGGTGAACTACCTTGTAATGATCGTTTTGAGCCTGCGACCTGGCAACTCCATTTAATGCCTCTCAGTTCCTCTCCTGAAAAAGGCAATGAACTATGTTTCCCTGTTCACCATCCCAGTGCCACTCTCAGCCCTGTGTGACATCTTCTCTCAGTCTCTTTTTAGCCTGGAAAGGCTAGTCATGTTGGATAAACATTTGTTAGGGATAGCCTAAATTATACTGAAACCTCTTACAGGGCAGAGGATTAGAGTAGATGGTTGAACTACTTGAAGCCCTTTTTGACATCATCATGAAATGGAGTAATGACCTGTATGGTTCTTCCAATTGTTGATATTTCATATATGTTGTCTTTACTGCAATCCAAATAATCACTTAACTGGGATGTAAATAAGCTCTTTACTGGGATATGATTAAGAAAACTAAAATGTTACAGAGGAGCAAAATGGTGTAAATGGCACCTAAATATGTGTTTGAACCAGAAGCATAAAATATAACAGAAGCTTAGATTTTTGGGAGACAATCATCCAATTTTCCATTCTGTAGGAAACAATCTGTTTGAAATATGATTTTATAATAAGATGGCAAAAACAGTCAAATATCATTTCAACAAGAATTACACTTTTTTGGTGGTTATTAAATGCTCCCTTCTAATTTTTCCATCAATATTTTGTTAAAAAATTATTAATCCTGCAAAACTCAGAACTTCAGAAGAATTTCTATTTCATCAAGAAAAAAAGAGTTATTACAAAATTTCCAGAAGTCCTTTAAATTATCATCTACAAGCTGCATGGAAGCAAAGGATCAGTTTCACATATAATAATAACTTATTCAGCCTGTATTTCTTGCATGTGGATTTGCAATAAGAATTGTTATGTATTTGAAGATACATATTCTTAATTGCTTAGCAAGATATTTAACACTAGAACCCTCTTTTTCTCTTTTTCCATTTTCTTTTAGTGCTAAGCTTCATTATTTATACACAATACACTTCATGCATTCTGACTTATGTGGCTATAATACACTTTGTTCAATTAAATGAATGGATTTTGAAGAGACTATTGGCCATAGTACAATGATCATGCTACTATTGTTGTCTTAGAAAGTGCAGAAAATACTGATACATTAAAACACAAGGCTGAGCATGAAAAACCCTCTATTTACAGTTTGCCTGGAAAAGAATTGGTCTCAGCTGACAAAATGTAGATATTGGCAATAGCATTTAGAGTGTCCCATTGGTCTTAAAACATCCAATAGATAACACATTTTTCTCTTGAAAAAAATAATGACAATCATGGATCAGTTCCAGAGAGTCCTTCACATACTCTGTGAATCTTGTCATTTCTGGAAGACGTGACATTGCCTTGTTAGAGGCTTTTGGTTGCAAGACATGGAGAGAGGTACAGAAGCAGAGCCTGTTAGTGCTCCACAATCAAAATCAGTCTGCAGTGTTTTGCATATGAGCTTTGAAGTCTTATTAGTACCTGTAGGCTAAGCTGTATTTAAAAAGAGTGCTAAAGATAAAGCGTTTTGATTATCATACAGGATATTGGGGAGGCTAAGACAACTTTGTAGAACAGGTTGTTCATGTTTCAACAGGAAAAAAAAAAAAAAAAAAAGGAAAAAATGAAAGAAATGTTCCTCAATAAACAGACTGTAAAATAGTCATAAAGCAAAGTTTTGCTTCTTACAAAGTAAAGCTAAGTTTCTATTTAAAAAAAAAAAAAAAAAGTAGTCTTTAAAAAAACCTTGTAGTTCCTCTATGTTCCTAGAGGAAAACATAACTTCTCTCAGTAACACTTCAGCAGGTCTAGAATGTTACTGTAATGAAGCTGATGGGACACTTATTTGTTCAATTTACTGCATGTTTTATTGTGTATGTATGAAAGACATCATCAGGCTTACATACAGGCATTAAACTGTGTTACTGATAGCTTGAATTTGTGTTTACTAGGCTTATCCTTTCATACATTTCCTTTAGTAGCATCTTGATAATCTCTTAATAAACAGACTATTTCAAAGAATGCTTTAAAAATATTCATTGTTAAGCATATCATACTCATTAGATGTTTAGTAACATACCTATTTGCTAGCATATCAAGTGATAATAAAAGTTAATTTACAAGAACCTGCAATAAGAATTATTTTTAAAGCTCTATTAGGAAGATGTCTACAATACATTTAATTCCTTTCATTGCTTTCATTATTTAAATTACACATATAAATGTTTGTTTTTATTGGAAAACTATGTTCCTGCAAACTGAGAATCAAATTTTAAACACTTTTTCTGAGTCTTCTCTCTCACTATTTCTCTTTTAAGAAATTCAGCCCACTTACCAATTACATTTTCATTTAAGAAACTCTGTTCTCATTTATTTTGTTTGAAACCTCAGCTTTGAAACAATGCAAATGAGATCAGAATATGACCCAGTGAAAATGGTTTGCCATCAAAGGATTCACACTTCAAGCTGTGTTATGTAGCTTTCCAAAAGTGACATCTGGCCTCTTGGCAGGTTCCTGAGGCAGCTGTGCTGGTGGCTCAGAAATTGCTGATGGGTCTGCCATATGCAGTACCTGCAGTTTGGCTGCTTCAGGCTTGCTCCAATTCATTGCCCTGCTGAATAAAATTTGCTTTGAATTATCTTCTATCTGAAGGTACTGGCACACTATTCCTTTTTTTTTTTTAATCAGAGATCTGGTCAGAAAAAAGGAGGGTTCCAAGTTCTGCTGCATTGGCTTAGATAAAGAAAACAACTCTGTGATCTAAGAACATCCCTACACTGCCAGCTGCTATTAAACAGATCTCAAGATCCTGACCAACAGGTCTGCATAACTCACCTAGTACTATTGCCTATCCAGATTTATCTGTTTACAATCTTCCTTATCATTAAGTTCTTGAAAGATTTTAATCGTTATTGCATATCCAGCAATAAATGCATTAAGCACAAAGCCAGAGAGAAAGACTGCTTTCAAAAACAATTTCAAAGTCAGCATGTACTCACATGCGCACTTTGTATAAATATCTCCAAAACAGAGCAGCTAAGCACATTAGCCAGGAAATAGCAAAACTTAGATTCTATATAAAACATAACCTCTGCCACTCTGAATGGGGATGACGGTGCAGACTGTTACAAGTAAGCCTTACAACATATTATGAGCCATGTAACTCTGCATCCTATGTGATGGATGGAATGTGGTGGGTTGACTGTGGCCAGTCAACCCCACCCAGTCACTCCCTCCCTCCCTCCCTCCCTCCTAGTGGGATGGGGGGAGAATTGGAAGAGCAAAAGCAAGAAAAAATCAGAGGTTGAGATAAATATAGCAGTTTAGTAAACGAAGGAAAAAGGCAAGCAATCACCACCTTCCACCAGCTGACCTATGCCCAGCCAATCTCTGAGCAACGGCTACTTTGGAAAAGCTCCTGCAAGGTTTTATCATTGAGCATGATGTTATATAATATGGAATATCTCTGGTCACTTCAAATCAATTGTTCTTCCTATATTCTCTCCTAAACTCTTGCTCAATTCAGTCCACTTTCTGGGTGGTCTGAGTGAGAAAAAGAGAATACCTTGACATTGTGCAAGCGCTGTTCAGCAGTAGCTAAAATATCAGTGTTACCAGTGCTGTTCAATCTAAAACACAGTACTGTATGAGGTGCTATGAAGAAAATTAGCTCCATACCAATGAGACCCAGTACACAGAGATGGAAAGCAGGGAACCTGCAGCATAAATGTCTGTTTGAGGAGATTTCTAGCACTAGGAACAGATACACAGCCAGTGGAAAGAAGATTTTCCTAGGCAGATAGAAAGACAACCCACTGTTAATGGAAGAAACTGGAAAGGACTGGACAGCAAAAGAAAGGTACAGGGTGGTAGGAGCAAGAGAGATATCAAGAACAATGAAACACAGGCTGAAAGGACATATCCTCTAAAGGTATATATACAGATGCACGCAACCAGGGAAGCAAGCAGGAGGAACTACAGCTCCATTTATGGTGGCAGAACTGCACCGTTTTTGCAGTAACTGAGCTGTGGTTGGACCTTTTGCAAGGCTGGATTGCTGTGATGGTTGGACACAGATGCTTTAAGATAGAGATGGCTGGATACAGGTCTTTTAGAGCAGCCTCCTGCATTGCAACTACTGCGCATAGTAACATATGGTAAAAAAAAAAGAGACATTCAGACTGAGTGTAGGTAGGAACTGTCTTCCCATGAGGACAATCAGGCAGTGGAACAGGATGTCCAGAGAGGCTACACGGTCTCTATCCTTTGAGATTGTGAAGACTCAACTGCATAAAACTCCGAGCAAGTTGGTAATTAACCCTGTTTTGAGCAGGATGTTGGACTTCAGACCTCCTGAGATCCCTACCAGCCTGAATTATCTGGTGATCTTGTTATTCTATAGACACAGTCAAAATGAAAGAACCATTAAAAGCCACTGTATTGAAAAGCAAAACTGGACCAGCAAGACCTCAGTGGATTGGAAAGGAGATACACTTTTTTTTTTAACTTCTCTCACTTACCAGAACTGAGTTTTCTCTTTTAAAGTTTGTTTGTTTGTTTGGCTGTTTTGTTGTTGTTGTTTGTTGTTGTTTTAGTTTTTGTTCCAATAAAATTTATCATTAGAGACTGAACACCCTTTTGATGTATTTTGGTGAGATCATTTCAAGAAATCACAGGTAGATGCACCTCAAACAGTATCAACATCTGAATATGTTATGCTTTTATCTAATGTTTTGGAAAATTATAAGATAATATATTGTTTTGAATTGTTTGTTATCATGGAATCATAGAATATCCT
>VXAL01005072.1:44577-57573 GCA_013399475.1 Chauna torquata | reverse complement strand
TTATTATTTTATTATTATTTTTACATTTTACTATATTTTCCCACTAGAAGTATTAATTATTCCTAAATACTTTATTTTGGAAAGGTGTGCAGTGGGCAGCAGCTGGGTATAGAAATACAGTAGTTAATGTCAAGACAGAGCAATAGTATCACTTGGCTGTATGTGTGAGGGTCTTTTTATTAATTTAGTAGAGACTACAAGAGTAAAGGACATCTCTGGTCTCTGTCAGCTACTTTGTAAGAAACTATGAAGCAAGACTTGCCAGCAAGCTTTCACTGGAAATGGGATGCTAGTGGGACTAATTGCACTGAAATTTAACCTTTGCTTGTTCTCTCTGCAAATTGCTGGTGGTTTTGCAAGAACTTGGCACCTGTTGTTTTCTTCGTCTACTGTCAGTTTACAGGTCTTGCTGGCATAATGAGTTACAGGAGTTGGGTGAGGAGTAAGAGGAACATGCCCAGCATGTTTTGGTTTTGGTTTTGTCCTTCAGGTCACATAGTGCCTACCTTTCATATTTTCCTCTTTATTGTCACTTTGTAGCTATCTTTCTGGGAGAAGGTCTGTGATGCAGAGAATCAGTTCCATTTCCTCTGCTACTTTCTTGACAGGGAGAAGGGTACAAAAAAATTCAGTGTTTATATTTCTTTTATACTGGTAAAGAATGATCATAGCTGTCTTCATGAAAATGCAGCATCCTCTCCATAGGCATATGTTTACTGTATTTGTTCAATTTGTTTTACCCTTCAAATAGATGTGAGCAGGAGCCTTTCAACTGAAACTTTTCCACCAAAAAGTTCCAATTTGTTCAAAGAGAAATAATTTTCAGAAAATTGATTGTTTTAAAGGAAAATTCAAAGTTGTCAAAATGTTATACTTTTGACAGTTTCCTAAGTGGAAAAATTCTGAGTTTCTTCTCTGAAGCTACCTTTTTAAACTTTGAACTTCTATTGAAGAAAGTATAAATTATGTATAAAATATGAAAAAATGTTACATTATCTTTCTTTGTCCTGATTCAGGGTCGAAAGTTTTCAAAATGTCAATTTTTCAAGGAACAGGATGATATTTTCTCATTAGTTTGTTCTTGGCAGTACAAAATAAATGTGGAGATCCACAGGGTGGTGCTGAAGCTACAGTTATTTGAATTTCTCTGCTCTTGGTAAATCTAGTTGAATTGTCACTGTGAATAGATTGTTAGAAGATTTGTGAGTTAAACCAAGAAATAAAAGAACTAATTCTAAATAACAGTTGAAAAAAGTTTGCCAAATAACTTGTATATAAATGTGGATGGATAGGCAAGACTACTTTCAAATTAAATTTGTGTTGAATTGACACTTGTTTAAGGAAATTATAGCATAACTCAGTTAAACTTGACTACAGCTTCACAGTTATGAATCAGAAAATCCCTCTGCATCTTGGGTGGTTGGTCCAGCCATAGAACAGTACTCTGACCCTAGTGAGGCTTCAGTGGGATTAATGTTGGGCACTGTCTGCTGAGGGAATAGATGCTTTTTTTGCTTTCTTTTCTCAATAGGCACACAGGAGCTGCAAGAGCTGCAGTGAATAACCTAACCAAGAGTTTAGCTTTAGAATGGGCCCACAGTGGAGTAAGAATCAACAGTGTTGCTCCTGTAAGTAATGGCAAATGATCTGATTAAACTTAGCGACCATACATGTTTATGGTTAAAACTTTGAGACCGAAAGGAATTTGAAAAGCTAGAGCCTCCAACTGTTTGTGGATTTTTATTTATGTATTCTTAATTCCCTCATCTACATTCCTCAGGTTCTTCGAGAGTGTTTTGTACTGTTTGGATGACAAGCCAGAGATGTGGGGTAAAATTGCTTCTGCTTTCTGCTTTGAATTGGCACTTTGCTTGCCTTTTCTAGCTTAATGAAAAGATACCTGGGAGGAGTTGGTGACCTGTTTTACAAAATCCTGACAAAATTACCGAACACTTTGTGTTTCAGTAATGATTATGTTACTTCTGAGTTCACAAAACTTTTTCTATATGAAGTTCATGTATGCTGATGGCTTCCACCTGTGTTTACAAAGTTATTTAGAGAATCTCTGAATGTGGCACATAATGTCTTTTACTTTGGCTTCTGCATGTCAAGTTAGGTTAGCTTTAGGTGTAAAAAGACTGTATTTGGAGTGGACCTTCTCTCAAAGAAATTAAATGTAAAAAATGTGTATTCTGATATTTACTTATTTTCTCTTAGCAAGTATATGCAGACAGGAAACCACTACACAGGTCAGCTAAAATATGCCTGCCGTATTTCTGAGGAAGTAGGTAGTGTGTAGCAGTTGTTTTAAATAATCTGGTGGAAAGACCAGCCATATTTTTGTAGTGTATGGTGCTGCGGATACAGAGGTTGTACAGAGGCCCTAGCTTTCAAGTTTGAGATGACATCTATTGTGATTTGTGTAATCTTCACTCTTCGTGACAATTTATTTTGCACATTTATTCTCTTGAAAGCAAAAGGGAAAATGTAAACGTTGTCCAGCTGCTTCTACATTCAGAATTTATCTCATCTCACAGTACAGTAAATGTCAGATCTTTCTACTAGGATCTTTCTAAGAAGATCTTCCTACTGTCTGTGTAGGAGGCATAATAGGATATACAGGCATACTGTGCTTGAACACCTGGTTTGCTTTCTTTTGGCATACCACAGAATGCTTAATGGGAAATGCGTAATGCTCACTCAGGTAATTACTCTTATGTAGCCTCTGTGAGGCCCAGTTTATCTGGAGACTTGTTAAATATTAAGGTCTACAGGCTTGTTTTTTCTGTTTGTTTGTTTTCTGACTTATCAAGTCTTTGGGAAATAAGTAATTAGGACAGTGTTATTATGAGCATATATTTTTAAGGCATGCTAATTACCTAATGAGACATACTAATTATACTTTATAGCATGTGTCAAATGATTTTTGACAGACAAACACTTCAGTGGTTTAGCTTTTTTTTTGTTGTTGTTAGCATTGTTACAATGCTAGTGACAAAAATCCATGGTCTAGTTAGGGTGATACTTTATATCCTTCTGTCACCTTTGTGGACATACTTGGTCTTTGGTAACCATGCAAAACTTATTGCCTCAGGTGAGCATAGTAACATGTAGCGAAAGTGTGTGTATAGAGCGAAATATTCATTCTTAACTCATTTGTAAAACTTTTTTTTTTTTTTACTTCCCTAGTTGCCAAAACACAGTTGCTTACATCTCACACATCTTAGAAGGGAATTATTAGCATATTTTTCATGAATGAATTAAAATTTAAACTTGAGTCCAAAGTATTCTGTCAGAATTCATCTGTGTACCCTATGTTCTTATTGCTGTAGCCTTCATCTTCCCTCTTGAGTCTAAGCTGGCCTGTGTAATCATCAGAGCAAAGACAGTCTCCTTTTTCTTCTATAGCAGCTAAGTAGGGAGAGTCTGAAATCTGACTGCAAAATATGGCTGCTTCCATAATTCACAGTAAAGTCAATCCAATATTCTTGCAGATTACCAAAAAAAAAAAAGAAAAAAGAAGTTAAGAACTTGATCTTGGTGTTTTATAGTTTTCTGTTGCAAGCTAATTTGAAATGCTTGTTATTTCAAAACAGTCTTCAAGCTTCTTCTTTATACTCTTCATTTCATAGTTGTTGGAGTGACGGTGGAGAATTGGAATAATCTGAATTACTTTGCTTGAATAGAGATGTGGCTATCAGTTATCTTCTTTTATAAATTATACTATTTCATCCAATTTAAAAACCTACATTCAAGTGCTGTTTAGATAGTCCCACAGAAAATCCCAATAACTTTACAATTTTACAACGATCACAACTTAAACACATGAAAGAGAATTTAACTTTGTTTTGTTTTAATATAGGGAGTAGTATTTTCAGAAACTGCTGTTGCCAACTATGGAGAACAAGGTACAATGATGTGGTTAAAGAGCATACCAAAGATTCCTGCCAAGAGGTCAGCAGTTCCTGAGGAGGTATTGTATTTCAGAACATTTTGATATTCCTACATCTGTGTCTCTGTTTTGAAGCCACTTTATTATATGGAGAACAATAAAGACTTAATTTTGAATTGTGATGGAGTATGAAGAAAGGAAAAAGCTTGTAGTAATGTGTAGTAGGGTCAACTGGGAGACTTAACCAGTAGTCATTGTTATACCAAAAACTTAATTTAGATGCCTCTTACAGCTAAAATGTTTCGTAGCTGGCATTAGTTCCTGGAAAGGCTGACTTCTATCAGGGAGGACTGAAAGAATGAAGATTAATGTGGAGAAATTATATCTTAAAAGTACTTGAAAGCTTGCTGTTGTTCGTCTGTTATGTTCTTGATGTTTGTGGCTGGAAACGTGGCTTTAAGATTGTCATGGCTTTCATTGTTGAGTAGAAAACATAGCTGTGTCTTTCCTGTGTCAGTTTTTACAAGCACCTTGGACACAAGCAATCGCCAGAAGTTTAAGAAAGATTAAATTTGTCATTCTTTTGTTAGATCTCTCCTGCAGTGTGTTTCCTGCTATCTCCAGCTGCTTCTTATATAACTGGGATAACCATGGTTGTGGATGGTGGCCGAAGTTTATATGGCAATACCATAGAAATACCAGGTAAGAAAGGAGCTAAAAATAATGCCCTTCAAGTGACTGAAGTTGGGCAATGGGAGCACACAAAAATAAAACGCCCACTTTCTCTATCAACTAAGTCCGTTATTTTCTTTTCCTCAGATCATGACAGATGGCCTTCACCACCAGAAGGAAGAAATTCTGAAATGCTTAAAAAGCTTCTTTCTGGCGAGTTCAAGCCAAAGCTGTAGTAGAATGAGATTTCACCTTATTCCCAGTTGCACAGTTGCTGATAATCTCACTTTGTGACTTGGTCTTATAATTGTCAGTAATCTGAATTTTTTGCTCCTATGTAACTACATTGAGTGCCTTGATTTTCATTGGCTTGTGTTTAAAACTTGAAAATCTATGCATAGTACATCATCTTCTCTGACAACGCTCTCTGCCTCTGTATTGGGTTTATGTGGTAAGGGTTTGGTAGCAGGGGGGCCACAGGGGTGGCTTCTGTGAGAAGATTCCAGGAGCTGCCCCATGTCAGATAAGAGCCAGCTCCAGCCAGCTCCAAAAGGGACCCACTGCTGGCCAGAGCTGAGCCAGTGAGCGACGCTGGTTGCACCTCTGTGAGAGCAGATTTACGAAAGGGAAAAAACTGCTGCACAACAGCGGCTGGGAGAGAGGAGTGAGGAACAGCCCTGCAGACACCAAGGTCAGTGAAGAAGGAGGGCAGGAGGTGTTCCAGGCGCTGGAGCAGAAGTTCCCCTGCGGCCCATGGAGAGGCCCATGGTGGAGCAGGCTGTACCCCTGCAGCCCATGGGGTACCACATGGAGCAGATCTCCACGCTGCAGCCCGTGGAGGAGCCCACGGTGGAGCAGGTGGATGTGGCCTGAAGGAGGCTGCAGCCCATGGAGAGCCCCCGCAGGAGCAGGCTCCGGGCCGGACCTGTAGCCCGTGGAGAGGAGCCCACGCAGAAGCAGGTGATCCGGTGGGAGCTGCCACCCGTGGGGGACCCGTGCTGGAGCAGTTTGCTCCTGAAGGATGGATCCCGTGGTACGGACCCATATTGGAGCAGCTCTTGAAGAGCTACAGCCTGTGGGAAGCCCACGCAGGACCCGTTCGGGAAGCACGACATCCCGTGGGAGGGACCCCACACTGGAGCAGGGGCAGAGTGACCATGAAGGAGCGGCGGAGACGCAGCGATATGGGCTGACCGCAGCCCCCATTCCCCGTTCCCCTGCGCTACTCAGGGAGAGGAGGTAGAAGAGGGTGGATGGGCGAGGAGGTGGTTTTCATTTGCTTTTAGTTTCTCACTGCTCTAGTCTGCTAGTGATAGGCAATAAATTGTATTAATCTCCCTGTTTTGAGTCTGCTTTGCCTGTGACGGTGATTGGTGAGTGATCTCCTTATCCTTATCTCTACCCTTGAGCCCTCGTCCATCATATTTTCTCCCCCTCTTCCTTTGAGGAGGAGGAGTGAGAGAGCGGCTGTGGTGGAGTTTGGCTGCTCAGAGAGTAAAACCACCACACTAGGAGGGGAAGGTGTAAAAGAAATTCTTCATTTGCACTGTCATTAAACAATGAAGGATTTCAGTCAGGACTGATTGAAAAAATACTGAGTTTGAAGTGAAGAGGCAGAGAGGGAATATTACAGAATCATTCTATTCTGAATTTGGGGAGGAGATTTAAATATTTATTAATGTTAACTGCATCAGTGGCCCTTGAGGTAGCTGTTAGCCGTATACTGTTTCTGTTCAACCACACACTCAGTGTTCAATGATGATTTTAAAGATTAGAGTAGGTATTTCGCTGAGGTGGGGGGAATTAAAATAAAGCAGTGGTTGGTTACTTAGCAGAATACTATTTTTACAGGTTGAGCTTCAAACTAATAAGGCGTATCAGAAATGTTTCCAATTGTTTGCGGATATAATGACATCAGGAGATGAGCTGGCTGCCACTTAAACTTGATAATAAAATAATCAAATAATAAACTTAAACTTTAAAATACAGTGATGGAAAACAATACCAATTCAATAATTGAACAGCAAAGTCCTGAAGCACAAGCTGTGGTGTATATTGCAGTGCTTTTTGCAATATGCTATACTTTTGAAAGAAAAACTTGGAATCCTTCATTTATCAGTTTAAACACTTTCTATCCATACTGTGTTCTCTACTGATACGCTGTTTTCTTACGATAACACATCTTTGTTCACCAGTGTCCCTTGAACAGACGTGATTTTTGTGCTCTGTGAAGAGTTTCCATTTTTAAAAAACAGAAGTCTTACAGTAGTATATCACTTGAAGAGGCTGTGTTTGTCATAATTATTCACTTATCAGACATGGGAACATTTGCCTTAAACTTTAACCAAAGTATGAGAAATAAGTGATAACTGCTGTAATATCTGAAATTTGTGGAGTCAAGTTGCTGCTATAAAGTAACCTTAACAATACTTCATTTTGGATTGAATGTGGTAGTCTCTGCGAGCTGTTTATTCTCTTCAAAGGTGCTTGACTTTTTGTGTCTTTAATTAAAATATTGGAATTTACATAGGTATAAGTAGATTGTTTTTTCATGAAAACTTGAATGCCAGTTTTGCGGGGGGAGATGAGGCTTGAGCACAAAACCAAAATGCTTTCATTAGATTTAATTTCTGTGTATTCTCTTTTCTTAGCAACTGAGTGATTGCGTCTGCAAGAAACTTGTACAGAGATGAAATGAGTTTGTTTGTTTGTTTTTCCAAACCTTGTGCGCAAGTTACATCTTGCTGACTGCAAATATTAGTTCAGGGTACACAGCAAGAGAATTCCGGGAAGAAAATGCACCTTTTAGATAGCTAACTGTAGTAGCCTAGCCCATTGCATTTAAGTGAAATTATTTAGTTTATTGAGAGATTATTTCTACATTCTTACTATCTTTTTGTAAAAGAATATTAAATATAGTTAAACAGGGTTGAGATTTGGAGAAACTAAATTTCACGTTTGACTGTGAGCTTCCGTGACATGTGAACTGTAGATTTGATGTGAAATGGAAGTGATTTGATAAAACAATTACTTTTATTATGTCCCAGAAATGTTCTTTACAGGATTTGAGCTCAAAACTGGAAATAATTATTTTAAACTTGCCAATTTCCTCTTTAGCTTTGGAGTATGAATATCCATGAAGAGGGGAAGTTTATACATAATGATGGTGAAATGCATCATTTACCTCTGTGAAATGGAACATCAGAAAGAATAGCATTCTCTAGCGTGGAAGGCATGTTCGGCCTGCAATGAATAAACTCCTCCACAAGTAAGAACTATAACAAACCTTTTCAATTGCACTGAGTACAAGGAGCTTTTATTTGACCTTGCCTTCTTCAACCTCCAGGCAAAGGAATGGATGTCTTCAGAAGATCTAAGCTAGTTCTTCAGAAAAGGCTTATTCCTGCATGTGCTTTTCTTCTCCTGACGAGAAGCTGCAAACAGCCAGCATGTGTGGAGCCATAGTGCACTGCGATAGGAGAGTATACTCGTAATACTCTAGGGGTAAGTACAGCGTAAGAATACAGAAAATACGTCCTTGAAAGCTGAAGGGAAAACATTAAAATGCTTGAGTGCTGTGTGTGTTTGCTTTTTTTTTTTTTTTAAGTAATAATACTACTGCCTTCTGTGTGTTGAGGTTTACTGTGAGCAATATGAAAACACACGTTACATTATATTAGATATTAATTAGACATTACAGTAGTAACTGCCTTGCCATAATAGTTTTGCAAGTCACAGCATCTTCCTCCTCACGGCACCCCCCCCCTCCACTTCTTACACCAGTGGGAAGATTAAATGCTTAATTCTCAGAATGGAGGATTTATTTTCGTCCTTGGCTCCTTGATCCCTTTCTATGCAGATTAAAATTATTTTAAAAGTTTTACAGCCCCTCACAGAAATCTGGTGTTGTGTCAGCTGGCAGTGTGAATGTTTCAGGTTTCTGCTGTTCATACTGCAGATAATATCAGCTGAAGCAAAGCTCTTCCTATGCTGTTGCAACAACAGCTCTTGATCAAAGGACATTCAGAGTTGTGGTGTTTTTGTTTTGTTTTGTTTAAAAAAAAAAAAAAAAGAGGAGGAGGAAGAAAAAAAGAGATGTGATAACAAAAACATCCTTGACCTGTAAAAGATTTGGGCGTATGAAGTTCAGAGAAGACTGTTCTGATTTTATTTATTTATTTTACAAGGGAGGTGAATGTGGGAGTTGCTTGTTACAAGTTTTTATGGCTATGGTTAGACTTCTGAGTAATTGTATAGAATATCCTGCACAGTGTTTGAGAAAGCATGCTATTTGCCAGAAGGGTAATTTCATACACTTCTAATCAGCATCTCCTACATCTCTTGACATCTTGAATAGTTGACTTCTGTTAAATGGCTGAGTAATGTAGACATAAGGGGAATAATCGTATTAGTAAAGTCAACAGTGCCTGTGTTCTGGATTACTGAATACAGCTGAGTCCTGAAGGCAAATGAGTTGCTTCATAAACTTCAGTGATGGGGTTGGAGCAGACAAACCTGTCAGTACTGCTGCCCAGTCTCATTTATAGTGTGCTTTTCTAGAGAAGCAACTCCATACCTGAATGACTACTGTATTTTTCTCATACTTTGTTCTGTTTCAAGTATTTTGGACAAGTCAATAGCTGGCTGCTTTTTATTTATTTTGTTCTGGAGCTAAGCTTACATGTCTGGGGCAGCAGCAATGCATCCTGAAATGAAAAATATGAAGTATGATGGGAGATTCCAGTCTCAGTAAGAAATGCATTCGCTAGGTGGGAGGAGGAAGTCTGTCATCAGAAAGCTGATACTGAAACAGTCAGAGTTACAAACAAGACTGTCCATTTTTCTGTATCATTCCTTTCTATTTTAACTTAAATCTCTTAAAGTGGTTGTGGATAAAAGCTTCCCAAGGTGTCATCTCTTAAAATGAAGTCTGTTTGGCTTCTTTGGAATACTCATGTAGAATAGCTTTTTCTCCTGTGTTGGGGTGATAAAGGAATTAGCTGCTGTAACTGCTAACCATAGATTTCTGCAGTCTGAAGAATCTGCTGTTCACTTCAGATCTGTAAATCTAGGCTTCTAGCCGGAAAGGTCTAATAAATCTTGCAGCAATGGTTTAGGACTGTCCTCCCATAAGCTATCTGCTCTTTCTGTCTTTTGGCATAAGCTTCACAGTGATGGTGCATTTGTACTGGGAGAAACTGGAATTACAGAGGTGCAGGCACACGCTTCCTCCTTGTGTCATGGAAAGGCAGAGCAGCACAGCAGGCATGTAGGAGCAACAAGGGCTTAAACTAATAATGTTGTTTGCTCAATCCATGTTAGCTGGATGTAAACTTATACACAGAATGTTAGCTGTTCTGCCTGTGAGGCAGGACTGTTGATCATGTAGACCTGTGTGGAGCCAGGAGTTGGACTCGATGATCCTTGTGGGTCCTTTCCAACTCGGAATATTCTATGATTCTATGTTATAACATTCTGGCATCACAAACTTTATGTTGCTGCCATTCCTAGAAGAAGCTGTCTTGACTTCCCTTACCCATTCTGTTTCGAACAGCTCGTTCCTTTGCCAGTTATTCCACCTTTTGATTAAATAAGCAATTAATTTCATATATTTTTAACTAGGTCATTTTCTGGATGTAGTTCAAAACATGGTAACAACATGGTAGTATAGTGCCAGCTATAGGAAGGAGTGGTGGTGAGACAAAGAGACTGGTGGGGAGGGGGAATGGACAATGGCATAGCCGCTAGAAGGAGCTGGTTTATGCCCATTTAAAGTGTTTGAAAGCTATGGCTTTACTATTCACTAGTACGGGCACTTGTAGTCTCAAGCAATACATCTAGAAGGTGAGAACATCTTACTGCAATGAGGTATTGATTCTGGAGTCAAGGGAGAGCACTACTGCCTGATTGCAGTCAATTACTTGAGTAGACTATCCTAAGATATGCTTACCCTATAATTTCCACCCCCACTCTTCCCAACTTCCATTGCCTGTGTAGGGCCTGTACTGAGTGCATAAATAATACTCTTTATTGCAACTTGTCATCTATTTTTGTACCTTTCTTTTCCATATCAGCAGTTACACTGTTCCAATAAGCACTGTTTTGCTCCAGTAGCGTAACACATTATCTCGGAACCATGCCCCTGGGTGAGCTCAGTATGAGTCAGTGTTGTAAGTGCTGGTCCCTAGACTTATATATATATATATTTTAATCTCAAAGTCAATATTTGGCTGTTTATCCTGCTCCTGAAGATGCTCTGTTTTAGGGATTATGCCGCAGTGACGTTGATGCCTGTGAGGATGTACGTGACCTCAGCAAAGCACTCTTGGACAGTGCTGATAGCGCAGTAAGAGTGCTCTGTGCTAACAGGGCTTTGTGCAGAAATACAGAGGACAGCACGGGCAGTGGAAAACAGCAAGTGAGGATGATTTTCCACAACCCTGGCTAGCTTGTTGTGTAGTGAAGCAACTCAGTCTTCAAAACCTACTTTTCACTAACTCTTCCTCCACCAGTGAAATCCATTTGCAAGATGCTAAAGCTGACAAATGGCCATGGACTGGAACATTAAGGCAAGGGAAACACTGGATGTGTTTTCAAAGCTGTGTAAGCAGCTGTGGATCATTGATCTTGCTTGATGGTGCAGGAGCGTCACACCCAGTCAGCATTTCTCTTGGCTCTTTCCCTATCATTTAGCACAAAAGGTCACCTTTTTAACTTTGTAGCTAAAGACTTTGGGTCAGGACAAGCATCTCATAAACATGGCTGACGATTTTGCCAACTGTGGAACAAAGTGTCTTAGCACTGAGGGATGACTACATCTCCCTCATGTTGGCTCTGGAGTTCTTTTTAATCAGTGTGATTCAGAGCCTTGTGCCTTTCTTGGATATGCTTCATCAGTTGGTCTTTCTTTAGCACAGTTCTCTTAAAAAAAAAAAAAGATTTGTTTTCATCATTCTGCTGCATGCTTCACTGGAAGATCTCAAAATACTCAAGTTGTAGGCCTGGATGTACAATTTTTTTTAGTTTCATATGTGGTTCCTACTGAAAGTTTACATGCCTGGGTATGCAACTTGGGGTCCTGTCCTACTAAAGTCTTTTCTGTTTGAAAGAGTTTACCAGAGTAATTAGTTATGCCTATAATAACAATACAAGTTTTAAACGTCCATTCAGGTAGGTCTTCCCAGGTATGTTTAAGGTGGCCAAAAAAAAAAAAAGAAACAACCAACCAACCAAAAAAAACAATGACCACCCTTTTTTGGGGGGTAGATCCAAGCTTTATAAACCTCTAATTGTCTTAGATATTAAAGTGAGATGAGTGGAATGTCACATGGCCAGAAAACTGCATGTGAGCAGCAGCACTCTTGGGGTTACTGTGCCATACAGTCATGTGCAGCAGCAGAGATCGCTGCTACCTCCGTGAAGCTCTCTGAGCAAGCAAAGTCCATCAGCGTGTCCCAGAAAAGGGTATGCTAAACCTGCCCAGGTAGTTCATGGGACTCGTACACAATGGTTGATGCCTGTAAGCTTATTTTTAAATCTTGACAGATACATCACATTGCCATAGTGATATTTACAGCCATCTGCTGCTTGCACTTTGAGTGTAGCAATAATAGCTGTCCTGCTACATGCTGGGGAGTGCTTCCTTGCTGATTAATTTACGATAGCATCCTTTTTCGTAGCATGCATTGACCTTCAGAGGGAAGAGGTTGGCTCCTGTGGAGAAGCAGGCTGCCCGTGCTGGGAGTAGCGTGCAGCCGGGAGGAGGCAGAGCAGCATTTTGAGGTCTCGTAATTGCAAAAGTGCAGCGTGCGTTTGGCCTGCCCACTGATGGAGGCCACGCAGCTCATCCTACCGCTGCGGTCTGGGGCTGTGACGAGCTGTGGGCGACATCTTAAAGTAAGTGACGGAGAAGACGTGATTCTAGCCAGGTAAATACGAAAATCCTGTCTTCCGGCGCGGATCGGAGAACAGCGATCAGAAGAACGCAGAAAAGCAGGAGCCTGACAAAAAGCGACGCAGGGCGCGCAGCGTTACGACCGACCGGTGCCGCCGGGAACGCGCCCTGCGCGCCCCTCGCCTCTCACGTCGCTGCACAACCGCGCTGCCTCGCTACCGGGTCGCGCCCGCCGCCGCCGTGGGCTGCGAGCTGAAGCCGAGGCCCGCGCTGCTGTTGCTCACGCACCGCGGCACCGGAGCCTCTTCCCGTAGCTTCGAGACGGAAACCGCGGCCCGTCCCCGGCTGTCCCGCCTCCCGCCGCCCCTCCCGCCCGGGCCGGGGGTGCTGAGGGGGCCGTGGTGCGCATGCGCCCTCCGCCGCGGGCTTCTCCCCCCCCCGTGCGCCGCCTCCTTTAGCGCGTGCGCAGGGGCGGGCCGTTGCTCTCGCACCGCCCGTGCGCCATGACGCCGGCCGCGGTGACGTCTCGCGCTCCCCC
>VXAL01005072.1:25632-39251 GCA_013399475.1 Chauna torquata | reverse complement strand
CCCCCCCCCCCCAAAACAAAGTAGACACCAATACTGATCATTAAAGAAGGCCTTTGGTTTATTGCAGGAAGTCATATTGCAGTAGTCAGTGTTGATTACCTCTTACCTAGTCTCAAAAGGATTTTAAAATAATTTAGACAAGAGAGTCCTGTAAATGCCCACAGCTTTGAATGCAATGTTGCCAAAACTGTCACAATGGGAACTGTAGTATCACCTTTGAACAAAGATTTGAAAATTGAAAAACATGTAGATCGGGCAGTTATTTGGATTTAAAAAAAAAAAAAGACAAGCAGTAACCAAACTTTTAAACAAAATATAAAGACATGTTCTATTGAAGAATGTGAGAATTGCCACACTAAACATTTCTTGGCAAATACTGTCTAACTGCTGAAAAATGACTGGTAAAGCTCAACCTGCATTTAGTTGTTGTTTTGCCACACCGACTATGTGTACTTTTAGAAGTGCCACAATTATTGTAACTCCAGCATGAAGCTTTTGATTTGAAACAACAAAAACAAACAAACAAACCCAGCACAACTGGAATGGAAAACCCCCAAAGTGCTACTTTGTTTTTTCATGATGCTTTGGTGATAACTGAATGGATGTAAAGCAGTAGTTTGAAAACAGCTTCTGCTGTGCTGGTACAGTAAGTGCAGTACCTTGTGTCAGGGACGAAGTAGATAGTGTAACGAATGACTATCTAAGCTGCTGCAGCAAGTTTCTTAAGCAAATATCTACTAAGGCTCTACGTCTGTGATATTAGCACTTTCTTGAATACCAAATGAGACTTTCAAAGGAGAATTTACATGTTACTGGTGTAGTGGCTGACAAGTCTTAGGTAAAATCTTAATCCGTAATGAAATCAGAAAAAAGATACTCCAGTATTCTTCCTCCAACAGTAAGCATGAACGGATGCTTAGGGAAGAGTAAGAACAAGGTAAACATATATAAGACTTAGCCTGAATATTCTTCCAATCCCTACTATTTTTAGTGAATGGCTGTTCTAAATCTGGGCTTGTTTGTTTTTTCATGCAGCTAAATTTCTAACATCCAGATATCCTTTGGTAAGAAATTCTGTGGGTACACTGCTACTCATTATGTTAAGGTCTGCCTTCTTTCTGTTTTAAATTTGGCTTGTGCTATTTTCCTTTGGTGCCACATTGGTTGTAGAAGAGAGCGAACAATCCATCTCTAATATAATGATCCATGTCTGTTCCTCATGTGATTTTGTACACCGTTTTCACTTTCTCCCCTCACCTGAGCATTTCTGAAACTGAAGAGGCCTAACTTGCCTGTTTGTACCCCACTGTAAAACCCATTCTGTGCCTTCGATCGTACTTTTTGCTCTTCTCTGAAACTGCTCTGTTTTGCTACGTCCTTTTCTGGAGCTGAAGGCCACAGAGCTGCTAGTGATATTCAAGATGGGCAGACAGTGATCTGTTTTGTACTCATTTCTTTCACAGTAATTCCTAAAGTTGATTTTTGTTTCTAAGTGCAGGTAGAGTTCAGTGTCGAGCCCATTGATTGTTTTGTTCTGTGTAAATTTATGACTGGTTCTCCCCCCCCACACACACACTTGCACCACTTTCATTCATCTGTGCTGGCTGTCGTCTGCTCAGTCTGATAAAGACCACCTCCACTACTTCACGTAGTATCGATAGCAGACACAATGGTGCTGGCAAACTTTTCACCTTGTGCCTGTTTCTTGGCTAATTCAGAACATGTTGAACAGCTCAGACTCTTGTGGAACCCCACTGGTATCCTTCTTCCGTTGTGAGGCACAAATTTTACCTGTCGTGTATTTTCTGTATTTTAACCAATTTGTTCTTGCAGGGGTCTGCCCTCTTTCCTATACTGTGACTGCAAAAAACCTTTGGTGAGATTTCTTCCAGCGTTGGAAATCCAAGTAGACTATCATAGGGAATATGTTCAACTTTTCTTTTACGTACATTGAGTGCACCAATAGATTAGAAAGCGAGGATCTCTTCTTGCCACAGCCATACCTACTCTTCCCAACTCCATCATAATTATCCGTATGTCCATTCGTTCTAGTTCATTTGGTACGGGTCAGGCTCAGGTGCTTGTTATTCCCTGGAATCCCTGCGCCACACATGCCATCCCTTAAAGATCTGTTAGAGCCCAAAGCTTTGCGGTGGCCAGAAGGGGTGGTTCCAGCAGGAGTTCTTGCTCCTGACTTTGTGTTGGTGTTATTGCTGTGGACGTGTGGGATCAGTTAGGTGTGCCGGAAAATTAAAGCACATAAAATAAGTCTTTTCAGCTGGATCACCTGTTTGCTCTGGATCTGCTGCTTGGCCCTGGGGCTCAGCTGGAAAGCAGCAGTTACAGTAGGCAGCAGAACAGCTCCTTGGATAGAAATGCAAACTTAGTGGAACTGTAGCCTTAAAAACGGTGATTAGATGTGGGCATGTACACGGTAAACCTTTCCCTGGTGTAATCTCCCAACGTTCAAGTCTGTAGTTGTTACCTCATTAACTGTCTTTATGAGGGTTCCTACGTTTTCATCAGTTGAGGAAAAGGTATAAGTGTGTAGCACCCTAGATGTCGCTGTAATGGTTTGGTACCCCCTGCTGAGCAGTGCGCTGTGGGAGGTGCAAGCAGGAAATGTCGTGTGGATACATTGTCTTCGTGCCTTTGCATTTGATCCTTGAGTGCTCAGTCAAAGCTCGTTTTTTGTTTCATTTTGTTTCGAATGTTATTATGAAAATTTACATTGAGTTATGTTTCTCTGCATCAGGAGAAGCTAAACACTGTTACCAAAGCAGAAAATGAGCAAGGGCTTCTGTTCTTGATAGTTTAGCAATATTTTAACATATTGGCTTATGTGGGCATCCTGTTTAAAATGGATAAAAACTACAAAGTTTGTCTGCTTAGACCTGCTCAGTTAGACAAGGCTGATTACAAAAATGATCGCGCACAGTCTTATTATGTGTATGGTTGAAAAAAGGTCTTTGGGTTTTGTGTAGCATGTATTATGTATGCATGCACGCACACAAGGTTCTCTCCGTTTCCGTTCATGTATGTTAAGTACACGCTTGTCCATCTTTTAGTGGTATTATTGGGCCCTGTGTTTGTACAGTTCCAAGCATGACAGGTGCGAGTCTGCCCATGCCTGTGGCTCCCTTGTTAACTTTATTACTCTTTCTGTTTGTTGTTTTTGTTGTTGAATGTTTTAATCTTGAATTGGAGATTGATTCAGCAGTGTACTTTCTATACTGTGGTGGAAATCTGTATGGCTCAGGAATGTTTTACCTTACTGAAATATTCCATGTTAGTGTGTTACGGGATTGTCTTGTATTTTTTTTATTATTAGTGATAGCAATAAGTGAAGAAATGACTGGCTGAGCGTTGATTTGAGTTGTGATGGGGAGAGAGAACTTTGCGTATTGAACTAGGGCAACTGGAGTGTGAACCAGAAGAGGCGTTTTAGGCAGAAGCTCAAGGTGATGGTGTATTAATGTGGTGGGAAAGTTCAGTGCAGGATAGCGGGACAAGAAAAATCAAAGTTGTCACACCGTGGATTTTTTTCCTTCATTGTCTTCCTGCCTTGTGTAGTGTGCAGGAAGAACTGTGCTTCAAGGAACAAGTCAGATGGCACATAGTGAAGGCTGCTCACTAAGGATTCCTTCTTGATTTGTTGCAAAATCTGGAAGATGTATGGAAAATGAGACTGAGATATCTTTGCAGTGAAGACGTGAGAATGTCCCTAGAATTAGATTTTGTTCATGCTGGTGTCACAGCAAGATACCAGGCAGGTCGTGTTAGTCAGAATGGTTCGTAAGTACTGCTGTGTTCAGTTCTCTTGGAACTTGATTTGAAATGACAGTAGTGTGATTTGCAGCCATGAATAAAACTCTCAGCTGTAACTGTGAAATCAGCGAGTGTAGTTTTGAATGGAAGGTGCTGTCAAAAGTGATGATTCTATTGAAGAGAAACGAAGCTTCTCAGTTTTGGCACGTGAAGATAGATACTAAAAGTAGCTTTCGAAATTGAGAGTGAGTTCGTTTCTCTGGTTTATTTCCCCCAAGTAGTTGTCTTTCACCCCATCGTGGTCGCAGAACTGGAAGGTGAACTGAGAAAGATGGAACTAGTTACTGGAGTTTAAAGATGTGCTTTTTTTCTGTATGCTCTCAAAAGTGAAGTCTGACTGATGATTCGTATGGATTTGCTCTCATATGTTAACTGACATGCTCCGATTATTTACAATACTCAGTTTCTGCTGGAAGCCAGCTTTTTTTCCTTAGGTACGTTATTTTTGCTTAAATGATGATGTTCATAGATCATAAGTGGTTTGTGATAGGTTTGCTTCTCAAGCTAATGGGTACTCTTAAAATTCATTTATTTATTACTAGTTGTGGCACAGTCTTCCGTTCTTAGAGATGTGAAGATTGCAGGAATTGCTAATACCAGTAGTGATGGTAGGCATATGCAGCAAGCAAACTTACTGTATATGATGTTACTGTGTTCTTTGGCTTAACTGGTGATGTTGAATTCTGTCACAAGGAAGAGAGATGCACTGTGACCTTTTAATGTATATGCTGTGACCTCTTTGCGGTACTAAAAATATAAAAAGTTTTGCCTACTGTCAGATCTTGGGTAGGGGTCACGCAGTTACGATGTAATTGGTAATTCTTTTAATTGTAACATCTTTAGCCCTTGTTCATAAATATTTTGACTTTCCTGTTAGGAGATTTCGCTAAAACTAACATTGATGCCAGTCATGCCAGCTGCAGGCGAAGGCCTCGAAGTGACAGCAGCAGGTGCTAAGAGCCAAGAGCACCACTGAGATTTTTAGAACAAAGAGAGGTGCCTAAGTCCAATTATAACACTCACTGGAATGCTTGTCACATGGGATTGTAAGGGTTAAAATTGCACATACCTGTTTTCTTTGAGAAGCCTTTTATGGGACTGTTCATGTAACACAGTTAATTATGAAAAAGTTACAAACATCCCAGAAGTATTTTACCCTGCATACGTGTGGTCATTATAACGTTATCTGAATATATTGGGCAAGACTGAAACATTTTTATGATGTGCATAGCATTAATTAGTTTGTGTAACATACAGCTTCGTTTATGGTGAGGAATTATTCTTCTTAATGTTGTGATGCTCTGAGACTTTCCACCACTGTGGTGGTGATAGATTTCTGAGCTGCTAGAGCGATTTGGAGGCAGTGATGCAGTTCACTGGGCTACAGACAACTGTCTATTGCTTTTTATCGTACTTCTTTTGGAAAATCTAGTCTTAGATACAAATAGAGCCGAACAATGAATAGGAGCATGAGCAGAGTCAATTCTCTAGCTAGTATGTTCTGTTGCAAAACTGGTAACACTAAGATATTTTGCAAGGTGTCACTGTGGCATCTGTCCACAAGTTTCAGCTGTTGTGACCTTTATTTAAATTAAAATGCATATATTTGTTTTGTAATAGTTTTTTTTTTCTTGAAATTGTGAACTGCTCTTAAGAAAGCATCATGACTTTGAAGGCAGATTTGCTTGGTGTATCAGCAAAGTCATTCTTCAGTTAGATTGAGAAGTTCGTTGTCAAAGAGAGTGCTTTGGCTGCTACCAAGTATCTGCAATGACAGACACAGGAAATGGAGAAGTTCCATAAATCTTGAATTAGGTGAAGAAAGAGATCTTGTTGAGGAAAGTAGGTGCTTTTCTGTTTGAGGCCAATTACAGCCATATCTTTTTTGTGTACTTGAAGTGGAGAGGGTTTATGAAGGGTTAGCCAACAGAGGCTCTTGATGCTGTTTGAAAGAAGAGGTTCATTCAAAGCAGGAAACTTGCATTTAAGTGCCTTGAAACTCTCTGAATATTCTTATCTCTCCCTATCGACTGTAAAGGAAGTGTAGGGAGATTAGCTTTCCTAGACTACAGTTACTCTTTGTGAATATTGCTGTAAGTGTTGAGATATTTATCTCAAAAGCATAATTCTTCCGTAAACTCATGTTGAGCTAAATTATCTACTACTTTGCATTTTTATGAGAACAGTCATTACAAACTGTGCCCTTGCGTTCTCAAACCTTCCAGAGCTTTTAAGACTTTTTCGACACGGTGTCGTTGTTCATGAAGCTGATAAATGTTATATGAATGTGTCAAATTACAGCTTATAGAACAGTAGGAACCAGACATTTAATCGGACGAGAAGGTGGAAGTTATACATTTGTCACTGGGCATGTTAGATCCTTCAGTTCGTTCTGAAGTCAGCTTCTCAAAGCACTTTGAGAGATGAGCTGCCTTTATGGTGCTAAAACTGACAGCACTGCTTTTTGAACTTTCATTGTCCCTGCAGATGGGAGGGCACCATCCATAATTAGAAGTAGTATTTTATGCAAGTCCATTTTTTCCTCTTTTTGAAAATTGAGCTCTAGAAGGAGTACAGCTAGTAACAATCCTCTTCAGATAAATAAACACATACCAAATCATGTCTATTGCTATACAGATGAACTAAGTCTGTGTGGTCTTGTGTGCTAAATTAAACGTAAATTAACTTTTCCTTTGGCTTGCCCAAAGTCTTCAGTCTGAGAAATTTCAAGTCTGCACATTGCAGAGGTACTTGATACATCTGTAATGGCTATGGAGGAACTGGTGCTTCAGCCATCCTGCGCCTGCTGTCTGCAGTTTTCCTGATATTCCACACTGAACACTGAATCTGTAGGTTGTGTACAGAAGCAAGATGGCTTCTGTATGCATTGCATTTTTATACACACAAGGACTGCATTATCCCTCTTCAACTTTGCATTGCACTTACACTAGATAATTATACATCATGATTTAGTAATTCTTCTGAACCGCCTCTTGTGCAGACTGTTCAATCTTGTAGCTGCAGCTTTGTTTCTGTTTCCTAAGTGATTGTCTTTGTCAGAATGCATTCAGTGCAAAAACGTTATTAAATAATTTTATTTTAAACACAATAAAAATGAATATTAAATGGAAACAATTGTTATGTATACTTAAAATATTTAACTGCATTTAAATACATTTTGTTGGACTGACTGTTTTTAAACATTTGATTCAGGTCATTTTCATAAGCTACAACTTGTTTGTGGCCACCTGACCATTGCCAGTTTGTAGGGGGTAGCACTGGGAATCTTGCTTATTGATGTTTTCTGCTAAATAGGAAAATGGATCTCAAAATATTTTATTTTATTCCATCAACCGAGTTTCCTGTTAGTTAATTCAGACTTTTAAGCAAATAATTAAAATATCTTGTGATATTTAGCCAAATATTTTGGAAAAACCTAAGTGAGATAATTGCTGTAGTTAGTTCTGCTAACTAATCTGTAATCATTTCCAGAAGCTGTATTTTGTTTGGCAGTGATAACAATCCTTGAAATCAAAGCATTTACTGTATTTTTACTATTAATTTGATTTAGATGCCAAGCTAATTAATACACTGTTTTACTCTCAATTGCTGTGGAGTTAAATATCTAAAACTCTTTCCTTTGTTCTTCATGGTTGTTTATACAACATTTACAGTTTTCCAGATATTTCCAAACATTTGCAGGAATGCTCCAGAATGCTGATCAAGTAATTTTGTAACAGTCTTGGTTAGACTCTTGTAAGTGCCTGAATCTTTCATTTAAAATGGTTTATCTGAAATATATTGCAAATAGTGCATCATATCCCTTATTTTTTGTAGATGGTGAAATTTCTATTCCAGTAACACTGTGCTGTGGTTTGGATACATCCTCTTGATTTTTTTCAAAACCAGAACAAAAATGGATGCTATTTCTTCCTATTTTGTATCACCGCTTGCAATTTCACCACCTAAATTCAGTAAAACGCATGTATCTGAGTTTTCGTTTTCCACCTAATATGATTTTACTTTGAAAAAGACATCTGTTAACTTCGCATGAGTTGGATGTTACTGTTTTATGAAGCCCGTTGTGCTGATACTGGTAGTTGGCTCAGGGTATATAAATGTTTAAAACTGCTCTGTTTCTGTACAACAGGTTAAATAACTTGGGGTTCTGAATAAGCTTGTTTAACTACAAGAGAGTGAGAAATTCAGGGCAAAGTTTAGAAGCGAACTGACTAAGCTACACAGAATCAGAACAAGACTTAAAATATTTTGAAAGACAAAATCAAGTAGTTTTGCGGGAAATAAACCAGATATGTAGTCACTCTTCTCTTTTGGCAGAGGAGCATTTGATGGGTTTTATGTTTTATATTCTGTCAAACAGTCATTCTAGTGGTAGAAAGGTTTAGGTTAGCTGCTTAGGATAGAATTGTTGAATGATGGTGTCTCCGGAAACGCAGGCAGTAAGAGGAAAAAATAGAAGGGAATACAGGTTCTCTTCTATGTTCTCTGCGTCGAGGACAGCTAGTCAGTCCTGACTTACTGCCCTGGCCTTGCAAGTTGGTTGTGGGAGCTGCTGGTCTAGATTGTGTTTCTTTTCTTTGCTCTAGGGCATCATCTGGCAGAGCATGCTTGGTTCTGCAGTTTCACCAGTCTTTCCTAGCGCAGCAGAGCGTGGTGGACTCTCTCGGTGTGTCCTGTCCAATGCAGCTAATCTCTCAAATGGTGTAAATTAGGAGGGGGGGAAAAGTGCTTCAGAATACAAAGGAGCACGTGACAGAAGAACTAAAGAGGAGGATATTACTATTACAAGTTTTAACAGCTTTTTAATTTTTTGTAAGAGTCTTTTGTCTGTTCATTTGCCTCCAATATCTTTTCATGTTAAAAGATCCCATGGTGGAATATTTCTGTTATTGTTATTTAAGCTTAGTTTCTGATGTTCCAAATTTGACCCACTGAGTCCAATCCTTTTTTTTTGTTTGCAGATGTAACCTGAATTTACTAATATGTCACTGACTTTTGATTTAGATTGATTTAATCTTTTTCTCCCTCTTCTACTTTCCTGGTGAACGCCTTTCCAACTAGGTTATCACAATAAGTTAAAGAACTGAATTTTTCTAAAACTGAATTCACATCTGAAGTGTTATTGTTGGACCCCAGTTATTAACAGACCTTTATGTTACCTGCTTAGATATTTTTCTTGTTCCTGCTCCTTGCTTCTTTTTTCTGTCCTTCATGACTTTGTGTTGCTGGTGCTTTCATATTCTTTGGAGAGGGTGGGTTTTTGTACAGTGTTGGTGTGTGCATGTCCATATAAAATACTCTCCTTTACATCCCTTTCCACGGAGTTATCTTTTTTTGGGTATCAAGTAATGTCTTTCAATTTCAGAATTTCACCAATTCTGAGTTTTCATCTGTGCTTGCCACACTAAGTTCCCGTCAGTTATGCCAACAATTGTTAAGCTGTGATTTCTGTAGGTCATTTTGGGTGATCTCAAATAGGTGGTTCCTTGTATGTATGAAATTTTTGCATTTGAGTTTTACTCTGTATACTTGAGTTGGCAACATCAAGACAGTTCACAGTAAGTGGTTTTGGTAGGGTGTGTCTTGGTTGGGGCAGAGGGATAAACCGGACAGGTGCTTCATGACCTCTCTCTGGATAACTGATGTGGTTCTGCAGCTTCACAGAAAGGGGGGGAAAATACCGCCTTCCCATCCCTTGTGCATGTTTCTGTCCAGACAGGTAAGGAAATAAAAATGGAGGGAAAAAAAAGAACATGAAAACAAAAAAAGAGCATTAAAAATTCACCCTATCTTTATTTGATTTTAAATAAAAACCATGATGAGCAGTGCTGCACATTATTTTGGTTAAAGGTTAAGTAGGTATATTTGACTAGGTGATCACCTGAGGTCTCGTCAGCCTTGCTTTCTGTGATTTATAGGAGGTTGTGTGAGACTGAGCATTTGATTTTTTTAAAAGCAATATTTTCGAAGTAAAACCATTTTGTCTGGCTCATTTTTCTTCCTATGAAATAAGTTGTGACAGTCTTACTTTTATTCTGATTATCCACTCTACAGTCTGAAAAAATTACCTGTTAACACTTGTTCTTCATGTTTACCTGGTTCTTCCCATCATGTATTTTTGTATACACAAGTACGTCTCTGAGAACAGTGCTAGCAGAGCTTGGTTTCTTGTTTTGTTGGTTTGACTGGCTTATGCCTAATGTAGTATAATCTCCAATTTAATCTTCACCTGTGATTGGAATAATGACAGTGCATCTGTCTTCGTCTGAGTTCCCACTGTATCATTCTACTTCGGTGCAATAATAGGAGCTATGAATCTGTATCCTCTGATCAATGTATTTCAGTGAAAATTTGTAGGCAGTTAGTATCCTTGTGAACCCTGCCCCACTGCTGGAACAGGTTAGTGAGCTCCAAAGGCATAAGGCACCTTCCTGTACAGGTGAAGTGTTATAGTATGGATAGATTGGTTACCTGTCTGGTTTTTTTTAGTGGTGGTTTTTTTTTTTTTTGCTTATTTTTAACATACAAAGCACCCTGAAAGCTGACTTATGTTCTTGAGTGCTTATATACTACCTTTACTGTTCTCACATGATTGGGTCATGGCTCTCACAGTAGCTATAGCTAATTTCACTCTTTAAAAATTGTACTTCTGTCATGAATTTGGGTGCTGCAGAAACCATTTCATTTCTGCACGTTGGATGTCTCCATATTCCACAGAACTAAAACACCCTTTCTAGCTCACTTAATAAATATTCACCTCTTATAGCATCTGCTTTCTTTCTTCCTCCACTGTATGAGGTTAAACCTTTTTTTCCTAGACAAGTTTTTGTATGTGAACAAGTCAGTCATGAGAGACCATGTGATATGTATGCTGCTGTCAGCGTGCTTTTATCTCGCAGTAAATGAGAGGTAGCTTAACCCTGTTCAGTTGTGGTGGGAAAAGTGTATGCACATGGACGATTAGCACAGAATACTTCAACAGCTAGGTTATCGTCCACATGACTTACTTGCCCTCGAGCTTTGTGTCATTTACCATGAGGAAGCTAAAAACAATTTCTAAGAATCAGCTGGCTGTATTTTTCCTTCAGCAGCTTTCCCAGATCCTGAAAGACTTCCAGGCTCTGCGGAAGGTGGCTGATGGGAAGTGAATCGTGAACACGAATCGGTGTCTCTCCACCCTTATATCCAAAATGCTGTTGCTAGGATATTCTTCTTTGTTTGCCTCTCTTATCACATCATCACCTTTTTGAAATTCACTCTCTGTCATCCTTTCTTTAATTACATTTGAATTCAAGCAGCATGTGTTTTTCTGCAAGACCTTGACATAATGTTATTTTGCCTTCGTATCTGCTTGTATTATGCTGCTTTTGCTTCTCTGGCATCTTTCTCTGGGTTTTGGTTTTCCCTGTTTATTCTTCCTTTTTGTTCTGGATTGCCATCTGCCCCCTGTGTGTGTGTTGGTCTGTCTAATGCTACTTTGTATCCATGGATTAGGATTTTTTTTTTGCTCTCCTGCCTGAGATCTGGGTCACCTGTTTAATTCAGATTTTAATGTTATTAGCTTATTTTTGAAGTGACAATTGCTAACAAAAAGATATTAATATGTTCAGTTGCCGATTAATCATATTGGAACAGGATTTCAGTTAAAAGCGATAATGTGAGAATTTCATAAGTTATTGAGAGAAATTTCATTTTTCTAGTGTGTGTTTTTTCTTTTTTTTTTCTTCTAAGGACTAAGAAGAAATTATAATGGGAGAAGAAATGGATGCTCACTTACTGGCTTATGTGCTTCTAATGAGAGAGGCCACAGAGTAATAATAAAAGATGAGTTCTTATAGCTGGAGGAACTTGCAGGAGATGTTTCATAAAATCTTACTTCATTTTCAGTTTGTTTGCCCTGTATAAGCCCCATAACTCCAATATCTTGAGCTTCAAAGTTTAGTTATTTCAGCTAGATTGAGGAAGAACATCTAGGGTATTTTTGCTTGGAGATGGAACCTGTTCTTGTTTTCTTAGTGCAGCAGAGGATTTAAAAAGCCTCACAGAACTTCTGTATTTCTTTGAAATGACTACAAGGAAGTATTACAAAAATACTTCAGCTGAAGTCATGAACCACATTTTTAGGTCTGCTATATTAGACGGCTAATAAAATCGGGCATTTATGAAAATGACACTAGTTTTCATTTTAAGATAGTTGGATCAAATACAGAATTAAAAACTGTTTTATGAACACTGTAATAACGAGTGAATAAATCTTTGGCAGATCCCCAAAGACGACTACAGGTACAAAAACCATGGTGTAGGAAATAATAGAATATACATTCTCTTTTGCTTTTTTGACTCTTAGGGATGTAAAAGACATGAAGAGTCAGACATGGGGGGGAAAGTCAGTTGTGTGATTTCAGACGATGTAAATAGAACCAATTAACTAAGCAAAGCAGATCTCCTGGCGTCTTGTGAGAGCAAGGCCCAAAGATTCTGTCCTTATATTGAGTGATCTTGGCTACAATCATTTGGCAAATAAATGAAAATCCATCCCCGGTTTTCCTCTCTGAAGATTAGTACAAGTCCGCTTCTTTCGTATCTTCACAGTTTTCCAGTTCTGTTATGAAGCAACAGAAGTCTTTTGTTTGTTTGTTTTTGAGATTTTTCTGTCTCCGACTGGTGGTGGCATCAGGAGGCTGGAGTCAATGTTACCAGTAAAAGTTGGGCTTTCCCTCCTGAGACTGAGGGCAGCCCAGGCCAGACGTACTTCTCTTACTCTTGCAGACTTTAATACTTTCCAAAGCATCAGAGGGGAATTTCTTTCCGATAGCACTTGGAAGCTGTTTCAGGTACTGTTTTGAGGCTGTCCGAAGACTTGAGAGTGCATGAGAGTACTTGAGCCTGGTCTCTTCTTTGGTTATTATAGAGCTTGAAGTAGACAATAGTAGATGAGTCATCTGTTATGTACCTACATAAAAAGGCAGTACAGAGGGGAAAACTTCATATGGCTCTCAAGTGCAAATTTTTTTCTAAAAAATATAGCCTTTGCAAGCCCTGCCATAAGTACTTAAAATTTTCTATTTTCACTGGTGAAGTGAACGTTGCTTTAAAAGGCTGTTTTTGTGAAATGAGTAAGTAGGAGACATGATGCCAGAAACTCAAAATGAAAGACCTATCTAGCTAACTGAAATTACTTTGAGATCCAGAAATACAGTTTTTCTGCACAGAATATATATAGTTTATATGCATATTTGATATGTAGAATATTAAGAAAAAAGCCTGTGAAAAATGAGGAGTTTACTGCTTTATGTTGCTTTGACAACTTCAATAATTTTGTATTTTTGGGTTTGCATTTTAGGAAAAAAATAATGCTATCAAGACAACCATTTCCCTGAAGTTCAGGTTTTCAGGCTCACTGCCATTATGGGTAAGTTATGTGTGTAGCATATATAAAAATTGAGTTATTTTTCACTTCTTTTTAAGAGTGAATACATTCACGAAATGCCTTTTTGTATACATTCTTAGGAAATGTGTGCTTTGGCTGTGTAAACTAATGTAATGTCTATGTGAAAGGCAGTGTTCAGCTGCTTTGCTAGTATTCAAAATTCTTCTGTTTTTTTTTTTTCCATTGGAGTATAGCACTTTTCTCTCACTGTGCGCTAACTGAAAAATCTAAGTATGGGAAATTGAGATTCATGGTATTAGGGTGCTGAGCAATACTTTCTGTGCTCTGAATAGTAATGGCTACTTGCGGGGGAGAAGCCCCACAAAGAATATATGGAAGC
>VXAL01005071.1:48389-72864 GCA_013399475.1 Chauna torquata | reverse complement strand
GGGGGTGGGGAATAAAACCTATCTTCTCTCTTCTTGATTTAATGTAATTCTTAGAAATTGTTTATATGCAAAAATCATTTGCATGCTTTTCATCCCAATGGCAACACGTAGAGTTACTATATGGAAAGGTGGGTACTACTTACTTTCAAAAATAATTTTTAAAAGCATGTATTTTTTCTCTCTTTTTCTGATTTGTAAGATTTCTTCTAGGTTATTTTTTATTATTTCTCCTCTTAGGTATTTATTAATTTTACACACTGGTGTTCCTACTGCTAAATCCTTAAAGCATGTTGACTGTTTTCTATTGTGTACTGTCTTACTTGTAATTTTCATTTACACACCTACCACCCTTCCTAAGAAGTTTTGAAGTGGTTAAAATAGACTGGGATTAAACTAAGTATCACTCTGTAAGTAATAAGTAAATCATCTTTAATCAAAATATCAGATTTTTTTTCAAATTCTTTTTATGTTTACAATAAGGTCATAAGGAGATCATGTGCAAACACTTTAAATATTAAGTTAAACTCCAGTTCAGCAGAGCTTAACTGATTCTGGACCCTGTCTCCCTCCATGTGACAGCTCATTTTTTCATACAGTATGGCTACATAGATATTTGCAACTCTTAAAAAGCTGTATCAAGATCAGCATTAAAATGGAAAATGGTAACATCATAAGACTGTCTTGAAACCAAGCTCTCTCTCAGAACTTCATTTTTATGTATCTCCAGTGGTGCTTATTTATTTAGGGATTTTTTTGATGGGGGAGAGAAGTTTATATTTAGTGTGTCTGTAAAATAATTTACACACCATTTCATGAAATATCAGCTGAAGTTGAAAGCCTATTTTTACTTTTAGAAAAGTAATGTTTTTTATAAACTCTTAAAACAAGAAATCGTGTTTTCCTATTTCTCCTTCAATGTTTCCCTATTTGGAAATGACTATGTGTTAATTTATGTAATCAAAATAATTATATCAAAATGTATTTATGTTACTTGGCTGAGAACTTCAAAATCAGAAGGTAGAAAACCGAAGTTTGCATGCAGAATCAAAATTCTACCCCATTTTTTTGTTTGTTTGTTTTGTTTTGAGCAGAGAAATCTGAGTTCTTGCAGTACCTGAAATGTACCATAGCATAATATTTTCCTTTAATAACTTCATGTACTGAGACAAAGATATATTAACAGTGCCTACTCTTTGTGCATAGATCCTAGTCTATGAAATCTCTGTTTACAAATAATTGATATAAGAAGATGCAACTGCAATTCAGTTCTGCTTCTACACATAGTTGCAAGCAATGTTCAGTGCTTAGATGGCAACCTGGAAAACAAACAAACAAACAAACAAACAAAAACAACAACGACAACAAAATTCTTTATTTTTTTCTTTTTTTTTTTCCCCAAGACTAAAATGAAAATTAAGCTTATAATTCATCCCAACTGCTTCTTTTCCTGAGTAGAAGGAGGCAGAATATCAGCCTTTTTGTGGTTATATATATATGCTACCCTAGATTTTTCTTATCTGCTTTTTCTCAGAACACTCAGGCCCTTCAGTGTAGGAGGTAAGATGAAAGTTGGCTGGCAAATGTCTCATTAGAAATTATTTTCGTTTGTTATCATTATTTTGTTCTGTTTTGTTTTGTGGTTTTAGCAGGAAGAAAAGGTAAAAATATTGGATTCGTCTGTAAAAGCAAAAGTTCTGTTGCTTGAACAACTCACACCTGAGTTATGAAAATTTATTTCCTAAGGGCTCTTGGGGAAATGCTGGCAAGGCAGTTTTTCCAGACAGCAAGGACATTTCCCAGTTTTCTTGCTTTCTGCTGGGCAGATTGTTGATAGCTAGTGATGTTTAAGAACTATGAGTTCCCAAGCGTTTCTTCTGGTGGGCTGCAGATAAATTTGGCTCCTGGGACACCATGCCTCTCTTACTAATCTCAGAGAGACAGTGAGGTGTCATGGACAGCCCCTGAAAACTTTGAAATATCATTTTCCCACCAGCACACTGCTCCATTGGGATGGTTTCCTTATAAAAATTGATTTCCAGAAGGAAATACTCTGGCCAAGCTCCAGCAACCAGAGGCTGATTTCTGCCCTAAAGTCTCACTGTGTGTCTTATGCTGGTCACTTCACTGGACCAGATATGGCTCGTAGAGCCAAATTACTGCCTCTTGACAGAGCTTATAATAGCAAAACATCACGCAGTTAAAATAACTCATCTTTATAAAGACAAAGCTATGCACAGCCCAGATCTTGTTCAATAAATAATGCCACAAAAGACTGCATGATATTTGTTGCCATCTAAGATTCCTAAAGTTTAAGATCACAAGCAACATCAAGTCGTACAGCCTGACCGTCTGTAAAACTCACATACAGTTATGCACAGGTATTTTTCAAATGAGTCTTATGCAGAAATGCATTTGATTGGAAGAGTTCTGTAATGCAGAAGGACACTACTTTTAATGGTGATTTGTCTCATGGTTAGTCATTCTCAATGGAGCCATCAAGCTGGAAAGCAACCTGGCAGAGAAGGACTAGGGGTCCTGGTGGACACTAAGTTAAACATGAGTCAGCAATGTGCCCCTGCTGCTACAAAGGCTGACAATATTCTTGGCTGCATTAAGCAAAGTACTGCCAGCAGGCCAAAAGATGTGATCCTTCCTGTCTATTCAGAGTTGGTGAGGCCACATCTGGGGTACTGTGTCCAGCTCTGAGCCCTTCAGTACAAGAAAGACATGGACATACAGGAGTGAGTCCAACACAGGGCCACAGAGATGATGAGGGACTGGAGAATCTCTCCTATGAAGAAAGGCTGGGACTCTTCAAAATAGGGAAGTGCAGGCTCAGGTGGATCTTACTGATATATATAAATATCTGAAGGGAGGGTGCAAAGACAGATCCTGGCTCTTGGTGTCCAGTGGAGCCCTGCAACAGAGCAAGAAGCAGTGGGCATAAACAGAAGCACAAGAGGTTCCCTCTGAACATCAGGAAGCACTTTTTTTACTGTGAGCACTGGCACAGGTTGCCCAGAGAAGTTATGGAGTCTCCCTACTTAGAGATCTTCAAAAACCACCTGGACATGGTCCTGAACAACCTGCTCCGGCTATCCCTGCAGCAGCAGGGGGCGTTGGTCTGTCAGAGGTCCCTTCCAATCTCAACCATTCTGTGATTCTGTGATCCAATGCTAAAAGCATTGCCTTATTTTTAATTAATTCAGCTGAATCTAAGCCTTCTTGCATTGGTTCTGTTAAGGTTTTGTCTTCTAGATTATAGGTGCTTTTAATCGTAACTTTTTCTTTGTATGACTATCTTTAAACACTTTAATTCTTTTTACCATATGGTAAAAAGTAGTGAAAACAAATAAAGAAACAAACATTTTTTTTTATTGAAACTGGAAGAAGTCAAAATGTAAAAGGGAAGGAACAGAAAATAAAATTTTTTTGACTACTTTTAATGTTCATAATTTGATACATATGTTACTTGAAATGAAAAAAAAAGAACATTCTATGATGCAATTTTTACATATTTAAAACTTTTTTTTTTCTTTTGGAAAATATGAATTGCCTTGTAAAGTTTAAAAATCCTCTACTGTGTTTCCCATGAAATCTCTGCCTAATAAATTATTATTTATCTCCCCCAGAAAACAACTATTTTTATTATCTTCCTCTAGATTTATTGTCTTATGTTTCCACAGCTTTTTTGATAGGGAGAAAAAGCTATATACGCTGATAAAAACATTGTCTCTGATTTCAAAATGGTCAGACTTTGGCTTCTATGGGCTATTATAAATAATTTTCATTGTATAATTGGATCTTGGGAAATGAACTATAACAGAAAATTGACTTTTACTCTCTTGTGAAGAACTTGAGAAATTTCATTATTATGTATTTGAAGTTGTTTTAAGGTTGGTAGTCTAATGTTTCGACACTCTTGAGACTGTCAGATATAACATTTAATCTTTCACCAATCTTTTAGAAAGATTTTATTATGGTTATGTTTAATAATTTATACCTATATTTTAAATAACTTTACTGCTTGAGATATTTATTTTAGCTCTGTTTTATAAGAACTAACAGTATATCAATAGACAATTTAATACATGAAGTATACAACTAATTCACAAATGGCCCTGAAATAATTGCTATTCCTTGTGATGATGTCGTAACTGAATATATGTGTAAATATATATTTGTGCATGTATATACATATATAAATACCAATAGGTAAGTTCATAAAATATCAGAGCATCAGAAATTACTGTGATGTTGATGTTTAAAAGACTTATAAATTTGCTTGATTTTAAGCTTTAAAATTGATTCAATAACAAATCAGTTTGTGCTAAAACTTGCACAGTGTTAACCACCATCACTATATATATACAAAGCTGTTAGCCTTTGATTCTTACATCCTGAATGAGCTATGAGGATGCAATGCCAAGGGGCTGATGCTGTATAGCAAGGGCTGATAGCTGGGGTCCTTGGTGGTACTTGATTGTGGAGGTTGCAATGATCAAGTCTGTGAACTCTTGGACAGGAGAAGTCAGAGCCAGAGTGAACTTGCTCTCTTTCTTCTCCAGCATTTCTCACTGGGGTCTGATGGTTTTATGCTTTTTCGCCTCCTAGAAAGAGGATTTCCCACCTTTTTTTGCAGTCCCCTGTGCTTATCTTCTTGCCCATGTGGCAATTTCTTTTTCTCAAGTGCCTCTCAAGTGCAAGTACACCCATCTTCATTTGTCCCTTTGGTGATCCCATTGCTCACAAGCTTATGAGAAATGCTTATACACGGTTTTCAACTACATCATTATAGTGTTACAAAATACTTGCATACTTGTTGTTAGCTGCACAGTTTTAATAGATTTTCATTCATTTTCAAGGCAAGCTAATATTAATTGTATCCTGAATAGTATATTTGTAATTTATATGTGTCACATGTCTCTGCTTTGGCGGCAGGTTCTGTACCAGAGTTGTACATGGCACTGAACATTTTTCTTATTTCTTAAAAATTCTGAAACTAAGTCCTGAATACCCTCAAGAGAGATTAGTCTATAAAACTGATCAATCAAGGAGGTCAGGGCCATATGGAAGTAGTGGACATCTGTTACTCTCAGGTACCTACTCAGTAGCTTTTCATAGAGTTACAGACAGTGTTCGAAAAGGCTTATTAATTAACTGTGTACTACATACACAGTAGCTGACTATGATACAAGGATTTTTAATTGACAGTTCTCCATGTTGCATTGACTCAGATCCCCATTGACAAAGGGTTTTAAGCATTGCACTACAGCTTGAGTTTCTACTTCGGGGTGGAAATTAAGCATCGAACACCTTGAATTATATCAGTTTGGTCTTGTACTTGAGCGATACTTGTACAGCACTTTTTCCAGTGATGAATTAAGTAGTTGGGATGAATTAGGATTGACCATAGATGTCATTTAATGCATAAAGTCAAGAAAGAGTGAGGGAGTATACCTTAAGTTTTATTTCTTCTCAGGTCTTCACATGTAACCTCCACCCTGACTCTACTGCTGAGGCCAAAGGCAGACTTAGAGTGCTTTATTCATTACACTGCATTAAACTGGATTTAATTTAAAAATGTCTGATTGCTTTAGTGGTTTCACATTTTCAGTTCTGAATTATTTATCAGTCAGACACCTCTACACCTGAAATATGGAATTTTTCAGTTAGCTTGGTGTGAGTATTGGCACACTGAAAAAAGAGAATGAAAAACCGTAAAGTAATTGAAAAGCAAAAGCACTAGCATGTGGAGATAGTTACTTGCTTGTGTTTTTGCTGGTCACAGGATCCTTGTCCAGAGCTGCAGGGTAGGAAGGTGTTCAGCTGGAGAACAGAAGTGGAGCCTTTCTGGTAGCAAAGTACATGTTCTGTCATGGGATGCAGTTGTTTCTGCCATACGTGCCCAATGGATCCAAATCCATGCCACTAAAAAAGAAAGCAAGGGTGGTAATAGAAACTGCATTCTGAGGGGGACAGAATGGCCCCCTTTCACAGACTGGGAGCTTTACGCAGACTGCTGACGTTGTGGAAAGATTGCCATAACTTGTTGATCCTGTGACTGTTGCTTTATTTCACTAATTCAAGGGAGCACAGCAATACTGCTCAAGCAGACTTTGAACTGAGCTAGCACTAGCACAGCCTGCTGGGGCTGCAGTGGAGGGGTGGGGTCTGGTTTGGTGTTTACCTTGATGTGAACAGTCAAGGAGAAAAGCTTGGGCAAGAGTGGGTGCTTTCCATAGATCAATACCTAGCTGCATGGCTGGCATCTGGCAAGGTGTTGTCTTGTATTATCCTCTTCAAGGTACAAGATTGTTGGGGAGAGTTTCTGCCTGACTGACAAAGGCAGGAATACCTTTGCCAAAAGGTTTGTAAACTTGCTGATGAAGGCTTAAAACTAGTTTCATAAGGTGATAGATCAAAGCCTGCAGGTAAGTGGGAGAACAGAGAAAGAAAAGAAATGTGCATGGGGACATTGTGACAGATAGCTTTCAGTCTTACCTCAGGGGATTGACAAGCAGAGGTGGAACAACCCTTCTCAGAGGCCCTTATATTTAGTGTAGGACATGAATGGGAGGAAACAGAAGCCTGTGTGCACACACAGAGTAAAGATCTTGTTGGAAATCAGAGATGTGGTGGGATCAGTTACATGACAGATGAGCTGCAGTGAATGGATACAGGCTTCAGAGAAGACAAGAGCGGTGTTAGGGAGGATAAGGAGGTGTGCAAGGTAGCAACTTGAGCATATGCCTCTCAAGATCTTATGTGTAAAGATCAGAAGACAGACCAATAGGTGAAATTGTGGTGAGCATGTGCTTCAGAGCACATGATCAAGAAGGAGATGTAGAGAAAGCCTTCTTTAGACACTGGAGGAAGCTTCAACATTGTAGACCCCAGTTCTCACGGGGACTTTAATCATCCCACTGTTCCCCAGGAGATGAAACATGACTCAGCACAAGCAATTCAGGAGATTTCTAGTGCACATAAGAGGAGGTAGTTCTTTCCTAAAACTTAAACGTGCAGCTCTAGGGGATCTAGATGTTTCATATATGATGATTTGCTCTCTAAGTCACTTTTCTGATAACCTGCAAAAGCATTGAAAAGTACTCATTTTCAAATTTCTTTTTTTTTTTCCTTAGAAATGGATCACCATTTTAGAAGTGTACCTGGGCTTTTATTATTATTATTATTATTAGAAACAGCAAAGTATTTGTCAGTATTGAGGAGTCTACACAACCTCCACAGAAGATTTGAAGTATCAAATATCAATTTTTCTTTTTTAAGTTGGCTTTTGAAAATAAAAATGTAATTTCCATAAAATCTTGCAAAAATCTTAGTATCTTATTACTTACTTTTCATGTGCCTAAAATATATTTTGTAATTTGCTTTTAGATCATTTATTATAGGTGATGATTCATATACTAATTTTAAAATACTTTTCAACATTTCTAAGCAGTTACAAAAAATAAAAAATAAAATTCCTCCTCAAAGATTTGTGCTGTCGAGAGGTATTATATCATTAATTCTTGCAATATTTCTAATGAACTAGTTCAGTTCCAGTAAAGTTAAAATAATCTAGGTGCTGGTTGCATTAGAAAAAGTAGGCGCTTCTTTCTGGAGTAATCTACATGGACTCCCCATTTCTCAGTAGAGTTTCAGTCTGTTCAAAGTCTTTACTTGACTTGTTCTGGCAGAATCAACAGAGCAGATAGCCTTCCCTGTACTTTCTTTGTACTTTTTTGCCTTGATCAGGCTAAAGTTCACTCATGTATTTGATGATGTACATTATCAAAAATATTTGCCTCTTTTGCCCTGAGCTAAAGTTAGAAATCAGCACATGACACAATACAAAATAAGATTCATTTTGGAATATAATATGTTATTGGCTCTTCTAAATGACTGATAAGAAAAAAAAAATCATGAAAAATATACTCATTTTCCTTATTCTGATAACAGAATTCACATTCTAGACTAGATTTAAGATAAAGGATCTTCTGACAAAAAGACCTTTGTAAATGCTTATTTGAATGAACTCTTACACAGGTTGGATACATCCAGCATTTCAGAATAACACTTAACACTTCCCAAAAGTTCATTTATTTCTTATCCTTTGTCTCTCTCCAGGAAGACAATGTCAAAGATACAGTAGACTTATTATTCCTGTTTTACATCAGAGTAAGATGAAGTAAAATATGTTATAAAAGTAAGAAATGACTCCTTCCAAAGCACAAGCATTTTATAGATTTTCTTTAATGATATACAGAAGTTGGTATATGAATCTGAGAGAAGTTGAGGTCAGAACAAGTAACCAAAGAAGATAGCAAATTGAAGGTCAAGATTAGGCATCTCCTCAGAAATAGACTAAATGTGATATGCCTAAATAAATAGAAGCTAAAATTAGAGCTACTTCTATGATGTAGCAGGTCTCCATTATTGAAAAATGTGAATACTCTCAAGCAAAAAGCAGAATGTATGACAAAACAAGAGTTATGTAAGTATTTGCTTAGTAAGTTGAATAAGAAATTGAATTGCTGCTCTCTCCATTTTTTATGTTTCTCTTGGAATATATTTTCCATATAAACTTCATAAGAGTTTTCAATGAAAACAATTTTAAATAAGACAAAAGATAGGGAAGGGAAAAAATGCAATATACCATATTAGTGTTATTTCCTATGTGTATAACAGTACTAGAACTTACCTGACCTATCCTGAAATATTTGTAGGAAGGCACATCACAATTAACAGTTTGGGGCTGATTTGGACATCCGGTATCGATCTGGATCTGGGATCCCACACGTTAACTCCTCTGCCTTAGGCTTGCAGCAAACGCAGTTTCCTCTTCTTTATTTCTCTAATCGGTGGGATCAGTATTTTTGTCTCTGGCAGCTTTCAGACATCGAGATGATTTTAAGATGTTTCCAAGTTTTAAATCACCTTCTTGTAAATTTATTATTATTAGGTTTTCTCTATGTCTTCCAGCTTCAAAAGAGAAGAGCTGCCATGTATAGTATTTTGGAAAGGGCAAGGGCAAGAAAGGCAAGACAAGGAAAGGCAAGGGAAAAGGAAAGGGGAAAGAAAAACACTTGTTAGGACAAGTAAAAAAAAAAAAATTAAAAAAAAAAAAAAAAAACAGAAAAAAAAAGGTCATTATCTTTTCCAAAATAATAAAGGTCAGTTTGTGATTTATGTTGACATCATCTCCAACTGTTAATGAAGTTTTCATGTATATGTGATATTCAGGTAGCAACACCAAGAACAAATAAAATTATACCTGTTTGTAATACCTGTCCTTATTTGCCAAGGATCCAGGATGCTTTGGGGAAACAGGAAGATCCAATTACAATGCCATCTGGAGTTTTCATTTTCAGTAGTAAGTTAAAGATGTTGATTCAGTGCATACATCTGCAAGCAGTTAAGCCACTGAAAGAAAACACAGGTTTTCAAAAGAGCTATGGCCTTTTTATTGTTCCTTCAGTAAGCTGCTGAAAACATCTGCTACTGCCAGGTGCTGTGTGGTTAAGAAGAGGCAGCTACTGTGGTTTAAATTCCTGATTAGGTAGCCTTCCAGAAATTGTATTGATTGTATCTTGGGAATGTTCAGGAGTTTGCAACAGATTCTCTTTGCAAAGTCATGCAGCTCTACATATTAACATATTCTCTTAAAATCCTGACTGTATTAAAACTCGGATGGAAAATTGCTGCAAACTTATTCCTTCTTGAGCAGGAAGGTCTCCAAGCTGCAGACTCTGACAGAGGACTACTCTTGTTCAGTGCCTGAAACACAAATGATCCATAGCGCATGACAAGTTAAAACTTTCTAACAGGTTTCAAGATCCTGCGACATTTACCTTTTCTGAGAGCTCTGTGAAGAGCAACAGTAGCATGTAACATTATAACAGTGTGTGAAATGAAATAGTGTATAAGATTAAAAACATCAATGGTTTTGTAAAGAATTTCAGAAGCATTTGTTTAAGAACAAACTGAAAGGCAGTGAGGGCAATCAAGTTCTTGTACAGTAAACTACAACAATATATGATACATGAAAGATTTATTAGTCAACTGTTGAAATAAGTTGAGCATCTCAATTTCATTAAAGTTCCAGAAGTTATCTCGTGACAGAAGGTGTCTGAAGAGTTACTGTTTCCAGACCAGGAAATCTGAGGGCATAAGTACTTTTACATTTTGCTGCTGAGTTAGATGAGAGGGATTAAAGAGGCAGCTTTCCAGAACCCACTGGCTTAAAATCAACTTACGCCAGAACAGTAACACAACGTAAATACTTATATATGTCTATAATACAGTTTCTGAGATAAACCAGCACAAAGAAGCAACATACTAGTTCACACTACCAAATATGTAAAAAGTTCTTTATGTCGACCTCTCCACACTTTCTTTCTTGCTAAGAAAAATTACCTCACTACCACAATAAGAAGAGGCATTTGATTTTTCAAAAAGATCTTTTAGATTTCCACATGGAAAAAATGCAAATAAGTTCCACAAAGCACTT
The DNA here is from genome assembly GCA_013399475.1 of Chauna torquata. Taxonomy (NCBI): domain Eukaryota; kingdom Metazoa; phylum Chordata; class Aves; order Anseriformes; family Anhimidae; genus Chauna; species Chauna torquata. The sequence goes on along the minus strand of VXAL01005071.1, from coordinate 62,354 downwards.
ATACGGATTAATATATATACAGTGGTTGAATCATATTTTTTCTTATATTTGCAACTGCACAATACTGTTTGGATCTCAAAACCTCTCCAAAGAAACAGCTTAGCACTTCAATTCATCTCTAAAACAAACAATTTGCTTGGAACAATGTTATCATATTGACATATGCTTTCATTGCATTTTGTTACTTATTCAGGTAATAACTAAACGCTACATCCTGCTGCTCACTCTCTGTTTCCCAGGTGTTGTTATTGTCACTCTGCTTAGGTATGTATTGCTTTAGGAATAGACTGATGTGAAGATTATTGACATTCTTTACAGTAAGACAGAATATTTTATATTAAAGAATGTCTTTTATTTATTTATATGATACGATTTATACACAAGCAGACACTTTCTCTGATCATTTTAATGAAATGTATGAAATAGGGAAAGGGAGGATGAATGATAATTCTGGTGCATTTCTTTGTATAAGATTCTCTATCTTTAAGAAAAAAGTTCATAGAGCAGGGCCATCACTGACTGAAACAGCTATGGTTGCCAACTACACTGCTTCAACTTTGTAAATGGTAAAAATAACATGCTACTTCAGGAATGAAAATAATTTAACAGTGTTTGATTTTGGTCTGCACTTTGTCTTTCACAGTTGAAGTACCAGAGTACAGACTGGAAAAAGTCCACTTGGTGAAATTCATAGGAAATTTACCAAATCAGTTTTATCTGCAAAGCATTTGACAGAGGAAATACTCCTGCAATAATTTATAATTGCATAGCTCATCCAAATATATACATATATATATATTTAAGCTGTTTAATGTACACTTTTAAGAAACAACCTCTTAACTCTGAGGGATCTTTATAATCAACCTGGTAATAGATGGAGGTCAGAAGAAGTCAGTCACACAACAAACTCCTGTACTTGGAATGGTTGCAAGAGATGTAGGACTTCACGTCTCGAAGATGTTCTTTCCCCAGTGCTCTTCAAAATGAACTCTGCAGGGTGGAGTCTGTCTTGGTGCCCTCTAGCCTCACGTGCCTGACAACATTTCTTTGGATAATAGCAATGAGAACAACATCTGGCCTCTCTCTTTTCTGGGGTTATAGCTCAGAGCACTCTCCAACCTTTCTGATGCTTTTTGTTGATAGATTATTCCTGTGTTTTGGGTGATTGCAAATTTGAAAACCTGCCAAGTGGAGAGGATGAGTTCAAAGATTTTTCCAGCTTAAAGTGCAGATGGTATGACACCTGTCATCTTCAAACAAAACTGTGATAAAGCCTCTGTGTGGAAAAGTTGGCTACATTTTAATTTTCTTTCACTTTGAGGGAGGAGGAGGACACAGAATGTTTTGACCCAGACAGGGAAACATAAACCCCAAAACATTGGCAAACTCTATTACCAGAGCCCTGTACCAGTCTTTACCTCTTCACCTTGTGTCTTTGCCTTTGCATGTGTGCTGGACTGCCTGGGCAGCAGAATGCCAGCTGGGAGGCTTTCCAAGTAATTCAGTTACAGGAGATATTTCATTTTGTAATACTTTATTATGCTTAAGATGTTTTCCTCTTTTCCCAAAGGTATGGTATGAAACGGAAAAAAGCAAGAAATGGGAGATAATTCCACTTCTACCTTTGGTGGTAACAGAAATAGACGTCTATGGAAATTGTTTGGAGCACATCGTTATAGTGGGGTCACAGATTGTGGGAGTATTGATTGCAGAATATAAATTATAATTTCTCATTTAGGCATAGGACATTACATTTTCTTTTTTTGTTCAGTGAACTTGAAGCAATTACAAGTGTTTTCCCTATCTACTTTTCAAATTAGTCTTGAGCCACAAAAAAAATTTTTATCACCACTGACTACTTGGAATTATAAAGAAAATTATTCTTACTTGTAGACACCTGATGGCTGATGTTGGACTTTTCCACTTTTGATCCTTGCATTTAATACACCTTTATGTTGTCTTCTTGTTAGAAATAAGATATAGCACTTTACTGGTCAGATCCAAGAAAGTCTTGTATTGATTACAGAAAAATATAAGGACTACTTATATACATTGACTTCTCATGTCCTTACTAAGACTAAACTTATGAAAGTAAGCCATAATTCAGACTAAAAACAATAGTGTGATGGAGAAAAAAAGAAATTCTTTATCTCCAAGAACCTGTATCACCAAGAAATTTTGGGCTGAACAGACCAGGACAGGTAATAAGTACATTATATGATGTAATATGTCTATGATAACGGCAACTGCAAACTTCTAATTGGAACTCATCATTGAAATGAATTTTTTGAAAAAGGAGACTAATATTAAAGTGAAGAAAGAACTTTATGGAAGTAAAATTGTTCCACCTTTTTCACTTCTGACATTAAAGTCTAGCAATAATATTTCAAGTATTTCACTGTCTCACGGAGTAGTTACAATCACAGTTTGTTAACTCCTCCCACAACTAATCTATAAAATAAATAATGAAATTCCCTGTTCAACTAGAACTACCTCCATTCATTTCAGTTGTGAAAAAATCAGTAAAGTGAATATTCTTTTTTCCTATTGCCAAACTTTCAGTAACTGCTAATTTAACAACAAATCAATGAAATTGCCACGTGGCTAGTTGCAGATATTGTTAGCTGCAGTTACATCAGAACCAGAATAGCATGATGTTGTGTAATATTAGAAAACATTAGAATCATAGAATATCCTCGGTTGGAAGGCACCATGAGGATCATCAAGTCCAACTCCTGGCTCCACACAAGACCACCCAAAAATCAAACCATCTGTCTGAGAGTGTTGTCCAAATACCTCTTGCAGTCTGGCAGGCTTTATGCCATGACCATTTCCCTGGGGAGCCTGTTCCAGTGCGTGACCATGCTCTTGGTGAAGAAGTTTTTCCTAATATCCAGCCTGACCCTCCCCTGATGCAGCTTCAGGACAGTCCCTTGGGTCCTATCACTGGTCACCAGAGAGGAGAGATCAGCATCTCCTCCTCTGCTCCCCTTTGTGAGGAAACTATTAACTGCAATGAGATCTCCCCTCAGTCTCATCTTCTCTGAGCAGAACAAACCAAGTGACTTCAGCTGCTCCTCAGACATCTTGTTCTGTAGACCTTTCACCATCTTTGTTGCCCTCCTTTGGGCACTCTCTAATAATTTCATGTCCTTCTTATACTGTGGTTCCCAAAACTGCACACAGTGCTTGAGGTGAGACCACACCAGCGCAGAGCAGAGCGGAACAATCACTTCCCTCATCTGGCTAGCAGTGCTGTGCTTGATGCACCCCAGAATACTGTTGGCCCTCCTGGCTGCCAGGGCACACTGCTGGCTCATGTTCAACTTGCTGTTGACCGGAACTCCCAGATCCCTTTCTGTGGGGCTGTGCTCCAGCCTCTCCCCAGTCTTTACGTATATTCAGGGCTGCCCCTTCCCAGGTGCAGAATCCAGCACTTGTTCTTGCTAAACTTCTTGCACTTGGTGATTGCCCAGTCCTCTAGTCTGTCAAGATCTCTCTGCAAGGCCTCTCTGCCCTCAAGCAAGTCAACAGTTCTTCCCAGTATAGTATAATCTGCAAACTTACTTAGTATGCACTCAAATCCTGCATCTAGATCATTTATAAAAATATTGAAGAGAACTGGCCCTAAAATGCAGCCCTGGGGAACCCCACTAGTGATTAGCTGCCAGCCTCATATAATGCCGTTTACTATAACACTTTGAGACCCAACCAACAGCCAGCTGTTCACCCATTGCATTATGTTTTTATTTAGGTGTATGCTGGACATTTTGTCCAGAAGGATACTGTGAGAAACAGTATTGAAAGCTTTGATGAAATTCAAAAAAATAATATCTACTGGCTTTTGTTTGTCAACTAGATGGGTAACATTGTCATAAAAGGAAATTAACTTAATTGAACAGGATTTTCCCCTTGTGAAGCCGTGTTGGCTATGACGAATGACCAATGTGTTTTGTTTTTTTTTTTATAGTTCCTGAAATTATGAGTACTTACAGTTATTTACATGGGAACTTCATGGCTTTTAGTAATTTCAAGGGAAGAAAATGCTTCAGGATACGTACTTTCACAGTCCGATTGTATTCAATGAAACTTTCCACATGGAAGTGGAATTTGGTTCAACATATTTAAGAAAATGCAAGGATCAGGTAACTAAATTTGAGTTTAGCCTCAGATAATCCTAATGTCTTTTCATGATTTGTGGTATTTTGGTGACATGACAGAATAGGCTGAAACTGACAAAGAAGTTGCCTGTAAGGAATTCCTACAGACACGATACATTAGTGACTGCTCATAATTTAGATTCTAGGTTAATAGTGTAGAAATATTTAAGTACATAATCAAAGATGCCAAATGTCAGCTGGTACTTCGAGAAGCTGAAATAATTCTCTAAATAACTTTACATGATTAACGAATAATCTGATTTGTTGAGCTTTTGTGCTCTTCAGCAGCTTTTGAGACAAGAAAAGAGCATAGGATGACTACTTTAGGGCATATGCTTGGATAGTGATAATATTTTTAAACATTGATTATTGGAGCTATTTGAGAGACAGATTATTAGAAGGATTCGTTATTGCACATTTGACAAATGGTCACAGGGTTCTTACACAAAATGGCTGTTAGTCTGTGCTAATGGATAGCTGATAATGTATTTTTTCTTGAATTAACTTATCTTCAAGTTTTAGAAAATGCATTGCAGTGAATGATGAGATTCAAAATTGACTGGACTACATCTACCTAATCTAAGTATAGGTAGGATATAGATACAGCTGGGTGATGGGTTTAATCTAGAACTGTTTCTATGTTTTTAATATGAAAACTTAAAGTATCAAAACCAGAGTCTTCTTGTACTTGGCTGCAACAGCTTTGCCAGTAAAAAATGTTGAACAGCTTGAATATACTACCTAAAATACACATGTATGTGTATATAATTATAGTGCCAAATCTAAGCTGTATACTTTATAGTAGTCCAAAACTCTGGAGCTTGATATAGTGACCTATTAGAGTTGTGTTTGAAAGTCAATCTGAGAGGTTTTCTCAGTTTGTATTTTGTTTTTTGTTTTTTGTTTTTTTTTGTAGGAAAAAAAAGTGTTTTAACAGAGTTCCAAAATATTCTTAACTGCAGAATGTTTCCTTATTTTTATGACTGTCAATAAACTTTTGAATAGATTTTTTATTATTATTATTTAGAGGTAAAGATCAAATATTTTTATGGTTAAATTTAATGATGGAAATAAATTTCTTTTTTTTTCTCCTGCTCTTCTCTAATTAAAACAGCAGGTTGCAGTGAAAAAATATTTGATCAAAAACAATCTCTAATATTTATAGGAGTCTACAAAGCTAGTTCCTCCTGGGTTTAGATGAGGTTTAAGTAGCACAGATTCCGGACTAGTTGTTTTAGTGTCTTATGAAATCTCCCTGTGGGCTAAACTACCTGCAGCTTGCTGTTACTGTCATAGTACTTTTTGATGTCTCTTGTGCTGAAATATATGAACATCTTCCACTCAACAAAATACTACCAAGTTAAATGTGAGAATACACTGAAATTAACCATTTTGATAACACCTAGATTTTAGATAGGAAAGTTTGGAAAACAAGGATCTTTTTTCAGTAGATTATATTTTTTAGCACTCTATCCAGATCCCTTTTTCCCAGATCATGCTTGAAGGAGAGGATTCACAAGAATCTCTACTCTGCCATGCAAATATCTCATGGCTTACATGAATACTCTGTAAAAAACTGGCCGAGGAAGACCTCAGCCACAGCTGGTCAACCTGCTGCCAGCCCTGAGAGTAAGGTTTTCAAAGGACATAGTTTTTTGCCTTTCATAATTGTTAGTGCTGACTTACTTGTTTCCGTCAAATACAAGGTGATTGTGCCAGTAATGTAGTAATTTCTGTTATCTGGTAATGTCTGATTCTTGGTTGTCACACTCCCATTTGTAAGTAATAAATGCAAAGGAATCCTTTCTTTTAGATTTTTCTGGCCTCTTACAAGTACAGTAGATGTACAATTACAGCAATTCTTATATAAATTTGTTGAACCATGGCATCCACAATTAACAACAATCTAATCTCTTTGGAAAGTGTTCATAGTATGTTTACCAATTGAATTTAGTTACTAATACCAGTGCTACATACTGGGGAGAAAAGATGCATTTTGCCAAGGAATGGTTTTAAAAGATTTTTGTGACAAGATCCCAGAGCCTCAAGATGGAGATACTCCAAGTTTTTCTTTGAATCAAGAACACCAACACAGAAAAATATCTTCAGTCTCTAAATCACTTTTCATTAAAACAACAATATAATATAGCTAGATGCAGGAAATCTTAGCACAATATATAAGTCTGAGTAAGTCAAAGCAAATAAAAGGAGAAGAAAATCAGCTTTTGCCTTTGGTCTTATTGCTCAGAGGAAAAAGAGAGAGAAAGAGGATTGTTCTTTCTCCATTCTGCCTTATCAGCTGAGTACCTTTTTACAGCTTTCTGCTACAGAAATCACCCTCCATGCAGATAGCAGGAAAGTTTCCTTTTCACACCCATCTCTGGGACTGCAATTTGAGTTTGCTCTCTGCTGCAGACAGATTTTTCTACTTCTCTTTGCTACACTGTGCTGTGTGCCTGCTTGCTCTCCTGCCTTACAAGTCCACTTCACGTTCCAGGAGGTTCTTCCAGCTCAGCATTTTTGGTCAATCCAGAAGAAGAGTTAGAGTTAACTAATCCCTCCTTCCAGATGGCTCAGACTGACGCTGTGTAAGACACAACTTTAGTAACATAGATATTTTCCTCTTTTACCCATGTGCCATAATCCACTCCCATTTCAACAGAAAGTGAAGTGTTCAGATACTGGGATGAGGAAAGCAAAGAGTTACTGTTTATTAGACTCTGCCACATCATGGCACAGTTACATAAGACACAAAGCTTTTACAACAAATTATTGTTGTCTAAATCCCATTGTAGCAGCAAGGTTTTAAAAACTTTCAGTAAAATTCACTAAATAATAGTGTATCTGGAAGAATGGAAATGAAATTATTTGTAACACTTGAAACCTGAAACTTAATATTTTCAAAAAAAAAAAAAAAAATCTCATTCCTTTCACTGTACAATAGGGGAAGGAATATTTGTTTTAAAAAAAGTCTTTCAGTGCGCAGGCCCATTTGATTGAGTTTTCACTGCTGCACAAGTCATTGGGCTTGAGCTGAACTGTGGTGCCAGTTCATGTGTGTACTCTCAGCTTGCAGCAGAGGTAAAGATATGCAGCCTGGCCTAGCCCACTTTATTTTTCTTGTCTTAGACAATCATCTCTGTCACCAAAGTCACCCAGTTCTTTCAGCCAATGTATGAAAAAAAGCTGTTGCATAAGAAACACTGAAAAAGAGATGCAATCACATCATGTTTAAACATTACATATTAATATCAGATAGCACAAAGCATGGTTACCTTGTTCAAGTGCTAGCTCCATCTTCATCTATTGCTAAACATTTTTGTCACGTTCATGTGTCCAGCATCCAGTGACCCAGCAGTCACACAAGGTTTTTGGCTTACGTATATGATTTACAGTCTCAAAGTTTTTGCATTTCAATGAGCAGCTTTAAAAAACAGATTGACTTTTTAGAGGCTTGAAGTTCAACACTCCACATCGCATTATGAAAAACGAACAGCAAAATCACCAGAGACTACCCATAGGTTCAGTAATTTTTGAGTTATCATTTTTGACTGAGGTGGGGAACCAAGTTCCTGCCTATGGGACAAAGGAGAAAAACAGTTCACAGAATAGACTATGTTTTTCACAGTTTCTCCTGAGATTTTCACTTGTCATTCAAAAAATGCAGTCTGAAATGGAGATGCTCACTCTCTTTTGCCTTAGCAAGAACCCACAGATGAAGTCACAGCAATCCAAACCATGTCGCATGGGGTCAGACACAGGTGTAAACCAGAATGGGAGGTGCAGGTTCAGGAAGTTTAATGGCAGTGTCCTGCTGCACTGCAATTCTCAGGACCACCCAGTGTGGGATGTGGTGCAAGGAGGAAGACACTTCACTGGACCTGTTACGCATGGGGGATTTAACTGAACTTCCTCACTGAGTTTTCCTTATACAGCTGAACTTTCGTTACATAAAAAGGAAAAGTGAAAGTGAATCATGAAAGTGAAATTGATAGTCTAGCATCCAGTCATCTAAAATCAAAATCTATATTAAGCCATGCCATGAAAATGCACAGACCCTATGCAACCCTGGAGAAAACTTCTAAAAATGTAACTGATAGTTTTAAGTAGCAGTTAGGGCTTTGGAGACACAAAGTACAAAGTATCTTCTCTCCTAACTGCTCCTGAGCCTGCAAGTATATGAGGCTGCATGTAGCACAGCACATGTCAGTGGGGTTTCCTTGCAGTGCATGGAATCATCAGGTACATAAATCTTTTGCAGGATCAAAACTTGTATTTCTACCTTGCATCATGTTGTATCTGTGTTCCCTACTCTCTCTACAATCTTGTTTACAATGAGAGCTAATCAATAGCTGGACTGCCAAAAAATATTGCCAAACACTGTTATGTAATGTATTGCAATATTTTGATACATTCAATCAACTCTAAAGCAAAACAGTGGTAAAATGGGATAGTTTAGGTCAATCAGTTAGGCTTCCTTCAGTTTGCTAGGAACGGATATGCTCAGAGAATTGCAAGATTACTCAAGAAAAAGTAGTATTGATACTACAAAGTCATATTACTTTTAATTAAGTAATTCAGCATTTGTTTTTCATTAACTTTCATGATCTCAGGTAAGGTGGAAAGTATTTTGGTATGGGTTTTATTTTCAGACAAGTATAGGTATAACTTTTTTGTCTGATGTCTAGTATGCCTATTTGTTCTTATTTTCCTTTTTCCCCTCTGGCTACAGCTATTTTTACTTTAAGCTCAAACTTTTCTGTCCAAAATAACTCATGATAGCATGCTACAATTGCAGGCAAACTCACAGACCTAATTTGATATTTATATGAGGTAGTAATTTTCTTTTTTTTTTTTCCTTTTTTTTTTTTTTTTTTTTTTTTTGACTGTTCTTTGTTGGGGGACGAAGTGAGGAAAGACATGTTCATATACCAAGCTGTACAAAAGATACTTCTCTTTTTAAAGTTTTGACTGTAGCATTGGCTAATGTTTCTGAGAGAAAACAGTAGAGTATATTTTGCTATTGCTTGAATTTGAGACAAGTCATAATCTATCATTTTCTTTCTTACCCATTTATAATGATTCCAGTGTTAAAATAGTCTAATGTATTTATTGACTTGAAATCAGTTCTGCATCGTTGAGTGTTTCTTTATGCTCTCCAGCACTGTGAAGCTGTTGTAAAGTTAAATCAGCCCAGATAAGGCATGGCAAGCTCCTTGAGTGACCTAGATTCATCACAGCATCTCCTTTGTTTCTCTTCCTCCACTGACAAATGAAGCCACAAGTTTGGAGATTTCCTAACCCACAGAAATGCATTTGTTTGAGCAGTCTCTGTTGACCCATACAGAGAAGGAAGAAAAACAAACCTAGCAGGGCTTCATGGCCAGGAAAATGAAAGGCTCTTTCCTATTTGTTTGTTTGTTTGTTTTTCATGGCAGTGTAAAGGTGCTTCAGCCACACTTATAGTTCTGCCCTTTTAGGTTGACAAGAGAATTATAACCATAAGTTACGAGCCCCTGAGCAGTTACATCAGAACCCACATGATATATGTTCCTTTGAAACTAGGACATAAGTCATTTTACTTACTGCAGTTGGAAATCTGGCCTTATATATTTATAGCTGACTTCTGTTTATTTCAGAAAGAGTTGTAATTTCTTTTCTGAGGCTAGGAATCTGAGTTTAAAGTATATTTGAATGTTCATTCCCTAACTTGTGATAAAACACTGTATCTCATGAATAAATCTACTTTCGTACTGACTTTTTTGCCCCATCTATGCTCGAGACCGTTATAAGACAAAGTAACTTTTGCTTTACAAGCATGTATTATGGAAAGATTGCTTGTGGTCAGACTCAATGGATGCAAAAAAACTTGAGTGGACCTGCTGTGCACAAAAACTAGGTTCTAGCACACATATTTGCACTGCTACAGCACTGCTTTTGTTTATATTTGGACCTGTTCTTATAAAGGCTAAAGGTTCTGAAGTAGAATTTAAAAATCTAGATTTACTGACTCAAGTTTCAAGGCACTTTATAGCTCAAGTGCAATCACTTTTTGCACATTAAAGAATAAATGCAGTAAGAACTCAGTTTTTGTTAACCTCTCTCCCAAATACTTTACTGTGTTTCATTATATTAAATATTTCTTCCTAAATTTATTAGTGTATATTCAAGGATCATAATACCTTTACTTCCAGTAACAAAATATGAATGTAAGGTAACGTTATATTCTTGTTAACTTTCATTTTTTATATGTAAATATACTGAGTAAAGTATTCCTGCAATATTAAATTGTGCAATAGTACTATGTAGAATGGTATTACTAGATGAACATGAAATGCATGAATTATAAAGCTATGGATGTAAATTCCAACCTTCAAAATAAAAATAGGCTGTTGGGTTTTTTTGTTTGTTTGTTTAGTTTTGTTTTGTTTGTTTTCTTTTTGTAGGCTGCATTTAGGAAACTAATAACAAGAAATGTATTTTCTCGTTATTTCACAATAAAATATGAGTGTCATCTCTGCACTTAGGAAATTATTCCAATCAGAGTAATTGCCTGGGAAATGCAGCATCTTCTGTGATGAAAAATTGTACAACCAAAAAAATCCATTTTCTCTAAGATGAAACCATAGGTATAGTTAAGCAAAACTTGTAAGACTGTTGATAACTGCACAATCTGGTGACTGACAACAGATTTAATTTGCCCTTCATCTATTAAGCCATCCAAGAGAGAAGTTATTTCCACTTACTTTTACTCTCTTCATTGCAGAAGTAGCTAAAGGCCACAGTTAACATTGTTGTGTTTATTCAACATCCGGTGCAAGATTATATTTACATATCCTTAAAAAAAAAAAAAAGTCATAAAACATAAAATCTCGGTCTCAAATAAGAACAAACACAAGAAGTAAGCAAACACATTTAAATATGATTGAAATTTCTTTCTTAAACCAAAGTTTTCTCTGTAGAGTACAAGTTACTCAGTTCAAACAAGTGGTACGTGAGCTTTAACAATAATGTCAGACCTTATAATATCTGTGTTGTTTACAGTGTGTACTGTTAGTGTAGATCAGAATCAGCTCTACTAGGAGGTGCACATGCTGTGTTGAGACTCAGCACTTTTGCCTACAGGAGCTTCACGTTTAAGTATTCAAAAAACCTGCATAGACAGTGTGGGAAGGAAATTTCAGTTTTCTTGTCTGAGACAAAGAAAGAGTTTTCCATGTTGTTGTGGAAATGCTGTGATATAAAGAGAGAAATTCTTATAAATTCCATCCGATACTGAAATCTCAAAACAGGTGTTGGAGTCTCTACCTCTATCTTTACCCTCTCTGACTTAGTATGCCAAGTAAAAATACTATTGCTTGAATTCCTCCACAGCTCACTAAGATGCTTCTGAGAAGCTCCAAATAGATATTCATAGAATCATAGAACCATAGAATCATAAAATGTGATTTACTTTAGAAAGGACCTTAAGAATCATCCAGTTCCAACCCCTCTGTCATGTACAGGGATACATTCCACTAGGTCAGGTTGCCCAAATCCCCATCCAACCTGGCCTTGAACTTCTGTCTTCTAGCCATCCATCCATTTCTACATCATTATGTGGAATGAGAGGATAGTGATCCTGTGACCCAAATCATATGGCTTTGGAGATTCATCCATCATTATTGCTTACTCATTGTTGTTCAATATTTAATTTCATGAAGAAACAGTTCGTACCTTTTCTGAAAAATATCTGTGATACGAGAGAAAACCATGAAAAAAATATGTTTAGGTAGTAAAACAACTGACACAAACTTATGGTAGTTTGAACCTCTGCAAACACACAACGACAAGCGCAGTCTGAGTGATGGCAGAAATTGGACCATTTGTTTTACATAATTTGAATGCAAATGGATTGAACTTGTTCAGTCTTGTGCAAACTTATTCGCATAACTGGCAGTCCATTTTGTGATGGTATCTCAGTTGTAAGTGCATTTGCTAGTATAAAAACTAGAGTTCTCTCTTTGAGAATTTCAGCCAAAAAAATAAAAGCTTGCTTATGGATGGTAGGGGTTTTTCCATGCTGTTTGCAATCTAGCCATGTACAAGAACAGAAGCAGTTGAAGACATTGAATTGTTTACACTGAAATATAAATCAGTTAAACAAAATTATGAGTACATTCCAGAGGTGTGACAAAATTCCAGATGACTCTGTTGTTGACAATGTTGTAAGCAACAATACTGTGATATCTGGCCCATGTGGCAACATGTATAATGCCAAGTAAAACGGTGCTGGGGCATATTTACAGGCATTGAGCTCAATTGGTGCAAAAAGGTCAGAATCTGTATTATTAAACCCTCCTTGCTTCTGAGAGGGTCCTACTTAACCAGGGGTTATCTCAAACCCCTAAGCAGTGCTAAGGGATTTTTTGCGAGAATGTTTGTTAATCTAGGCTGAGCACCTGCCAGAGAGTATACTAGCAACTGAGAAATAAATGCAATTATGATGCCTGGAATATTTCCTGGCATGACTTAACTTACTAGTGCAGGTATGGTCTGCATATGTACACCTGTGACAGGCCTTTTGAACAGGCTTTTAGCAATGGACTCAAATTTGGTCTAGACAGTCACATCAGAAATTAAGTATCAGTCAGTTAAGTGTCAATTTGAGGTATCCTTCCAGAACTTTACTACCCACAATAACATTAGTAATTGAGCATTTGTATTACAGTATGATTCTGGTGACTCAGGAAGCTAAAGGCATTGTTTTCCCCAAAGCTATGCAAACTCATAATCAGAGACAGTTTCTATTGACGACGTTACAGGCTTTATGTTTAAGAAGCTGAAAGTTATCATTTTTAACTTTGAAAGGGTATGATAATGGTTGTCATTTACTACAGGAAGTTCTGCATTTATGGGACATAAATCCTGAGTGCATAGCCATAGCTATAGAGGATCCAGCCCTGGTTTTCAAAGATAAGTATATAAATAAATAAATGAAATGAAATGAAATGAAATGAAATGAAATAAAATAAAATAAAATAAAATAAAATAAAATAAAATAAAATAAAATAAAATAAAATAAAATAAAATAAAATAAAAATTAACCATGGCATTCCATTTAGATTGAAACAAAACATTTTGCTTGAGACTTCTTAGCTGTTNATAAAATAAAATAAGTATACCTGGCAATGAAAGTCCATGTTTATATATGTTGTTAAGATCCACTTCTGGAGGAAAAGCCATAGTTAGTGCACTAGGTTGCTAGGTATGGTAGTTCTCATGCATGGTGATATGATTTTAAACAGATATTTCATAAAACTCAACAAAGAGAGAAAAAGGGAAATGAAAGTATTTTCTATTTATCGGTCATGTGAGTAACAATGATTTTCAAGAAAGGCTTTTCTAAGAACAGGGTTTCTGTTATGACGATAGGAATGTCACAGGAAAGCCAGTTATAGTGAGTGACATTTTTAGTTTGCCAACTTGTCATTGCATGTTGTGCAAATGGAAGCATACATATCCAACATTTGAGTATTTTCCCAAATTGGACCTCCAGACTCTGAGGTATGCCTATCAATGTTTGTTTAGTGCCATAAAGGAGTAAACTGTCCTATCCACATTAAGGTTATAGCTGTATTTTGAAATACTTGGCAAGCGTGAAAAGTAGATTATAACTTTGTTAACGCTCAGTTTCAGCATGTTATTGTCCTAAGGAGAAGAGGAGATCCTCTTCAAGCATTTTAGGCTTTTTTTGTGGTACCTCTTTTAAAGTATAAAGAATTTTTTTTTTGTTGTGCTCTCCCCGCCCCCCGAGGCCCCCACC
>VXAL01005071.1:29767-40638 GCA_013399475.1 Chauna torquata | reverse complement strand
AGGTTTTCTGTCCCAAAGCAGCAGCCACCAAAGAAAGCCAAAATGAAGTTTTACAGGATCTTCCAGACTGAAGAAAGGAAAGCAATGAGAGTTAATGGGTACTGTAAAGTTATTGCACTTTTTAAATGGATTTTAAGGAAGAATTATAGGTAGCTTATTATTATTATGCCTTATAATAAAGAAAGTGGGAAATGTGCTTGTGGCATTGCAAATTAAATTGTATTGACCTGTGACAATTTCAGATCTATCTCAAGATCTCATGCAATTTTTATTGAGCTGCTGAATAGGATTGTTTTGCTAGAATCCTTTTGTTTGCTTGGATGCAATCAAATATGTTGATAACATCATCGTATCTTCAAATGATGAAATTAACTAACGTCTGTAAATCAGTCTTTCTTATAAGGGACCTTTAAACAAATGGAGTAAAATTATTCCAAACTGTTGTAAGTGGATGTATGTGATATTTGTGTCACAAAATATTAGTACAATAATTGTTACTCAAATACAAAGAAATTTCTCTTGTGCTTATAGCTGAAAAGATTAATGAAGAGAGAAAAGGGGAAGGGAGGGGGGAGGGAAGGAGAAGGAGAAGGAGAAGGAGAAGAGGGAGAAGGAGGAAAAGGAAAAGGAAAAGGAAAAGGCAAAGGAAAAGGAAAAGGAAAAGGCAAAGGAAAAGGAAAAGGAAAAGGCAAAGGAAAAGGAAAAGGAAAAGGCAAAGGAAAAGGAAAAGGAAAAGGCAAAGGAAAAGGAAAAGGAAAAGGCAAAGGAAAAGGAAAAGGAAAAGGCAAAGGAAAAGGAAAAGGAAAAGGCAAAGGAAAAGGAAAAGGAAAAGGCAAAGGAAAAGGAAAAGGAAAAGGCAAAGGAAAAGGAAAAGGAAAAGGCAAAGGAAAAGGAAAAGGAAAAGGCAAAGGAAAAGGAAAAGGAAAAGGGAGGAGGTACATGGATACATAAAGGAAAGCATCTTCAGTATAGCTCCACTTTGTCTGGCAGCATGCAGGATGCAACAGTGGCATCCCTCAAGACAGAAACCTGCACACCTTGTCAGTGGTCCTGGTGAGCCAAGAATGTCCAGGAAGATATATGTTAAGAAAGAGACAACCGCAGTTTCTTGTATTAAATTTTCTTCATCTAAAGCTAGAATACTATTTACAAGTTGCCAAACGGCAAGACTTGAATTGAAACCAAAACTAACCTGAAGGTAACCAGTCAAATTGCCTGACTACTTTGTTGAATTATGTGCAGAAAGATCTTATAATAAAAGAGAGAGAAGATATTTTCCCAGTTTCTCTCATTTTGTCTTTAGTGAAGTATACAGGAGAGAAAGAGATCTACGTTTTTCCAAGAAATGTTTTTTTCTTTCTCCATATTTGCATCACTAGCTCTGAGTCCCCTATAAGACTGTTTTGTAGATTTTTCACTGTGACATATAAACATTGATTCTGTTTCACATGGTTCTTTTTAGAAAAAGCAATAATTGCAAAAATGCATTTGCTAAAAGATTTCCTCTATGATACCTGCTAATAACGATAATAACAACAGTAGTAGCAGCTAAAAGCCCTCTGAAAAGCAGATAAGTTTCAAGTGTTTTTGAGACTGCTGGGGAAAGATGATTGTTTTCTTACCTGATCTTCTTGTTATTTTAAACATCATTACTAAGTATTCGTTAGAGAAATTTTTTCTTACCTTAGTCTTGAAAACTGATAAAAACTCGTCCTACAACTTTGTTTTCTGGATTCCTGTGAAAGTTAAAGGCCAACATTAAAAAATATGATTTTAAGACAATGTTACCAAAGACTGCAAATATTCAATATTTTACTATAATGTAGCATAATCCCACGGAAAACAACAGTTTTGCCAGGGCTAGGAAAATACTCATATTTTGAATGTTGATCTTACATCACCTTTTCAAAGCAGTTCTAGAGAAATTTTATTTAGAAAAATAATTTTAGATTTGGCTATTTACATACACATTCCACTGCTTTTTTAAATAACTTTCTTAAGGTATTCTTCAATTTATATTCATATATATTAGAAAACTTATACTGCACATTTTAAATAGAAAATAAGATGAAATAGCTTGAGTGAATTGAAAATGTTAGTTTTTGAAATTTTATCTCTACTTCTAATTATTTCATGTTTCTAATGAGCAAATACTCTGCAATTTTATAACAGAATTCTGAAAAAAAATAAATCCCCTAATATGAAACTGTTCTATTTTGTATTTCTTTAATACTTGTAGCTTTAGTCTGGGATGTTCTTGTTTAGTTTGCCCCTGACTTTTCCTCACTCTCTGCAGGAAAATGTTTTTTAAATTAGCAATGATAAACTCTATGTATGGGTATGATAGGCTAGATAGAAAAGACTATGTGTATGTCTGCAATTGTCATCACATTCATCACTACGAAGATAAAATACAGCTACCAGAAAAACATAATGCTTCTATTATAGGACATCATGTTTTTCACATGTATTATGCAGAGCTCAGCGTCTGGCTTGAAAATCTATAAAATGAGCAGATACCAAATTCATATCTGGATGCCTTTTTCTAGTTCTGTTCTATAGCTCTTTTTCCCCACTTTTAGTACCATTTATTGTAATGGAGTTGTGGCTGAGTTCTCAGCTGGAAAATTCAATTACCTTTTCCTGGCTTTTATTTACTATACAAACACATTATTTGGGTGGTTTAATTGTAATTTTACTCCAATCCAGGTATTTTCTTATTTAAATTTGTCACAAACATCAGTGTTGTAGGATTGTCCAGCCAAAACAAGTAATAACTCAGGAGTTAACCTGGACTGGCATATGTGTCTATGTGCCATAAGCTGGAAGTGAATACAAATTTTGGCATAGTAGCAGAGCTAAAGTATTAAGACAGAAAATAAAGGTCACTTGACACATATGAATATCCCAAAAAGCCTATCTTCATTATCTCTGTTTTCAATTTTTTTCTGCTCTTATGTTTGTTGTCTCATGTCTTGGGATTGTTTTTTTAATTTCCTCTCTTAATCCCTTACAGAAAATTTTTTTTCAACAAAACATCTTTATACACAAATTGTTGTTGACCTAACTACACAATAAGAATTTTCTATGATTGGCAATTGCATGATTTTGTATCAAAATATGAAGAAGCCGAACAAACTGCTAATGAATGTTGAAAACCTGATGAAAATTCGATACTTTCCAGTCATATAATCATTACAGAAAGGACCTCAAAATCCTGATGTTGGACTCCATGGAATTCATTTTGGTTAATTCACAAAGCTCTGGACTCATTTGTCTTTCTGTTCCTCTCATAATTTGGTGTTCTTTTGAACATGGTCATAAGTGTTAGCTCTGTCATGGCAATTCTTTTGGGAAGCTTTAGAAAACCTTGAAATATGACGTTACTTTTTCCTTCCAGCAGTATTCAGACCTCAGATACTAGGAAGCCTTCTATCCTTTTTTTTTTTTTTTTTCTGATAAGAGTATTGATTACTCACTAATGCACATTAATCTGGGTATTTCTCTTTTTGCTGATAATATACTCCCTCCTAAGTACAGAATAAACCATCCATCTGTACTGCATTACTTTTTTCAAAGTAAGTCTGAGGCATTTCCTTATTGTGTAAACTAGCTATCTAGAAAATTGCCATTATTTTAGAAAAGAGCATTTTTTTTCAAATTATATAAGGCTTACATGCTCTTAAGGGTACTTTGAAAATGACAACTTTTCCAAAAAAAAAAAAAAAAAATCCTTTGCTTTGATAATATTAAATAGATATAAAAAATTACTGTCTTTACAGCTTCTCTTTGGTAACCCATATCTTTTCTTTGTCCTTTTCATTTCCATTCCCATAAATGCCCTCCTAATATTATTATATATAATGTAATTTTGATTGCTTTAATTGAGTGGCTTATGAGACTAATCAGAAACAGTAAAAGAATGAGTAAGTAACAAAAAGAGAAAACCATATGGGAAAGAAATATGGCAGTCTGAATGTGATTTGGAATCAAAGATGGCTTTGATAATCTGTTATGATTAAAACATTGCAACCACATTATCCATGAAAGCACCTTCAGAAAAAAAAGGATAAAATAGCTACACTGAAAAGAGCTAACTGCTTCTATTTGTAAACATGAGTAGCTTTGCTTTGTTAGTAAACCTTATGTCCACATCCAAATACAGATCAGAAAATCAGACCAAGCACAGTCACAATCAGAATAACTCATAACAGATAGAAAATTAAATGGTTCTTAGGGCTCCTGTGAGCCCTATGGTATGGCTGCACTCATCAAATGCTGGAAGAGATGGGAAAGATTTTCTCTCCTAAAACCTTTCAAGTTGATACTGATAATTAGGGCTCAGCTCTCAGCAACGGGTATTTATGGGTTTGGTTTTTATTTCTGGGACTCTCATGACTTAGAGCAGATGGTAAGCATTATCAATAAAATATGATATGTTAATTTATTTCATTAAAACAATCTGAAGAGATTTTAGAAGAAAATTTGTTATTTTTTAGACTACTGCTTTTGATACACAATCTCCACGTACCACTTTATATTTCAGCAATTTAACTGGTTGTCAAAAGGAAGTCAAATGATGATTAACCTGTTTATTAAATGGAGAAATATATTTGCGTATCCAGAGGGTAAATAGAAAAGTAACCCATAGCAGGAAAAGGGCTTTGGATAAGTTGTTTTCATCTCAGCTCTGTATTTTACAAATTGGAGAAATCTGCCACTATAAATGCTTAAGCAGAAATCACTAATGTATTTTGAGATGAGGATATAAGAGCTCCATATCATTTTATGTAATGTCTTCAAATGAGTGCCTGCCATAAAATGATGAGTACTGAGTACTTTTAAATTACTATTAAAATTGCCTGAAGGCAGATCAAACATGGTTGGTGCCAGGAAAGCTATGCTATCCAACTCAGGTAATCACTATTTTTTTTTTTAAGTGTGCTGATTCCATCGTAAATATTTAATCCAGTCTTAGCAAACATAAGTATTACTTGAGCTTTTGTTATTTTTCCTTTCTTAAAATCAATTCCCTCTCTCCCCCACTGTTTTTATTACAGGCATAGTCTATGTAGGCATTTTCCCTGAGGAAATAAGCAACTGTACCAGTCATATTTGTGATGGAGCTCACAGCAAATTTGTGAGAAACAACTAGGGTCTGATGGCATCCTTTTAATTAGATTTAACAGATTAATAAAAAGCTTGAAGTCCTTAAACCATTTTGAAACTTCTGGACTTACGGGACAATATAATTTAAAATAGATGCAATAAAACAATACTGGTTTCAGCTAACCATGGGAGATCAGATTTCTACGTATTTCTAAAATAACAGTGTCCTAGAACAACATTAGCAGGTTTATTAATTTATTCTTCTTTGATGAATTTATTTATTTAGTTCTGTGGTCTTCCATTTTTTCAACTTAAACTTTGGAATGGTATCAGATAAAATGCTCATTTAACCATACGAATCAAGTAGTCTGAGCTCTGGAAATCTATTAAAACAATACTATTATGCTAATCTGAGTAAAATATAAGCCAATGTTGATAAGGCCTAATAACTCTTTTTCATTATTTCGGAGTCAAGTGCAGGTTTTATCTATCTGGAATGTAATCCACTATATGCTTCAACTGAGTGATTCAACGTAATTAAGGCTAGTATTAATTCATTCAAATCCATCTCAGTCCATTAATTTCTCCAGGCATATTTTTATGAGTTAGAGTTTTGCACATTGGTGAAGGGGTTCTAGATTCAGGTCCATTGCATGTGCTCCTTTGTAGACTTTGTCTGCTACATTGCAAAAAATGAAAGTGTGGGACTTTTATCAATATTTAAATACTTCAAATCTGTTTTGCAATCCTCTCAATATGCAAATATCAAAAGTAACATACCTTTTCTGGTGAGGTGATTTGATAACTTATAGACTGATTTTATGCTGAAAAGCAACAAAGGCTATTCTTCGCATGAAAAGCTGGAAAATCTCTTTCAGCTAGTATCAAGTGTTAAAAGAAAATCACAAGAAGAGCACTACAAAATGAGATACTGAATGTAATATATAAATGGACAGAGTTGGGTTCAGTAGTGATAGTAAAGAAGATGGTACAGGTGTTCATTTCTGATCTTCCTTAAAGTTAAATCTTTAATTAGATCTTTAATTAACAGATCTTTACCTGAAAAACCTATGGGTTTGTTTATATATCTAAATGTGGGCTTAACAGTGCAGTACCTGCTGTGTTACAATTTCCCTTCAGAACAGCTGAGACAGTTTCTTTTTAAAGCAAGACTGACCTGAGATGTACACCACACTTCTGCTCCTCAAGTGCACCTTAGCCTTCGTCTGCCTCCAGCTATTTTTTTAACAGCATTGCATCACTGTTACATTTCTACTTCACAATGACACCCTGATCCACTTATGCAGTGTAGAGGTGGTTTTCCATATACGCCTCTTCCCATAGAATCACAAAATCATAAAATGGTTTGGGTTGGAAGGGATCTTTAAGATCACCTAGTGCTAACCCCCCCTGCCATGGGCAAGGATTCTGCCCACTACATCAGGTTCCCTAGGGCCCCATCCAACCTGACCTTGAACACCTCCAGGGATGGGGCATCCACAGCTTCTCTGGGCAGCCTGTTCCAGTGCCTCACCACCCTCTGAGTGATGAATTGCCTCTTAACTTCTGATCTAACTCTCCCTTCTTTTAATTTAAAACCATTCCCCCTTGTCCTATCACTATCTGCCCGAGTAAAGAGTCCTTCTCCATCTTTTTTATAAGCCCCCTTTAAGTACTGAAAGGCTGCAATGAGGTCTTCTCAGAGCCTTCTCTTCTCCGGGCTGAACATCCCCAGGTCTCTCAGCCTTTCTTCATAGGAGAGCTGCTCCAGCCCTCTGATCATCTTTGTAGCCCTCCTTTGGACCCACTCTAACAGGTCTGTGTCCTTCTTGTGCTGGGGGCCCCAGGCCTGGACACAGTACTCCAAGTGGGGCCTCATGAGGGTAGAATAGACAATCACCTCCCTCGACCTGCTGGCCACACTTCCATTGATGCAGCCCAGGATACAGTTGGTCTTCTGGGCTGCAGGCACACACTGCTGGCTCACATCAAGCCTTTTGTCCACCAGAACCCCCAAGTCCTACTCTGAAGGGCTACTCTCAATGAGTTCTTCTCCCAGTGTGTACTCATGTCTGGGATTGCCCTGACCCAGGTGCAGCACCTTGCACTCGGACTTGTTGAACCTCATAAGGTTCACATGACCCCACTTCTCTAGCTTGTCCAAGTCCCTTTCAACGGCATCCCTTCCCTCTGTTGTATCAGCTGCACCGCTCAGATGGTGTCATCTGCAAACTTGCTGAGGGTGCACTCGATCCCACTGTCTGTGTCACTGATAAAGATATTAAACAGCACCAGTCTCAGGATGGACCCCTGAGGGACACCATTCATCACCAGCCTCCACTTGGGACATAGGGCTGTTGACCGCAACTCTGTGGTAGCCATCCAGCCAATTCCTTATCTACTGAATAGTCCACCCTTCAAATCCCTATCTCTCCAGTTTAGAGATAGGGATATCATGTGGGACCATGTCAAAGGCCCTACAGAAATCCAAGTAGATAACATCAGTTTGTCCACCCTTGTCGACTGATGCAGTCACTCCATCATAGAGGGCTGCTGGACTGGTCAGGCATGATTTGCCATTGGTGAAGCTGTGCTGGCTGTCTCAGATCACCTTCCTGTCTAGAATGTGCCTTTACATAGCTTCCAGGAGGATCTGCTCCATGATCTTGCCAGGCACAGAGGTCTGGCTTCCTGGTCTGTAGTTCCCCAGGTCTTCCTAGATAGGAAGGGTAGAAACCCTTTTTGAGAATGGAAGTGATGTTTCCCTCTTTCCAGTCACAGGGGACTTTGCCTGACTGCCATGACTTTTCAAATATGATGGAGAGTGGCTTGGCAACTACACCAGCCCTTTCTTTCAGGCCCCTGAGATCCATGTCATCCCGTTCCAAAGACTTGTACCTGCTCAATTTCATCAGTTCCATGTTTGCTCATAGAGCCATAGAATCATAGAATCACTTACATTGGAAAAGACCTCTAAGATCATCAAGTCCATCCTTTAACCTGGCACTGCCAAGTCTACCACTAAACCATGTCACTAAGCACCACATCTACACGTCTTTTGAATACCTCCAGGGAAGGTGACTCAGCTACTTCCCTTGGCAGCCTGTCCAATGCTTCAAAACCCTTTCAGGGAAGATATTTTTCCTAATATCCAGCCTAACCTCCCCTGGCTCAACCTGAGGCCATTGCCTCTTGTCTTCCAAGCTTTTTGCTTAGAAGAGACTGCCCCCCACCTTGATACAGCCTCCTTTGAGGTAGCTATATAAAGCAGTAAGGTGTCCTGCTGAGCCTCTTTTTTCTCCAGGCTAAACAACCCCAGCTCCCTCAGCCGCTCCTCATAAGACTTGTTCTCCAGACCTTTCACCAGCTTCATTGCCCTTCTTTGGTCACACTCCACCACCTCAATGTGCTTCTTGTAGTGACGGGCCCAAAACTGAACATAGTATTCGAGGTGCAGCCTCACCAGAGCAGAATACAGGAGGACAATCACTTCCCTAGTCCTGCTGGTCACACTGCTTCTGATACAAGCCAGGATGCTGTCGGCCTTCTTGGCCACCTGAGCACACTGCTGGCTCGTATTCAGCCAGCTATTGACCAATACCTCCAGGCTGCTTTCTGCCAGGCAGCTTTCCAGCCACTCTTCTCCTGTAGCCTGTAGCGTTGCATGAGGTTGTTGTGCTCCAAGTGCAGGACCAGGCACTTAGCCTTGCTGAACCTCATACAGTTGGCCTTGGCCCATCAATCCAGCCTATCCTTCTTGTACCCTCAAGCAGATCAACACTCCCACCCAACTTGATGTTGTCTGCAAACATACTGTGGGTACACTCGATCCCTTTGTCCAGGCCATTGATATTGAAGAGAACTGGCCCCAGTAATAAGCCCTGGGGGACACCACTAGTGACTGGCCTTCAGCTGGATTTAACTCCATTCACCACAACTCTTTGGGCCCAGCCACCCAGCCAGTTTTTATTCCAGCAAAGTGTACGTCCATCCAAGCCATGAGAAGCCAGCTTCCCCAGGAGAATGTTGTGAGAAACAGTGTCAAAAGCCTTACTGAAGTCTAGGTAGACAACATCCACAGCTTTCCCCTCATCCACTGAGCATGTCACTTTGTCGTAGAAGGAGATCAGGTTAGTCAAGCAGGACCTGCCTTTCATAAACCCATGCTGACCGGGCCTGATCACCTGGTTGTCCTGTATGTGCTGTGTGACGGCACTCAAGATGATCTGCTCCATGAGCTTTCCTGGCACTGAACTCAGACTGACAGGCCTGTAGTTCCCTGGATCCTCCTTCTGGTCCTTTTGTAGACAAGCACCACATTTGCTAGCCGCCAGTCAACTGGGACAACAGATAGCCAGAACTGCTGATAAATGATGGAAAGCAGCTTGGAGAGCACTTCCGCAAGCTCCCTCAGTACCCTCGGGTGGTACTGGCCCCACAGACTTGTGTGAATATAGGTGGCATAGCAGGTCATTAACCATTTCCTCTTGGATTACGAGGTCTTCATTCTGCTTCCTGTCCCTATCTACCAGCTCAGGGGGCTGAGTGCCCAGAGAACAACCGGTCTTGTTGCTAGAGACTGAGGCAAAGAAGGCATTAAGTTCCTCACGTTAGTGTTCCCTCCTAATGATGCCTGAAATCTCTTTATAATGGTTCTTTTCAGGGCACTTTCTCTCTCTTATTGAGCCAATTTTGAGTTTCAGCTCCACCAGCTCTTGCAGCCACTTGCTTCTAGTTCCTCAGTTTTCAATGCAACCCACAAATTTTATTAGCACACAATATGTTCAGCCATCCAAGTTATAATGAAAACATTAAATGGTACAAGACAGTTGTCAGGTACAAGACCAAGTTCTGGAGGTCCCACTTGACATTCCTTCACTGTCTGCTGTTAAATTATTGATACCTACTCTCTGATAAGTATCAGTTCTGTGCCAGTTTTTTAGCACTTGTACTTTATCCCTTACTCAGTTTTATCTGTGACATGGGGTAGATAACAAAAAAACCATGCTTTGTAGCTTGAGTAAATGGTATGATAAAATTAATATGATTTTCTTATAATAGTACAACTTCTGTTCACTTCAAGCAGCGTTGTCCATAACTCCCATCTGCAACCCCAAGTATCTAATTCGTAGGTTTCTGTTTCACTATTCTTTTCAAGTAAAATGAGAAATTGATGTGCAGCTGTGACTCTTGAGCAGCAATAAGAGGACCTTGTCTGGAACTGTGTCCTAAAACAGAAGAAAATGCAAATGAGATTTCTGAATGACCCAGAACCTTTTCAGGGTTCATATACAGAAACTAATACCGCTATAATCTCGATACATAGACAAACCTTTTGAAACGTTTTTGGTCTGGAGCAAAATAATCTTTAGTACTGGACTCTTTTGTAGCTCTTAAATGGTGACTTATATCTAAGTTTTGACTTTACTATTCAGTGTAATCTGACCTTATGATTATTACTATCTAATAATTATGTGGTTCAATAATACTGCCTGTGACAGCTGCCAATCTAGTGATCATGCAACGTTCCATATCACGGAATTTTTATTGATCCAAATGGCATTCACCATACTCACTCGACAAGGAAAGTTCTTATATGACTAGTACTTCACCCATTGCATGTCGTTCTCTGCAAACATGTAATATCTTAAATGTACTGATGTTGTGATTTAACCCAGCAGGTAGCTAAGCACCACACAGCTGTATGCTTACTCCCCCCTGCCCACATCCACAGTGGGATGGGGGAGAGAATAAAAAAAAAA
>VXAL01005070.1:23424-44499 GCA_013399475.1 Chauna torquata | reverse complement strand
CCTATATTCCTCCCAAGTGGTGTCTCCCTTTTTCCACGTTCTGTATACTTCCTTATTCTGTTTGTGTTTTGCTAGAAGTTCCTCACTTATCCATCAGGTCTCCTGCCCCCTTTGCTTGACTTCTTACTTGTGGGGATACAACGATCTTGAGCTTGGAGGAAGTGATGCTTAATATTAATCAGCTCTGCCTTCTAAGGCCCTAACCCATGGGATTACTCCAAGTAGGTCCCTGTAGAGGACAAGGTTTGCTCTCCTGAAGCACAGGGCTGCAATCCTTATAATTGCTCTGCTTCTTCCACACAGGATCCTGAACTCCACAATCTTATGGTCACTGCATTCAAGCCTGCCGCCAACCTTTATGTCTCCAATCAGTCCTTCTTTGTTTGTTAGTACAAGGTCCAGCAGCACATCTCTCCTTGTTGGCTCCTTCACCATGTGTGTCAAAAAGTTGACATCAATTCTCTGCAGGAACCTCCTGGACTGTTTGTGCCTAGCTGTGTTGTCTTTCCAGCAGATGTCAGGGTGGTTGAAGTCCCCCATGACAACCAGGGCTTGTGATTGTGAGGCTACTTCCAGCTGTTTGTGGAAGGTCTCAGTAACTTCCTCTTCCTGATCAGGTGGCCTGTAGCAAACATCCACAACAGCATCATCCATGTTAGCCCTTTTATCCTTACCCATAAGCTCTCATCCATCATCCACGCCAAGGCAGAGCTCCGTACATTCATGTTGCTCTCTCATGTAAAGAGCAACTCTACCACCTCGCCTTCCTGGCCTGTCTTTCCTAAAAAGCATGTAGCCATCCATGATAGCATTCTAGTCATGAGAGCTATCCCACCATGTCTCTTAACTGCAATAAGATCATGGCCCTGCGACCTCACACAGATCTCCAATTCTTCCTGTTTATTCCCCATGCTACGTGCATTGGTGTACAGGCATTTCAGAGAGGTAATCAAGCATGCAAGTTTCCCAGGCGGGGTGCAAGAGGACCCCATAGCCATGTCCCATACACACTTCCCTGGTTGCATGCACTCATTGGAGGCATCCAGACTTCAGCCATGTTTTGTTGACAACCCTGTCTCCGTAACTCTCCCCTTCCCCCATCTTTCGTAGTTTAAATACATGTGGAATAAGTTCCAATGGCACAGAATTCCTATTTAGGGCAACAAACCATTTGGTACAAGGACATATCAGTATGTAATGGTTTGGAACACTTTTATACTGGGAGTGAAATGAAATTTTCTAAATAATGGAGGTGAAAATGGCCCGTTAGTAAATGTAGAAAGGGCAAAACAGCTGATATTAAAATGCAGATTGCCTTTTCACCAGCAGTGATTTCTTCCCCTCATGAGCATATAACTGGAATCAAGGACATAAGGGATTACTTCTGATCTCCTATTTTTCTGCCTAGAAAAGAAAGGAAAGTGACTATCATGGGAGAGAAGAAATAAGAAGCAAGTGCAAACCAGTTCTTGATAGTTCAGAGCTGCTTTTAGTAAATCTTTCACCTCTCTTTTCTTTCTGCAGTCTTGCCTTCTTCTACTTATCTAAAACTTATACAAAAATAATTAAAGTTAATAAAAGTCTGCAACAGTCTCCTGTACTCGTTTCTGGGGCAGGATGGATAAACAGTATATTTAATTATATACTTTTTTTTTACTTAGAAGTTACAGAGAAGAAGTGAGTTGTTTCCACAAAAAAAAAAAAAAAAAGGGTTAAAAACTTCCCAAGTTTGTAAGACTTAACTCTGCAGCCTTAGTAATGTTTTTTTCTAACATTTTGTGTATATCTTATATGCATAAATTCATACATTGAATGTGTATATTTGTATTATGAACATTTTTGGCAGTTCTGCAGAATTCGTTATTAAAAATATTAAATCTATATCAGACAGATGCATAAAGGAAACAAGACAGCTGGACAATTAAGATCTGATTAGGAAAAACCAGCATATAATGCAGAACTAATTACGAAGAGAAAACATTAGGTGACTTTCTTAATACAAATGAAACTCAAGCTAAAAAAGAACTTTTCAATATTCAGGCAACTAAAACTCACTATATTCAATAAATGATGAAACAGCTAAGGCTAAGCAACACTTGCCAAGTAATTGTGCTCCATTTTTGCACACAATGGTTAGAAATAATCAGTCTAAAAACATCTAATAATTCAGTACTATATGAAGCATGGCTCCCTGAAACTATTGGTTGTCTTTATTAAGTGTAGCTTTTCAAAACTGAAATCTTCAAACCCACTTAAGGTCTTTCAGTGTACATTTGCGCTATTTCGAATATTGTGCTTTAAGTGATAAAACAGTCTTAACAATTGCAATTCTATAAAGAAATTTCTCTACTACACGTGCTACATATCAGTGACTAAAGTACAAAGTCAATAAGAAGAATATTTCAATGATAATTTATCCCTAATTATGAAAAATACCAAAAAGTGAAATTAAATAATAATTATTATTATTATTCCATGAAAGACAGAATTGATCTCCTGATTTGTACCAGGTATGTTAATTAATTTAACCAGACCATATAGTAAAGCAAGCATGAATTAACTAATAAGTAAGCAAGTTTATTTAAAGTATTCTTTTTAACATAAAATATAAATTTTACATAGCAAAGTTGTTATTCCAGTTCCCAGGACAAACAACATTTCATCCCAAAACATAACATGTTGTAAATTAAAAATTGTATACCCTGTCACAGTTTCAGTGTGATGTAGACTTCATACCTCTCCATGAAAATATTCACAATTTTCAGTAAAGTGCATAAAATTTGCTTTTAGCAGTATTTAAATAATAAAGATTGTCCTTCCTAAAACACTCATGTCCTAAAAATATACATTAGTTCACAGAACAGAAATGGCTGCTCAGTTAAGGTTAATTTTCTAATTCAGGTATTCCCTTTATACTAACATCATTTTATCAACAGATTAAAAAAAAAAAAAATGTCCATTATAGACCTCAGCTGGAAATATAAATCAGATTGGACACTTACTGGATCAGCCTGATATGTCTGAGCATTGGCATTCACAGTTAAAGATCCTCCCTGCTAGACTGGGGGAGATTGTAAAAAACTGGGCAGCTGGGGAAAGAAAGATAGAAAGCAAGCAATCGAGAAAAAAGAGCAGAACTAGAAGTCTGAACACTATAAATGATGCCAGCAAATGTTTCTCAGGAATACTCTCCTCAGAGGCATGAAGATGCAAAGAGGCAGAATAAATCCACATTCACAGGGCAGTTTCTGTCCTTTTCTCTTTTCCCATTCTTTTAGACTGCTGATTTTCCAAGGATCAGGTCTTGCAAACTTGACGATGAAGACAATGGAGTTTCATACAGTAAATGCATAGATGAGGTAGCGCACAATAATTGGTATCATCTTACAGGGTGTACAACATATCAGAGTTGGTGTACATTTATCATTGAGACCCTGTTCCCATGGAAAGAACCATCAGAAGCTGGTAAACATCCTATCCACAGAATTTATTGAAGGTAGCAAAGTGTTGCAGCCGTAGTACTACAGTACTGAAGTAGTGTAGCTGACTAGTCAACTGCTTTCATTTATCATTGCTTAACTTTCTAATTGTTGAGCTTTACAACCTAAATGTTCTTATAATCTTTGGTATTGATGATGATGCTCTATAAGGCTTATAAATCTTGAAGTAAATGAAGAGTTTTTCAGAAAGGAAATTATAAGGTTTTTTTGTTTGTTTTGTTTTGTTTTTGTTTGTTTGTTTTTTAATGTGAAACCTAATTAAATAATTTCTAAACACATGAGAAAATTCCAAATCCTTTTGAAGTCAATGGCACAATTCTGATTTCAACAAGGCAAGGATTTCCTCCAAGGACTTACTACTCCTAGCTAAGTATGAACACATATTACTTGTTGTAAAATTCTGTAAGACTGAGAGTTCAGTCTTGCAAAGGTATGCTACAAAGAGTAATGATTATTTCAACAACTAGAGAGAGACACAGATTTTCAAAGGTTATTAGATATCTAACTACCAGTGAAATCTCTAGGACCTGGGACCTATGCCACTGAAAATACAGCAGCAATTCTACTGGTGACAATGCAGTCTGCTGCCATTAAAACCTTAAACAGGTTCACATGAGTTAAACCTTCTTGCCCTAAGCTAGGATAGACAGTGGAGGACAGTGGCAGTACACATGCCTGCACCGAGCCTGGCTTCAAAACTGATGAAAGGAAGTATATTTTGCCCATGTTGTAGACCTCAGATGCATGCATGTAGGAGAGAGTGGGTCTGAATCAACCAAACAGTCACAGTATTATTTAAATGTGAAACCAGTTTCCATAGAACTAGATTGAACAATGCTTTGAAAAACCATTTTTTTAAAAAAAAAAAAAAAAAAGAAAAGAAAAGAAAAGAAAAAAGGTTTTCAATGTGATGATGAAAGTTTGCAAACTTTGGAACACTGTGTAGTGTTTAGAAGTTTTTAGGTTGATGCTTGAAGAAGCTTAACATAAAGAAAAACTGAACTGTATTTTTATTCTTGTGAGATGAGATTTATGAACTTCACTGCTTTTATAGTAAAGGAAACTTTAGAGCAAAGTCAAAACTGCCCAAACATCCAATAATAATAATAATAATAATAATAATAATAATAATAATAACAATAATAATAATAAAAAGGTTGGATTGTAAAACTGCTTGTGTACAGAGTGTTCAATGAGCTCACCAACCTGTGGCAAAACCAGTACTTGTTAGTAATTATGTGGATATGTCACTAAACCTGATCTAAATACAAGTATGTTTTTAGGAGTTTTCTGATGAAATAAAGTGACTGGTATGTTAAACCAGCTTGTTATGTGTGAAATGTGATTTCAACCCACACTTGTAGTGTATTTCTACAGTTTTGCATTAATTCCATTAAGTTCAGTAGCCCTATTTTTGTGACTAACTTAATAACTCATGATGTACAAAACTGAAATTTGTTAGGAGAGCTCAAAGTCAGTTGCAAGTCCTACAGCTATATTCTGAGCCTGATGCCTGCTGACTTTCATCTTGGGTAGTTATTTATTCACTTGCAAATTAGACAGTTTACATATACAAATGACTACACAATGTGCACAGCAATAGAGAATTTTTTTTTTTTTCAACAACAGTCTCACACCAGGGTAAAATAAATCTCTAAAGAGTATCTGCTATTTTAGAAGAGATTTATTATACCAATCTTTTCATTTAAAGATCAAAATCTCTCCATTAATATTTAGAAGAACTTGGTTGAAATATTTCTATTATACGTAGCAGTGTCCTGTACCTGGACTAAACATAGGATAAGAACTAATATGGCCTGAACTGCCTTAACAGAGATTTTGATTAGTTACTAGGAAACAGTTCTCAACTGCAAGCATATATATTGCCTAAGGAAACATTGGGGTCTCCATTAGTGGAGGCTGAAAAACAGGTTAGACAAAAATGATAGAAATGGATTATGGACAGTTGAGTCTCTCATGGTTCAGAGAGAATGACTAGATAGCTGTCGTCGGATTAGATGGCCAAATCATGACATATACCAATATGGTTAAATCATGCTCCTTTTATTACCCAAATAGCGACATTCTTATACTTTTCGTAGCATGCGGAAGCAGCGCTGTAATTGGTGGCACGGCCGGTGCATGCGGCCAGCACATGCTAATTCTACTACGCTGATTGGGTCTTCATTGCCCAGCATGCGTGATGCAAAGCATTCTGATATTGGTACTTAGTTTCTTCTTCTGCTTTCTTCCCATACTGGAGGAGCTGATTTTGCAAATTGCAACAGTATCTTAGTCTCTGTTTTTTACCCTCCAAGGTCAGTTCAGTAACATTCCCATGGAACCTCCCCACATTCCTCCCTGTAGCTTGGGTTGCTCATTTTCAGCACATCATGGCCTCCCTGCTGTTTCAAAAAATCCTCAACAGATAGCCTCTGAAGGTCTTGATTTTTTCAATGTTTTCTGAAGATGCGTGTATAAACATCTATATGTACACACACATAAATATATACATACATATATATGTATGTGTGTATGTATAATTATATAAGATTTTCCTGCTTCTATAGATAGAAGTCAGATGCAAGTAATCTGGGTTGTTTTATTTACTTTTCCATTTTTACCGTACCTCAGAATATTCCTTGTTGTGGAATTGTGCTAATTTCTGAGCCAGTCTTTAAGAGATGTGCACAGATAGTATGGTCTTATAATCAACAACAACTATGGAGAAAAAAAAAATCAGCTATTGGGTCTAGCAATTGTCCTTGTTTCTTTAAAGTAGGAATCCTGCTTTTGCAAGGACTGTGGAAGAAAAATTGTTCTTTTTGCAATATATTTATCAACCCTTTAGGATTCATAATAACTTTATCAGATTGCACGTCATAAGATTGAGACTCCAAAAAAGTTTCAAGACAGAAAAAACATGAATGAGAAATAATTTTTCCCACTGTATTAACACCCTGTAATTTCTGTTCATACTCTGAAATGTTATGAGATATGACTGTCAATGGGAAAACCTGCTCTCTTCATATAGTTTACGAAAAATCACGATCAAAGCAGGTTTTTTTTTTTTTTTAACTATGTGTAATTAACCAGCAATTAGTGAACTATTCAGGATCATTATCAACAACACAGCAGACAAACCAAAATATTAAATAGTTCCAAATGTAAATATATACCTACATATCTCCAAAAACCCTTCTATAACCCCAAGAAGTTTTACACAGACACAGATATGCACATGCACGTATGTACGTGTACAATTGCACACACCTTGCACACACCTCTCCTGAACTGTGGGGGTTGCCATCATCCCCTCAACAGCTTTGTCTGCCCACCCACCATCAAGGACACATGCTGGGAGGTGTTGCTGTACCCCAAGGTGAGGTCCACATGCTGTCCCCACGCAGTCAGCTTTCAAAGTGTATAAAGAGTGGAAAAAATAACCTTTGCTGGATATTGGAAGAAACATTCAATAACTTGTCCTGATAAAATAGATGAGATATTCACATATACTCCCTAAGTTTTATCTTCTTGCGCCATATACTAACCTGATTTTGACTCATTCGTTTTTACTACACTCCACAAATAATAATAATAATAAAGCAAAAGCCACATCACTGAAGTAACTGTAACTTTAAATGTCACATCTGAATGGTATCTGGTATGCAATGTATAGTGACAAACTACAATGTCAGAACTTCTATGAAATTCATTCAGTGTATCATATATACGATATCTTAATCTGTGAAGATTAATATAATCGTATTCATAAACTGAACTTCAGGAGACTAAAGACTGGTAATTTTATGTTTTTTGTTTGTTTGTTTGTTTATTAGTTTTTTATCCCATTAGTCTCTTTTCCTTGATTTTCTTTCTATAACATTATACAGACTGTGTGTATAATGTGTCTGTGTAATGTATACATGTGTGTATATACTAGTATATATGTGTATATATACTAGTATATGTATGTGTATGTGTCTGCATAATGTATACTAGTATACTCTGTGGTGAATGAGATCCCTATAATCCTTTAAAACTTCAATTTTGAACTAGTTATAGTCAAGAATAACTTTTAGAATCATTCATGCCTTACAGACCAAAGTTTTGTAAGTCTTTTAATATGTAATGCCCCAATACTAATGATGGTTGAAGACTGTTACTTTAACAGTATGATTTACTAGCCTTAGTTCATCACTGGATGTTTTCATACCAGATGAGCTCCCAAGGTCCCTTCCAGACTGAATGATTTCCTGAATTCCGCAGGCTGACTCTTCTGCAAGCCTCAATGCAAATTTCTGTGTGGAACTATTGCTGCTGTCCTGATGTCATACTTGGTTCAGTATCGTTCTGAACCACATCTTTATTTCAGCATGTACTCTGCTGGTTTCAATGGGATTATTCAGTAAATAGGAGTTTCATGCATGTTTAGCCATGCTGCTAAAGTAGAGCTGAAATTTTTGGAAATAAGCGAACTCTACTTTAAGATCAGTATTCAGATGGCATTTCAGTGCCGCCATTTCCTAGTGTACCATAAAATATACGGAAAGTACACTCTCCTTGCATAACTTACACATTTCAACATCTCTATGTTCAGTTCAAATTTGTAAATATGATACTAAATGTTTCTTGCTTCATGTCTCTATGCTGCAGTATAAAAGAGAGACTACATTACTTCTGTCCTTTTTCATCTTGCAGTTTCGCTATCTTCATGTAATATATTGAATATACTTTGGAACATTACAACATTTCCTTTTGAAAACTACTTAATAAATCCTCAGATATACAGCTGGATTCAATGTTCAATGGGAAATTCACTAGTAAAGAGCATTCAGCAAATTACAGGGAAATTCCTGAACATCCATACAGAAGGTTTTACTATGGAAATAGAAATATTTCTGTATGTGTAAGTTCTAGTTGACATTACTATTATTTACAGAAAGTGGACACATGAAGGTAATGTATAACTCTTCTACAGTGATTCTGCAGAATTGTATACATCCTATACAAGTGTAAATTTATATACTTTGAACTGATGTAAATGTGAGGTAGGTCATTACCCTGATCAGAAAGATCTCCTCTGTAAGTGAGCATATCCCTAAAATTCTGGAATAAAATGCATGAAAATTTGTTATCATTTTACACTGAAAATTATTAAAGATCCAAGAAGCTGAATGAGATTTATGATGAATACTGTTGTGGGGACCAGTCGATATGCTGGAGTATGGGTTGCCATTCAGAGGGACCTCAGCAAGCTGGAGGAAAGGGCTGACAGGAAACCTCATGAATTTCAAGGATAAATAAAAAGTCCTGCCTGCAGGAAGGAAGAACCCCCTTGGCAGCCATAGAGGCTAGGGACTGTTGGGCTGTGTAGCGGCCCTGGGGAAGATTAGGCCTCAGAGGCAGCAAGCTGAATGTGAGCCAGCAGTGTGCCCTGGAAGCAAAGACACCAGCATTGTCAGGGGATATGTGAACACAAGCAGTTGACCAGAGGGAAGATATAGGCAGAAGGGGATATATGGATATATATGGGCCTGGTATATTAGTCCAATTATTATTTTAACAGTCTAATTGTTCAGAGGCTCCAATTAATAAAGAAAATGACATTATTTATAGGTAAAAGTGATTTTAAGAAAAAAAAAGTTCCTAGTATCCATATCTTTCCCCTTCTGCAGTGCTGTATTATGCTTACGTGGCAAGGTTTTGGTAGCAGGAGGTCTGCAGAGGTGGCCTCTGTAAGGAGCCCAGAAAAT
Organism: Chauna torquata; assembly: GCA_013399475.1. Classification (NCBI taxonomy): domain Eukaryota; kingdom Metazoa; phylum Chordata; class Aves; order Anseriformes; family Anhimidae; genus Chauna; species Chauna torquata. The sequence continues at coordinate 35,243 of VXAL01005070.1, read as the reverse complement.
GCCCCATGTTAGGTAAGAGCAAGTTCCAGCCACCTCCAAAAGGGACCTGCTGCCAGCCAAAGCTGAGTCAATGAGCGAAGCTGGTTGTGCTCCTGTGAGAGTATATTTAAGAAAAGGGAAAAACACTGTGCAATAGCAGCTGGGAGAGAGAGGAGTGAGAAAATGCTGACAGAAATAACCCTTCAAACACCAAAGTCAGCAAAGAAAGAGGGGAAGGAGGTACTCCAGGTGCAGGAGCAGAAGTTCCCCTTCAGCCCATGGTGTACCACATCAGAGCAGGTATCAGTGCTGAAGCCAGTGGAGGACCCACAGTGGCGCANAGACTGAATGATTTCCTGAATTCCGCAGGCTGACTCTTCTGCAAGCCTCAATGCAAATTTCTGTGTGGAACTATTGCTGCTGTCCTGATGTCATACTTGGTTCAGTATCGTTCTGAACCACATCTTTATTTCAGCATGTACTCTGCTGGTTTCAATGGGATTATTTAGTAAATAGGAGTTTCATGCATGTTTAGCCATGCTGCTAAAGTAGAGCTGAAATTTTTGGAAATAAGCGAACTCTACTTTAAGATCAGTATTCAGATGGCATTTCAGTGCCGCCATTTCCTAGTGTACCATAAAATATACGGAAAGTACACTCTCCTTGCATAACTTACACATTTCAACATCTCTATGTTCAGTTCAAATTTGTAAATATGATACTAAATGTTTCTGGCTTCATGTCTCTATGCTGCAGTATAAAAGAGAGACTACATTACTTCTGTCCTTTTTCATCTTGCAGTTTCGCTATCTTCATGTAATATATTGAATATACTTTGGAACATTACAACATTTCCTTTTGAAAACTACTTAATAAATCCTCAGATATACAGCTGGATTCAATGTTCAATGGGAAATTCACTAGTAAAGAGCATTCAGCAAATTACAGGGAAATTCCTGAACATCCATACAGAAGGTTTTACTATGGAAATAGAAATATTTCTGTATGTGTAAGTTCTAGTTGACATTACTATTATTTACAGAAAGTGGACACATGAAGGTAATGTATAACTCTTCTACAGTGATTCTGCAGAATTGTATACATCCTATACAAGTGTAAATTTATATACTTTGAACTGATGTAAATGTGAGGTAGGTCATTACCCTGATCAGAAAGATCTCCTCTGTAAGTGAGCATATCCCTAAAATTCTGGAATAAAATGCATGAAAATTTGTTATCATTTTACACTGAAAATTATTAAAGATCCAAGAAGCTGAATGAGATTTATGATGAATACTGTTGTGGGGACCAGTCGATATGCTGGAGTATGGGTTGCCATTCAGAGGGACCTCAGCAAGCTGGAGGAAAGGGCTGACAGGAAACCTCATGAATTTCAAGGATAAATAAAAAGTCCTGCCTGCAGGAAGGAAGAACCCCCTTGGCAGCCATAGAGGCTAGGGACTGTTGGGCTGTGTAGCGGCCCTGGGGAAGATTAGGCCTCAGAGGCAGCAAGCTGAATGTGAGCCAGCAGTGTGCCCTGGAAGCAAAGACACCAGCATTGTCAGGGGATATGTGAACACAAGCAGTTGACCAGAGGGAAGATATAGGCAGAAGGGGATATATGGATATATATGGGCCTGGTATATTAGTCCAATTATTATTTTAACAGTCTAATTGTTCAGAGGCTCCAATTAATAAAGAAAATGACATTATTTATAGGTAAAAGTGATTTTAAGAAAAAAAAAGTTCCTAGTATCCATATCTTTCCCCTTCTGCAGTGCTGTATTATGCTTACGTGGCAAGGTTTTGGTAGCAGGAGGTCTGCAGAGGTGGCCTCTGTAAGGAGCCCAGAAAATGCCCCATGTTAGGTAAGAGCAAGTTCCAGCCACCTCCAAAAGGGACCTGCTGCCAGCCAAAGCTGAGTCAATGAGCGAAGCTGGTTGTGCTCCTGTGAGAGTATATTTAAGAAAAGGGAAAAACACTGTGCAATAGCAGCTGGGAGAGAGAGGAGTGAGAAAATGCTGACAGAAATAACCCTTCAAACACCAAAGTCAGCAAAGAAAGAGGGGAAGGAGGTACTCCAGGTGCAGGAGCAGAAGTTCCCCTTCAGCCCATGGTGTACCACATCAGAGCAGGTATCAGTGCTGAAGCCAGTGGAGGACCCACAGTGGAGCAGGTGGATCTGACCTGAAGGAGGCTGCCATGGAAAGCCCATGCAGGAGCACACTTAGGGCTGAAACTGCCGCTCATGGAGTGCAGCCTGTGCTGGAGCAGGTGATCTGATGGAAGCTGCCACCTGGGGGGGACCCATGCTGGAGCAGTTCGCTCCTGAAGGGCTACACTTACTGGTACGGACCCGTATTTGAGCAGTTCTTAAGGAACTGCAGTCCGCAAGACAGTTTGTGAAGGGCTGCATTCTGTGGGAGGGACCCCACACTGGAGCCGGGGCAGAGAGTGACCACAAAGGAGCGGCAGAGACAAAGTGATATGGACTGACCCCAGCCCCCATTCCCCATTCCCCTGTTCTGCTCGGGGGGAGGAGGTAGAAGAGAGTGGATGGGGGAGACGGTACTTTTAGTTTTTAGTTTTCGCTGCTCTAGTCTGTTATCAATCAGCAATACATTGCATTAATCCCTTAAGCTGAGTCTGCTTTGCTCTTGACAGTAACTGTTGAGTGATCTCCTTGTCCTTTTCTCAGCCCAAGAACTTTTTTCATTGTGTTTTCTCCCCGTGTCCTTTTGAGAAGTGGGAATGCGAGAGCGATATGGTGGAGCTGAGCTACCTGCCTGTATGAAACTACCACAAGTGCTCATTTGTCCAATGTCGCCCTGGATCCCAAGGGGGATGCCTCTTCCATCCTCAGGGAGACCACAGGGAGAGCAAGGGCAGTTGTCAACATTCCTCCATCTCCACCTGGCAGAGTGCCATGTCTGCGGTGTCTCTCTATCTCCTGTCTCAGGAGCACTGGAGTATTTGGTGCCTTCTTTGGTCGGTATTTTTGTTCTTAAATTCTTTTGCTGCCCTCTGGGGGCTCTGCCAGTGCAGGACAGCAGATGCAACAAAAGGCTGTTGTACTCCCTGCCCCAGCGTCTGTCTGTCGGTTGCCCCTCGCCGAGCTCCTGCCAGGTGGGCGACAGTCGCGTGAATGTGGGGCAGTGGGGGGAACCGGCTCCAACTGGCTCCGACTGGCTCCAACTGGCCTAAGCCTGTCCTGCAAAGAAGACAGAGCAACTCCTGATGCTAAGCAGCTGCTAATCCTCCCTTCCCTTCCTCATGAGGAAGTCTAGGAGCATTGACCTCAGAAGCCAGAGGAGCTGTGGTAGGATGAACATAGCACTGGAGAAAGACACACACACACACAGAAAACATGGAGAATTTGCATGTGAGCCTTGGTATCACTGTAAATGAAGTAAGAACTTATATTTTGATTTGATTGTTAAGATTTTAAATACAGAAATATAAATTGTCAGCTGTGTGTAATGTGAGTTTGACCCACATAAACTTCACAGGTTGTGTTGCAACAAGGAAAATATCTATGCAAATACTAAGAAATATAAGGATTTGTAATATGTTTTTCATGTGCCATGTAAGGTTAAAGCCTGTCTAATGAGTGGAAAGACAACTCAAAATAATACATGAATATATAATAATTATAATGTAGGCATGATGCTAATCTTTTGTGCAATCTGCTAAAGTAAAAAAAAAAGAAAAAAAGAAAAAAAAAGAAAAGAAAAGAAAAGAAAAGAAAAGAAAAGAAAAGAAAAGAAAAGAAAAGAAAAGAAAAGAAAAGAAGTGAAAAGAAAAGAGAAAAGAAAAGAAAAGAAAAGAAAAGAAAAGAAAAGAAAAGAAAAGAAAAGAAAAGAAAAGAAAAGAAAAGAAAAGAAAAAAGAAAAGAAAGAAAAACCTTGTGCTGTGTTTGATCCATTTTCTCTATCGGGCTCAGTTACGATATTTGAGGAAATGAAAACCAAAGAATTAGTAACTGGATGGAGCACTGTATAGCACAAGCTGAAGGAAGCTCATTTGAGAAGGAAATCTTAGTGTCCAATTATCACTCATTTTGAGAATATGATTTTAGAATTAAATTGATGCTGTATCTCTGGATTTTTTCAAATCATTGTAAACAGCAGTTAGACTTCAAGGTTCCACTATTTGCAAAATGTATGTGTATATGTATATATGTGTATGGGTAAATATAGATACAAATTTGAAAATACTACTGCAGTGACTAATGGGGATTGTAATGCATGTTACTTTCCTTCTCTTCTTGGCTCCAAGATGACATTTACCCATGTTCCATTATCATCATTAAACAACTGCAACAGGCCAAGAAAGACAAAGGGGTGAAGTGAGATATAAAGGTGAAATTATACAGCTTACCATAGAGGCAACTGTCATGCACATCACACACAGTGTTCCTTTCCAGAAGGGTGGCCCCCAGCATGTACTAATGCCTGGGGTTGTTCCTGTCCAGGTGCAGGACTTTGCACTTTTCCTTGTTGAACTTCATGAGGTTCTTGCCAGCCCACCTCTTCAGTATGTCAAGGTCCCTCTGGATGGCTGTGCAGCCCTCTGGTGAGTCAGCCAGTCCCCCAGTTTTCTCTCATCTGCAAATTTACTGAGGGTACACTTTACCACATTATCCAGATCATTAACTAAGGTATTCAACAGGCCTAGACTCGGTATTGACCCCTGGGGTGCTCCACTTGTTACTGGTCTCCAAGTAGACTTTGCACCTCTGACCGTTGCCCTCTGGGTCCAGCTAATTTTTGATCCACTTCCCTGTCTGCTCATCCAGCCCATATATCAACAGCTTCTGTATGCAGATCTTATGGGGGACAGTGTCAAAAGCCTTAATGAATCCAGGAAGTCAATACCCACTGCTCCCCCCTCATCCATCACGCTTGTCATTTCATGGTAGAAGCTTATCAGGTTGTTCAGGCATGACTTTCCCTTATGGTGAATCCATGCTGACTCTTCCTGATGATTTTCTTCACCTTCATGTGCCTGGAAATGGTTTCCAGGATTAGCTGTTCCATCATCTTCCCGGGGACTGAGGTGAGGCCGACTTGCCTGTAGTTCCCTGGGTACTCCTTCCTGCCCTCTTTGAAGACAGGAGTGACATTTGCTTTCCTTCAGTCTTTGAGTACTTCTCCCAGTCGCTATGATCGATCAAGGAATATAGACAGTGGACTCGCAGTCACATCTGGCAGATCCCTCAGCTTGTGGGCACATCCTATCATGGCCCATGGACTTACATATGTCCAGTTTGCTTAAGTATTGCCTCACCTGATCCTCTTCCACCATGAGTACATCTTCCTTGCTCCAGCCTTACAGCCAGGTGTCTGGGACCTGAGATTCCTGAAGGTCCGTCTTGCTGGTAAAGACTGAGACAAAGAAAGCATTCATTACCTTGGCTTTTTCACTGTCCTGGGTAACCAGGTCCCCTATCTTGTTCAGCAATGGGACTACGTTTTCCCTAGTCTTCCTTTTGTCACCCGTGTGCTTACAGAAGCCCTTCTTGTTGTCTTTGACATCCCTGGCCAGATTCAATTCTAGTTTGGCTTTGGCTTTCCTAACTTGATCCCTGGCTGCTCAGACAATGTCTCTATATTCCTCACAGGTTTCCCATCCTTGCTTCAACCCTCTGTATGCTTCCTTTCTGTGTTTGAGTTTGGCCAGGAGCTCCTTGCTCATCCATGCAGTCCTCCTTGCATTTTTGCCTGACTTCCACTTTGTTGGGATGCACCACTCTTGATTTTGAAGGATGTGATTCTTGAATATTCACCAGCATCTTGTGCCCCTCTTACCTGCAGAGCCTTATGCCAAGGAACTTTTCCAAGCATATCTCTGAAGAGGCCATAGTCTGCTTTCCTGAAGTCCGGGTTTGTGAGATTGCTATTTGCCCTTGTTGCTGCCCTAAGGATCATGAACTCCACCAGTGATGGAGTTACACCAAATGTGTAATCAATAGTGGAATATAGGTACTTTTACTACTTTTACAGCATAGTGAAACACAGTGTATGTGCATTTTACCTAAGTTTATGAATGGCCACTCAAAGGGCAATCAAAGCCATGTGTAGCTGCATGTAGGAGACACTTAAGCACAAAAAGTTGCCAGACAGCAGACAAGATAACCACAAGGGACTGTGAATAGGCAGAACATTTTCTTGAATAAACAGGAAGGATGCCTAGTACAACAAATATGAGACAGATGAGACCCCTCTATTTGGGAATGAGGTCAATAACATAAAAACATCCAGTATAAGTGAGGGAATTTCAGAAGAAACAAGACAATTGTGTTTTGATTCTGACTTCTCTTGTCAAATAGTTCTCAAGCCTGACCACCTTCTTAGTACCTTGACTAAGAAATACTGATTACCACAGCCATTAGTACTAAGTATGGTGGTATCAATACCATAGTACTGTATACTCATAGCTAGTTTAAAATGTGTTAAGCACTAACAGTTTTGTCCACATAAAGATGATGATTAATAACATGTAATAGTTAACAGGTAGCACAAAGTGTGCTGTTAATGAATGAATTTATAAAGTCTGTGTTTTTTTAATCATTAAACTGTTCTGATTTGTAAGTTTTGTACATGCACCCATCTCAGTGATCTGTAATCCCCTAACTGATATATATACATATGTTGGGAGGAATGGGTTAAAAGCGGAAGATTGGCAAGGAGGATGGGATGAGAATGGAAGACTGGTGAGGAGGATTGTAAATATGCTCAAGTAACCTTGCGGCTGGGAATACGTAAAGCCTGGGAAGCACTAATGTAGGAAAACACGTCATACCTATTGCTGTTTATCCTCTGTGTCTTTGATAAGTAGAACATCTGTGTGTGGATAACATAGGTATTTGGTAGACTTTGAGGTGCCCTATCAGACATGCTTGAGCTCCCTGCCTTCGTACAGAGAAGATCAAAGCACAGTGAAGAACAAAGCATGATGGTATACTATGCCTGCGCAAACCCTTGATAAACAGGCGTAAACAGCAGGTCAATGATTCTGTAGCATGGACCGAGTTTAGCCGTGCCTGTGTCCTCACTTGTGTACCTCTGCCTGGGTGTTGCTTCAGGAATCCCCCGATTGGTGAGGTAATGAAAATAAATTTACTCTTTGCTTTTCAGCCATGGGTCTGTGGTTGTTCCTGTTGCCTGGCTGTGCTGACCCACACAACGTACATCCTGCATATGCAGTATATTCTATTCATTATTCCTCTGAATAATGAAAATGTTAATATGAATAGCATTGAATAAGGATTAAGTGCATTACCTGTAAAACTGGATGTCTTCCTATAAGAGCTAGATGTGAGGCTAATACAAATTGATATAGCTTCACTGAAACTAATGGAGCTATGTAGCTTATATGAGCAATGATCCTAATGTGGAAAATGTGTCCTACAATAATGCTCTTTATTCAGTATTCTGAGCTTCTTACATATTTATAAAGAAAAAAAAAATGTTGAAGTACAGTAATGACAATTTTGGCATTACTCAGAAAACTTCTTAGAATTTCTGCTGTATTTTTTTCAGACAACATATGTGTGGGCTGAGAAGATGAAATAGAAGGATCCAAAATGATCTGATTAATCTGCAAAAGCAGTATTTTTTGAAAAATGTATATATTTTTTGATACAAGCATTTTTTTCAGTTGCCCATTATCTTGAACTACATACAGCAGGAAAACAAAAACAAAACAACAACAACAAAAAAGCTGAAGAAGATTTCATTAGCCTCAGTGACATCAGCATTGACTTAAATACTTACCCAAAATTCGCAAAGCTGTTCTCAAGTTACAGTTTTAAACAAAGACCATACAGAAACATCTGATAGTTGCCCAGTTACAGGAGAATGTTCTGTTTAAGTTTCTCAATCCATTCTTCCCAGCTGGCTACCTAAATCTGGGGAAAAAAACAAGACAAAGCAAGGCAAGACAAGGCAATGGGAAAGGCAAGGCAAGGCAAGGAAAGGAAAAGAAAGGAAAGGAAAAGGGGGAAAAAAGGGAAAAAAAAAGATTGCTAAAAGCTGCTATAGATTTTTAACTTCTATCTTTATGTAGGAAAAACAATCCTTCTCTAATTGAACCTAAAAAAAAAAAAACAAAAAAAAAAACACCTTAAACACTTTTATCTTTATGTTTCAGTTTCCAGTCACTTTACCAGATTTTTTAATCTCTCTGTCAATACTCTTCGGGGGGAGTTTTGCTTTTGTCTGTGTTTTACATTATTATCCCTCCATTCAAATCATTTGGTTTTGAGGAATTTACTCAGGAAAGCAGGTTTAAACACCTATAAACCAAATAAAATATCAGCCTAGCTTTCTTTCATTTCAGAATATAAATTAAATTGTGTTTGTAATTATTGTAAATTAAATGTCAAGTACTTTTGCATAGTTGTATCAATAATGACTTATTGTGATACTTTTGGAAGTGGAAATAACAGCTTAGAAGAAGCAATGGTAATTTCCATTCTGTGGAAAAAAATGCCCTATGTTTAAGCAAAAATATTTGGGAATGATACTTTTGTTTTTCATACTATTTAAAATTTTACATTTTATTACCAAGTCATTCAATCATATATTTAGCTAGGAATAATGATCATAGAATCATAGAATGGTCTGGATTGGAAGAGACCTTAAAGATCATCTAGTACCAACACCCCTGCCAAGGACAGGGACACCTTCCACTAGACCAGGTTGCCCAAAGCCTTGTCCAACCCGACTTTGAACACTTCCAACGATGGGGCATTCGCAGCTTCTCTGGGCAATCTGTCCCAGCATCTTACCACCCTAATCATGAAAAATTTCTTCATTATATCCAATCTAAATCTATCCTCCTTCAGTTTAAAACTGTTGTCCCTATCATGACAGGCCCTTGTAAAAATCTTTCTCCATCTTTCTTGTAAGCTCCCCTGTATGTGGTGGATGGTTACAACAAGGTCTTACTGGGGCCATCTCTTCCTTAGTCTAAACAACCCAAACTCTCTCAGCCTTTCTTCACAGGAGAGGTGTTCCAACCATCTGATCATTTTTGTAGCCCTCCTCTGGACCCACTGTAACAGGTCCATGTCTTTCTTCTACTGGAGACCCCAGAACTGGAAGTAGTACTCCAGGCTGGTATCTCAGACAGCAGAGTAGAGGGAAAGAATCACCTCCCTCGACCTGCTGGCCACGCTTCTTTTTATGTCTTACAGACAGGGTTTGATGAACACATTCACTAAACTTAGTTATTGCAAATTCATAGTGACCAAGACTGGCAATTGAAAAAAGAGCATAAAACCTGAAATAAAAACTGAAATAAAAGTGCCAGTGGGTGTTGTTCCATATATACTGTCTAACAACAGCGAGACTTCTTGGTGTCTTGGTGTGAGAGAGATTTCTAGTGCCTGAAACAATACTGACTCAATTTAAAGTGAAGTAACAGGGGAAAAAATCATTGCTGAGAAGAGAAAATAATTTTTGAAAAAAAAAAAAAAAAAGAAAACACCAATGAGAAAAATCTTAAACATGTAACTCTCACCTTACCTGAAGTATCTGCATATCACTTGAAGACAACATGCATGTAGTGTGTAGTTTTCATGAAATTTTCAGTGCATCCCCAGATAGTTACAGGAATAACTACTCTGTTGTTCTGTTCAGAAATCTATGCCACAAATATGACAGAAAATGTCATATTTCTATCAAGTGTTGCCTACCATTAGAGTGACTTTAAAAGTATATTGTTCCAAAACCTGAAAATAAGATACAGAACAGAAAATAGAACAGAACAGAACAGAATAGAATAGTTGGAAGGGACCTACAAAGATCATCAAGTCCAACTGCCTGACCACTTCAGAACTAAACAAAAGCTAAAACAATGTTACTAAGGGCATTATCCAAATGCCTCTTGACCACTGACAGGCTTGGGGCATCAACCACCTTGCTGGGTGTGGTGGTTTTACCCAGCTGAGCAGTGGAACTCCACCACAACCACTCTCTCACTACCCCTCCTCAAAGGAAGAGGGGGAGAAAATATGATGGACAAGGGCTCAAGGGTTGACATGAGGGTAAGAAGGTTGCTCACCAATTACCCTCACAGGTAAAACAGACTCAACATAGGGAGATTAATATAATTAATTACTATCACTAGTTGACTAGAGCAGCGAGAAACTAAAAGCAAACTAAAAACACCTTCCCCCCCCCATCCACCCTCTTCCACCTCCCCCCGAGCGGCGCAGGGGAACAGGGAATGGGGGTTGCGGTCAGTCCATATCGCTTCGTCTCCGCCGCTCCCTCATGGTCACTCTCTCTTCCCCTGCTCCAACATGGGGTCCCTCCCATAGGATGCTGTCCTTCCTGAATGGACGCTATGTGGGATTCCCACAGGCTGCAGCTCTTCAAGAAATGCTCCAATATGGGTCTGTACCACGGGGTCCACCTTCAGGAGCAAACTGCTCCAGCATGGGTCCCCCACGGGTGGCAGCTCCCACCAGATCACCTGCTCCTGCGTGGGCTCCTCTCCACGGGCTACAGGTCTGGCCCGGAGTCTGCTCCTGCGGGGGCTCTCCATGGGCTGCAACCTCCTTCAGGTTACAGCCACCTGCTCCTCCATGGGCTCCTCCATGGGCTGCAGCGTGGAAATCTGCTCCANCCTTTACCACATAAACCCAACACAGGAACCTCCAGCTACTGACACTTGAACCCCCACTTGCTCCAGCAGCTGGCACCACAGTACACAGGGTGCCCATACCCCCAGCCTGACTCCAGTATCTGGCACTGATTCCACTCACACAGAAACAGGTCCCCCCAGTGACTCACGCTGAGACCCCCGCACTTGCTCCAGTAGCTAACACCAAAGGCTGGAGGTGCCAACTCTCACAGCCTGACTCCAGAACTGGCACTAGTCTACACTCACACACACAGAGGTCTCACCAGTAGCTGCATGTAGTCCTTGCAGCACATATGCACACAGGAGAGAGAACGCAAACATGCAGATAGATAGTAAAGAAAAGATTTAATGAGAACAGATAAATAAGATAGACCAGACTGCAGTGATCAGGCACAGGGCTTGGCCAGACAAGTGTACTATACTCAGCAGGCCTTATTATACCCTTTTCTACCCATCCTCAATTTGCAGAGCTCTGCAGTTTCTAGCACCCTCCCAGTCTGGGCCCACCTGTTCACAATCTTATCAGTTGCAAGGTTCATCCTTCCTGGAAGTGGTGCCTGTCACCTGTTAGCCCACCAATTAGTGTGACTGGGAGGTTTGTTTCTTGTGATTGTCTCCCAGCTTAGAAGTCCTCAATCAGATATCCCTGCTGAAACAAACATTCTCACATGCTCTCATAAATTAGTGTGACTGACCAGACTTGGTTCCCATTACTGCCTGCCTTTCTTATTTTCCTTTGTTGCCTTGGAAAAGGTCCTTGACCAGGTACCCTTAAGGAAGCAGACACTCCTTCTATGCACCCTTACACTAAGGTCAAAGTTAACTTAAGGAAGGAGTAGGCTTTATTATTCAAAGTTCTTGTTCATTAATTGTGCTCTAACTAATTGGTTTTGTATGATTATTTAGAGCTATAATGCATTGTTTCACTATCATTATGTGCAACGATGATACTTTATGTATAGCAGAATACAAGCATACCATAAATCGATTTACCATAAAAGCAAATATAGCACTCTTTGGAGTGGATATTGACTAAGAATGTAGTGGTGAAGAATTTGTGATGCGATACAACAATTTTGAAGAATGTGTTGTAGTAATATGGTGCAGGGACAAGGGGTGGAGTGTGCATAAATTGTCCACTTTGTCAGTGTTGTGATGATGTTATGTTAATTTTGGTGTTGGGA
>VXAL01005070.1:8581-23397 GCA_013399475.1 Chauna torquata | reverse complement strand
GACAGCAGATTTAAGAAAGGGAAAAAAACTGCTGCACAACAGCAGCTGGGAGTGATAGGAGTGAGGAACAGCCCTGCAGACACCAAGGTCAGTGAAGAAGAAGGAGGGAGGAGGTGCTCCAGGCACCAGAACAGAAGTTCCCCTGCGGCCCGTGGTGAGGACGATGGTGGAGCAGGCTGTCCCCCTGCAGCCCATGGTGTACCACAGTGGAGCAGATTTCCACGCTGCAGCCCATAGAGAAGCCCACGGTGGAGCAGGTGGCTGTAGCCTGAAGGAGGTTGCAGCCCATGGAGAGCCCCCGCAGGAGCAGACTCCGGGCCGGACCTGTAGCCCGTGGAGAGGAGCCCACGCAGGAGCAGGTGATCTGGTGGGAGCTGCCACCCGTGGGGGACCCATGCTGGAGCAGTTTGCTCCTGAAGGTGGACCCCGTGGTACAGACCCATATTGGAGCATTTCTTGAAGAGCTGCAGCCTGTGGGAATCCTACATAGGGTCCATTCAGGAAGGACAGCATCCTGTGGGAGGGACCCCATGTTGGAGCAGGGGAAGAGAGAATGACCATGAAGGAGCGGCGGAGACGAAGCGATATGGACTGACCGCAGCCCCCATTCCCTGTTCCCCTGTGCCGCTTGGGAAGGGAGATAGAAGAGGGTGGATGGGGGGAAGGTGTTTTTAGTTTGCTTTTAGTTTCTCGCTGCTCTAGTCAACTAGTGATAGTAATTAATTATATTAATCTCCCTATGTTGAGTCTGTTTTGGCCGTGAGGGTAGTCAGGGAGCAACCTTCTTACCCTCCTCTCAACCCTTGAGCCCTTTTCCATCGTATTTTCTCCCCCTCTTCCTTTGAGGAGGGGTAGTGAGAGAGTGGTTGTGGTGGAGTTCCACTGCTCAGCTGGGTAAAACCTACACAGTTGTATAAAACTAAGACATACTAAGCAAAGAAAGATTCATGTTCTTCTGTTTGCATTTATGTATCCATTTTTATCTCCAGATAACTGGTTTTAAATTTAATTTGTTACCTATCAGATTACATTGGGAATAAATAGAATTTACTTAATGCTTGCTATCTATTCTATGATAAGTCAAGCTAAAATTATTGGAGAGGGTCATAGCTGACTTATTGAGAATTCAAAATTTTGTGCCAACATATCTGCATCTTATAATTAAAAATGCTGCTTGTGTTAATGCCTTAGTTGTTCTTCATAGTAATTTCTGAAAAAAAGCATGTTTCAGTTTTCCTTATAATACTGTGTGAAATCCCCTGATGATTTACCTTCTGAGTCATATTTTCCTGAAAAGTTAATGGTTAATACTTTTTTTTTAATTATTTTATTATTCTGTATCCTCATAGTTTCTATATTAATAGTTATTTTATGTAGTGGACCATCATTATTTTGGGAAGCGTTAAAGAGCAGAACTGGCATTTACATATGAAGGGAGTATCTGTAAAGAGTTCCAGCAATCTACTGTGTTGGAGAAAGTAATAGGTTACTATGAAGAGAAAAAAAAAAAAAGAGAGAGAGGAAAAAAGAACTACAAAAACACTTGTTCCTTCCTTTAATCTATTTGAACAAGGTTAGCATAAAATAGTTCATACTATAGTCAAGCTCGATTTGATTACTTTCTGCATTCATTTGATGTTCAATTTGGTCATATGAACCTATTGACTTGTTGATTCAGTCTTAAACATGGACTTAAATTGACTTTTGTACCTTTGCATCTTTAATTAACTTAATAAAGTTGTGGTAAACTACAATAGCTAAATGTTTCCTTTGGTGTGTTTTGCTATCTGATCCATTTTAATAAAATCATAAACAATATGGAGAACTGCTTTATCTGGCTGCATGGAAACCTGGATTGTGAGTTCTAATGAAAATACAGAGGTAAGTAAGACATCCTAAAGCCTTTTTGTTTGATTTGTTTATTAGCATCTAAAAATTAGATCTACAAGAAGATTTCATATTGCAGCAATCACATAGTACTGTACTCAGGTATTCTTGAGTCCTATAATAACACATGTAGCCTGGCACCAAGTAGGTAAACTCCATGGAAAAAGAGAGTGGACAGTGTTAGAGAATGCAACCAGAATAGCCAAAATGTTCATCTAGGAATTGTCTGTACTTGCTGATTTCTAGTTGTATAGATCCTAACTTTAATTTAAAAAGTTGTTGCCTGTGTCAAATGCTGTTGCACCTGTCAAATGCTGACCTAGTCTTCAATTGTCAAGATCCTCTTTCAGTGATGAGCCTCTTCTCCTTTAAAATGTATTCTTCTGATGATGGTCCACTTCTTAGACTCTTACCCCTTGGTGTTTTTCTGTGTGAGCATCAATGATATTGCCAGAGGAAAGACATGGGGCATATTGAGAGTGATTGCATGGAGGCAAAGGTTGAAGGCATAGAGGCCTAGGTGGTTTTCACCTTGATCCTGCCAGTGAGGTGAAAAGGCATATGAAAGAGTGGGCAGATCCTGTGGGTCAACAACTCGTTGCACAGCTGGTGTTGACAGCAGCTTTTACAGCCATGGGACTGCCTTTAAGGACTGCTAGGAAGAGAGAGGATCCCCTGACCAAGTAGGGACAAAGTATTTTTGCCAGCAGGGTGGCTGACATGGGAATGAGAGCTTTAAAGTAGGAACGATACAGGTTGGAGTTGATGACCAGTGAGGAAGTGGTGGACTGGTTTGTGAAACAAAGGATTCAGGATGATGTGGACATGAGAAATCTTGCACTGAACAAAACAAGGCTCAAGGGGACCTACCTCAAGTGTATGTACGTAAATAAGGAAGTACTGAGAGGACAGCATGATGGGAGAAGCTCTCACTTTTTCTGGAACTCATCACCACTGGATGCCTCTCTGAAATGCCTGGGTACTAATGCATGAAGCATCAGGAACATGAATTAGGAGTTAGATGTCTGCATACAGTTGCAGGGCTATGATGTCTGGGATTACAAAGACATGGTGGGATGGCTCACGTAACTGGAGTGTAGCAACAGATACAGACTTTTTATGAAGGACAGGTGGAAAACCAGTATGGAGACAGGCCCTTTATGTGAGAAAGCAGTGGGAATGCATGGAGCTTTGCCTTGGGAGGGGATGATAAACCAGGTAAAGGTTTATGGGCTAGGATTATCACACAGACCAAAGTATATGTTGTTGTGATGGATTTCTGTTAAATATTGTCTGTTTGGGGAGAAGAGGTAGATGATGCCATCGTCCAATAACTGGAAGAAGTCTCACTTTCACCATTCTTGATCCTCACGGGGGACTTTTACCACCCTTAAATCTGCTGGAGGGACAAAGAAACCAGGTGTGAAGCATCAACATTGGCCAGCAGCCAGATGTCCACCCAGCTGCTCTCTCACTTACATTTGTCAACAGAACAGGGGGAGAAAATGGGATGAGCAACCTCATGGGTCAAGAAAAACAGAGAGATATTGCTTACCAGTTACCATCACAGGCAAAACAGACCCAACTTTGGAAAAATTAATTTAATTTCTTGCCAGTTAAAATAGATTTGTGTATTGAGAAACAGACTGAAAAATTAAAACAGCATTTTCCCCCCTCCCCACTTCACTTCTACATACCTGACTCCTCTACTCCCCTGAGTGGTACAGGGGGTGTGGAGAATGGGATTTGCAGTCAGTTCAAAAGTTTGTTTCTGCCACTCCTTCCTCCTCACACACTTCCCCTGTTCCAGTGTGGGACTTCTCCACAGGCTTAAGATCTTCAGGAAAAGATCTGCTACAGTGTGGCCTCTCCATAGACAACAATTCCTTAAGTAAATATTCAGCTGTTCCAGTGTGGGGTCCTCCAAAGGAAGCAGGGGAAAATCTGCTCCAGCACCATGGAGCACCTCCTCCCCCTTCTTCTTCTCTGACCTTGGTGACCTTGAGTTGTTTCTCACTTTTTTCCTCTCTTCCTCTGCCTATGTGGCACTTTTGCCCTTTCTTAAATTTGTTTTCACAGAGGTGTCACCAGCTTTGCCGATTGGCTCAGCTTTGGCCTGTGGTTGTTCTGTTGCAGAGCTGGCTGGATCTGGCTGGGTCTAGTAGGACAGCCTTTGATGTCTTCTCAAAGAGGCTATGCCTGCAGCCCCCCCCTCAATACCAAAACCTTGCCAAATAAACCAATTACACAAGGCAAAGCAATCTAGGAGGTTTCTTTACTAGTACTGATGACAATTTCCTGACACAAAGAATTGAGATGATTGAGGAGCTGACAAGGGGAGACACTAAGCTGGGCATGTTATTCACAAACAAGAAACAACTGTTTGTAATGTGAAGGTTAAAGACAGCCTTGGCTGCAGTGACTGCTAGATGATGGAGTTCAGGATCATGACAGAAGGGAGCAAAGTAAATAACAGAATGTGGTCAGGGACTTTCTTGAAAGAATCCCAGGGAATATGGTCCAGGAGAGAAAGGTCCAGAAGAGCTGGTTGATTTTCAAGCATCACCTCCTCTAGCTCAGGAACGGTCCATCCCAATGAGCAGGAAATCAAGCAAAGGTGGCAGGAGGCCGGTGTGGATGAACACAGAGTTCTTTATTAAACAAAAGAATTAAAAGGAAGCATAGAGGAGGTCAAAGCAGGGGCAGGTGACACAGGAGGAAACCCATAGAGGTACTATCTGAGCATGCACAGATGGGTTAGGAAAGTCAAAACCTATCTGAAGTTGAATCTGATGAGGGACATGAAAGGCAAGAAGGCCTTCTACAAGTACACATGCAGCAAAAGGAAAGCTATGAAAAATGTGGACCCATTGCTGAATGGAGCAAGGGCCCTAATGGAAAAGGACATGGAAAAGGGCAAAGTACTAAATGCCTTCTTCATCTCAGTTTTTACTGGTGAGACCAGTCTTCAGGAGTTCCCAGGATCCTGAGAGGAAATTCTGGAGCAAGGAAGACTTATCCTCAGTGGATCAGGATAAAGTTAGGGAACACTTGAACAAACTGGACATAAAGAAGTCCATGGGGCCAAACAGGACGCAGTCATGAGAGTTGAAGGAGCTGGTTGATGTCTATGCAAGCCCTCTCTCAATTATCTTTGAAAGGTCATGATGACTGGGGAAGGTTTCTAAGGTCTGGAAGAAAACA
This sequence comes from Chauna torquata, assembly GCA_013399475.1. Lineage (NCBI taxonomy): Eukaryota > Metazoa > Chordata > Aves > Anseriformes > Anhimidae > Chauna > Chauna torquata. The sequence goes on along the minus strand of VXAL01005070.1, from coordinate 18,306 downwards.
AATGCCACTCCTACCTTCAGGAAAGGCAAGAAGGAAGATCTGGGGAACTACAGGCTGGTCAGCGTGACCTTGATTCTGGAAGGAGTCCTATTCCAGCCTGTTATTTTGTGACTGTATGACTCTTTAAAACCTTGAAGTTAGTGAATTACTCAGAGTAGTGCAGATGTTAAACTCATAACCTTTTAGCCTGAAGGGACTGAAAAAAAAAAAAAATCCTCTCAGAAAATAGTTCAGGAAATAGTTATGCAGAAAAGGCAATAGATCACATAGTTTTAATAATTAAAACTTGTGAACTTGTGAATTAAATCTTGAATATTTTCAGCACTCAGCATTGTGAAGGTGAAAAATGAACAATTTGGAAGCAGTTACTTCAATAGCTATGTAGCCACTGAGGGTTTTGATAGTTTGTTTGCTTGTTTTTGAAGAATCACAGTTTTGGAAACAGTCAAATTTCACATATATCCATTCCGAGAACCTGTATTCCCTTCTGGTAGGTCCAGGTATAAGTAAGTCTCTTATATTATTGTTGTTCAGCTGTAGGAGAAAAGATGAGAAATAGCTTTGCCTTCTCTCTTCTATTCTCTGCCACTTCACAAGTATGATTATCGTGCCTTCCTCTCCTGAAACATACCACTATGTGGTACTTTACTGTAGTCACATATTCTTCATTCCTTCCCATTTTTAGTTAAAATAACATTAGCCACTATTTTACCTAGTTTCTTCAAACTGTTCACTTATTTTCCATCCTCCAATGAGATTTAAAGGATGGCTTTCACATCTCAAAGAATTTCCAAATTCTTTGGTTATGTTTTAGGTCTTTCACCTTTGTATTGACTTCTTTACATCATTCTCTGTGGTGCACTATTTTGTTTGTTTCTTTCTTTAGTCTGTTTTAATGACATTTGAATGTTTTTGTGTGTGTTCTAAAATGTTATGATAAACACTAAACACACTGCTTTTTAGTATTTTTAAAAGATAATGATAAAAATAGTAGAGTCCACTTATCTTAACTGATACAAGACTTCCTGGCTGAACGATGTGTTGTTGGTTTGAAACTATGAAATACATTCCTGTAAAGGTCACATAGATGTTCTGTCTTTCATTCAGTAAGGAAAAAAAATGCAACATTTTAGTAGGCTCAGCTCAGTTGCTGAGGCACATGCTTTAAGACACAAAGCCTATTTAATACAATGTCATAGAGCAGCATTCAAACACAGCTATCAAAATTTCTGAATGTTTGTTGTGATGTGATTGAACAATGGCAACTTGTCTCCAGGTTGTCTCTCTTTACAGCAAGACAACCCGTTTCTCTGTGTCAACGTACATTGCTCTGGAGTGTAATGTTTGCATTAATTTCAGGAGCAGGTAGTACTGGTTTATTTGTCTTTATGAATGTCAGATTCAGGGAATAAATTTGTACTGATAATGTAAGTTATCATTTATGTTATTTTTTAACACCTTAAAAATTGTCTTGAAAATCCAATGCTCTAACCTCAGACCCACCATTTTGGAAAGTGTAGTTTTCATTTTGAACATTTATTTTAATGCTTGTGAAAGAGAATTTGTTATGATTAAATGTTTTGCTCTGAGGCTATGAAGAAAAGAGGACTGTCTGTTAGTAGGGTGTTTTTCTAGGCCAGGATCAGAATGTATGGACTAAAGAAGAAGGAATATCAGAATAAAGTTTGTTGGGAATATTTTTCTTTATTCTTTAGTATAATTTCAAAAATTAAGCAACAAATTGTAAACCAAAACCTGGTAGGAAAGCATCTACAATCTTGACATGAAAAATTTGTGCTGGAAGAAGCATGGCAAAGCCCAAAACTGATTCATGAATGTCTCCATCCTCCAAAGTTTTGAACATGCCTCAATTCATTACCTGCAAACCTGTTTGTCACTGAGATTTTACAGTTCTGCATCCTGATGCTAATCAGATTTTGTTGAAAACTAAGGGCTCAATTCAATAACCTTAGCAAAGGTATCTTGTTTGATATTAGGTGTCCTAAAATGCCTAAGAAATCCACCAGGACATAACAGATGTAACAGAGCACCTATAAGAAAATGTATACAACTTCAATGTAGCTGCTTTGAGGTCAGGTAGAGTATCTGAGGGCATCTCAAATGCTGTTACAAGTTTATGTTTAGGGACCTAAGGCCCCAAAGATGGAATTCAGCTCACTGGTAAAACACTGAAGTTTCTACTTGAACCTTGGGAATAATTATCTTGGTATGAGTTTTGTCAACATAGCTGAAGGAACCCAGGGAGCTATTAACTGTGGTGGGTTGCTCCTGACCAGCAGCTAAGTCCCACACGGTTGTTCACTCACTGGTCCCACGGCAGGACAGGGGAAAGAATAGGAAGAGCAAAAGCAAGGAAATCTGTGGGTTGAGATGAACACAGCTTAATAGGCAAAGCAAGATAAGGCATTTATTCACTACGTCGCCTTGGCAGGCAGATGTCCAGCCACTTCCAGGACCTGAGAAAACGTAATGGTTACTTGGGAACCCAAACATCTCTCCTTCCTCCTCCTTTCACTGAGATTTTATTGCTAAGCATGATGTCATAGGGTATGGAATACCCATTTGGTCAGTTTGGGTCAACTGAACTGTCTGTGTCCCCTCCCAGCCTACTCACTGAAAGGGGCAGAGCAGGAAAAATAAAATGCCTATTCAAATACTGTTTGGCAATAGGAAAAACAAATCCAAATCACAGGACCATATGGGTTGCTGTGAAAAAAAAATTGATCTCAGCCATACACCATGCATCAGTTCACCCTAAAATAGGCATAAAGTTGGAGACTCAGCTGTATAAATATAAGCATGTAGTGACATTTAAAATATCTGAGCTCATCATGTGTGACCTTCTATATTCTGTTTAGAATGCTGAATGTCTCTCTGAGGCTCTCAGCTAGTGCTCTGCAGATGTCTTTGATACTTTATAATATGTGAAATTTCACCAGATTCCTGTGTTAGGTAATTTAATCCAACTACATAGGTACCCATTTTAGTTGTCTGATGAAAAAGTGTTTTTAGAATACTCCAGAAGCACAGTAGAAAGGCTCAAATTACTCAGAAATTGCTGTCTGGAATAATTTTCCAGGATTTGAGAGAACTCAGTCCACTTCATTTAAACTAAATAGGTGAAAAGAGTCATGCATCTTATTTCTTCCTTCCACCTCCTTACTGTATTGATCAGTTGTAAGTGCTCTGCAGACCTAGTTATATGTAACTGAGAGTTCTAGGTTATGAAAATAATATAGTTGTGTTAATGAAGTGGCCCACACTATAACTTGATATTTAATATTAGTAACATTATCATGATGACTTCTTTTTTATAAATATTTCCTTTAACAAATGTGGTCCTATTCAGAAAATAAATTTATATGTTTTCTTAACTTTAGGAGTCATTTGAATGTTTTTTGTCTGATTTCTAATCTATGTTTCCATAGAATCATCGAATCACAGAACTGTTTGATTTGGAAGGTATCCTTAAAGATTATCTAGTCCAACGTCCCTGCCATGGGCAGGGACATCTTCCACTACAGCAGGCTGCCCAAAGCCCCATCCAATTTGACCTTGAACACTTCCAGGGATGGGATATCTACAGATTCTTTGGGCAACCTATCCCAGTGTCTCACCACACTCATAGTGAAGAATTTCTTCCTTATATCCAATCTAAATCTACCCTCTTTATTTAAAATCATTACCCCTTGTCCTATCATGACAGGCCCTGGTAAAAAGTCTCTCTCCATCTTTCTTATAAGCCCCCTTTAAGAATTGAAAGACTGCAATAACGTCTCCCCAGAGCACTCTTTTCTCCATGCTAAACAACCCCAACTGTCTCAGCCTTTCTGCATAGAAGGGGTGCTTCAGCCCTCTGATAATTTTTGTGGCCCTCCTCTGGACCCACTGTAACAGGTCTTTCTTCCGGTGGTGGCTCCAGAAGTGAATGCAGTACTCCAGGTGGGGTCTCACAAGGGCAAAGTAGAGGGAAGGAATCACCTCCCTCGACCATCTGGCCACACTTCTTTTTATACAGCCCAGGCTTTCTGGGCTGCAAACACACACTGCCAGCTCCTGTCCAGTTTTTCACCCACCAGTATCCCGACTCCTTCACCATAGGGCTGCTCTCAATCCATTCATCCCCCAGTCTGTACAGATGTTTGGGATTGCCCTGACCAAGGTGCAGGACCTTGACCCTGACCTTGTTGAACTTCATGAGGTTTGCACGGGCCCACTTCTCAAGCCTGTTCAGGTCCCTCTGGATGGCATCTCTTCCCTCTGAAGTATCAATTGCACCACTCAGCTTGGTGTTGTCTGCAAGCTCGCTGAGAATGCACTCAATCCGACTGTCTGTGTCATTAATAAAGACATTAAACAGTACCGGTCCCAGTACAGATGCCTGAGGGATACCACTCATCACTGATCTCCACTTGGACATTGAGCTATTGTCTGCAACTCTCTGGAATTACAGAAATGATTTTGCTTGCCTCTAGTCCATGACAGTGTTGTTTCTGACTTTCCCACCCTCTCTCTTTCCCCAGTGCACACTTCTAGGTACATTCTCTTGGGCTTTGTCTGGGTCTCTTGGTCTGTGGAGTGACCAGCAAAGGAGGTTTGTGCTGTGGATTGACCCTGGTGAGCAGCTGAAGTACCCACACAGCTGCTTGTTCTTTCTCACACCCACAGCGGGACAGGGGAGTGAGTAGGAAGAGCGATCACAAGAAAACTCATGGGTTGATCTAAAGACAATTCATTAAGTGAAGAAAAAAGTAGAGAGCAAAATGAAACAAAACAATAATAACAACAACAACAACAAAAAACTTACGATGCAAAAGCAATCACTCACCACCTCCCACAAGCAGACTCATACCCAGCCAACCTCTGAGCAAGGACTACCTTGAAAAAAAATGCCCCCCCTTCCCCTCTCACAATTTTTCCTTTTTTTTAAAAAAAAAAAATTTTGTATATGTTGGTGGTTTGTTTTTATTTGTTTGTTTGTTTGTTTGTTGCTAAGCATCATGTTATATGGTATGGAATACCCCTTCGGCCTCATGTCAGCTGTCCCAGTTGTGTCCCCTCCGAGCTTCTTGCCCATCCCTGGCCTACTTGCTGGAGTGGCTCAGAGTGAGAAACAGAGAAAACTTTTATGCTGTGCAAACAGTGTTCCAAATATTAATAATATTAATTGTAATTATAATTAAAAATAACAAAACATTGGTGTATCAACACAATTTTAGTCCCGTATCCAAAATGCAATGCCATGCAGTTGTCTGTGAAAGAAGTTAACTCCATCCATGCCCAAGCCCTCCCCTCAGTTTGAAATCTAGATTCTCCTGATCCTGAAGAAATTTGAGTCCAAATGATTTCTTTCATCAGTCATTCTTGCCATCTTTCTATTGATTGTCTTAGGCAGATAAACTCTAATTTATCTTTTCTTCTTGCTAAGCTGTCATGCAGACATGAGTGTAGTGGTTGCAGGACTAGATGCACAGTAAGCAAGTATGAGTGCGATTCCAGACTAATGAAATGGGAAACTGCTTTCTAGATTGTTACATATCCACTGCTTAGCATATGGGCATAAATAGTCCTACAAAGACTGGTTCCTACAATGTTATATTGACTGCTTAATATAAGTGCAAAAATAGCCCTGGGAAGAAAACGAAATATTTATATTAGAATGTTTTTAGTCTTCTGTATTCAAATTAGGCTATTAATCAGACAAAAACATGAACTTTATCAAGTGGAAGGCAAGAAAATTCACTTGGCTATGAAGAGGGGAATTCTGGTCTCTGTTCTAATGACTCCTGTGTTTTTTCCTACACTTTAAAAAAATGAAGAAGTTATAGAAGCAAGGCTCAGGAGTTGGACTCAATGATCCTTGCGGGTCCCTTCCAACTTGAGTTATTATTTGATTCAAAGAGCAAGATCACAGCAAAACCTGCTGTTTTTGTTGTTGTTGTTTCCTTCAGGAGAATGCAAGAATCATTAAGCTATAGAGTCTTGATTTCTTTTTTTTGATGCCTCTGGATCAATGAATTTTGCACACTTTGTTATTCATAACTGAGAAACAGCAGAGAAGTTGATCCTTGCACTAATATAGTTTTTATGCCGTAACAGAGCATCAATGGGAGGCTAGAGAGAATGATACCGCTACAGCACCTCAGGTGCCTGCTTTGAGGCAAGTGTATTGATCTTTGAGCTTCTGAATGATTAAACTATTAAATAAGCAGTCTGCATTGAAAAATGCAGAAATGTTTGAAATTCAGTTTTCTAAGTATGGATGGCTTATGTGTGTATGCTTAGATTATCACATCCGGCTTCTCATTGCCTCCTATTTTAATAAGCTAGGCTGCTGCACCCTGCTATCAGTAGTTCTACTGACTGAAGAGTACATTTGCAAATATTATCTATATTGGAGCTATACATGAATTAAGGGATTTAAATTAACCTTTTCTTTTGGAGTCAGAATCCTTAATTTACTTTGTTCAAGATTTAGATCTTGATTCTTTTACCTAAAGCTGGATACCTAATACTGCTTAAGATTTCAGTGATTATTTTTCTGGACCTCCAGCTGTCAATCTGGAAGTTCATATGTCTCCAATAGGTCCTGTGTCATAAAGTCAGTCCCCTGCAGTAATCTAAAATGTACTAAAATATCTCAAATATCACTAGGCAACTATGTCCAAAGGATGTAATCGAACTCTTTTCCATCAAGTATCTTCATACTGGTCTCGATATTCAAATAGTATACACAAGCAAAACATACAATAAAATATTAAATATGACTTTTCTTAATAATGGTGCTATAATATTTTCTAAACAATAGGCATAGTTCCATGTAATTATGCTCTTGACATCTTTTCAAATCTTCAGTAGATGATACTAAGACAAAATGGGGAATAGATAAAAATTGACTCAAAAAAAAAAAAAGACTAAATTGGGGTATTGCTCATACTGTTTTCCTTCCAGCGTAGAACAAAAGAGGAACCTTAAGCTAGAAATTTTGAACATTAACAGAAGACAGACAGATATGGTACAGGAATTTCTGCATAGATTGTACAAAGCAGACAGTATAGGGTATCCATAAAATCTGTTGCTAAGTTTTTGCTACAGTTTTTATTTACGCTGGAATATGCTGAGTGGAGTATATTTTTTTCTTGCTACAGTCAAACCTCCTGACTGAAACATCAGGATCTATTCATTCAAATGCTTAAATGCAAATTTACTGTTTATATTTTCAAAATCAAGACCTCAGATAAGTGGGACAGATGTTCAACTCCATGAAATTTAGGAGTATTCATGTAATCAATATCCATTCTTGGAAGATCTTGTCTTTGGGTATGTGAGTTTGAAAATCTGAATCTGAAAATATTTACCTTAATAGCTAATATAGAGCAAATCTTCTTATGGAACATGACGAAAATTACATTCCAAAGCATACTTTCAGAGAAAAAAAAAAAAAAGCCTATTGTTTTTTTTTTGTTTGTTTCACTGCTAAGACAAACCTGTTGAGTGCCAGTCAACAATTTCAAGGCTTTAGACATAAATGAGAAGAATGGAATACTAAGACATAGACTTTTTTGCTTAGAGATGGTAAGACCTCATGAGGGGAAAGGTACTTAAGGCAAAGAATGAAGAACAGAAAGACAAGATGATATGCCATATTCCACTGTAAATTATGTGAAAAAAGTGTTTCCTGTGTCTTGTTATCATTTTCACAACTGCAGAATTTAGTTTGCCAACCGTCATTATGATACAGTCATATTTTTGTTACTTGCATCTAAATGTTGGTATGTGCCAGAGGTCTTGTATAAGAGCTGTAAACTATACCACTTAATATAAGATGAAGTGCCTATCTTTAGGCATATGAATACCATGTTTATATTCATTACCATTAAAAGAAGAAAATAGGCACTTACACATTTTATTTCACTGTAAACTTTGAAAGTTAGATTAGCCTAATGCTATCATAAAGGCTTTATATTACTATTCTACTAGCAGAAGTATATCACATTTTATTATTTAGAAGGCATTCAACATAGTTGCATAAAATAAACATCAAATTACGCTCATATCTTCTTTGCACAAATATTCACTGAAAGTGAAAATAGTGCAACCAGTTAGGAAACTATTTAGGCAAAAGTTCCATACTAACTCAGTAAAATTAATACGAAAATTCTGATTTCTTTTTATTAAAATTAGGTATCAGATGTATTATACAATGTATTAGATGATTACTTATAATAACATAAATGGTGAACATAAATGAGCAAATATAACCAATTTCTGTTTTTTTTTTTTTTTTAGCAATACGTAGGCTGAAGTCACATTTTGGAAAAAAAAAAAGTATCTATCCAACAGTTCTTTATTACACACTGATACATAGGACTATCTCACAGAAATATTTAAGTAATTACTTGTTGATCTCTTTGAACAGAATCTTGTTTCTAAGTAGCTGAAGAATTTAGAAAACTGTCTGAAATATGAACTGTCTGTATACACATACACGGAATCTAGTTTGCATATGTGTAATTTGTGTGTACAAACACATGCATGCTATATAGAAAAACATATACAAATATAGCATGTGTATAAATACACATATACATATACATATACAGCAATTTTTCATTAGGCTTCATCTGTTCAAGCGAAAAAATGGGAATGTAGAATTCTGCATTTCAGTTCTACTGAGGAGTTTCTCATTCCTTATACTTTCAGGAAAGAATATGTGCCCTGATTTATATCTCACTTGTCTCTTGCTTTCTTAATTTGTCTTGAGTTCCTCTAGCATCTGAGAAGCTTACTTCTTCTCTAAAGGAGGAAAGCTGTTACCATACGGGTCTCCTACTGTAGTTCCCCAGTTTAAACCGTTCATTTAGATTCAGATTATAGCTCTTTCTAAATCCTTTACAAAAATGTACTTACATAAATGAATTTTTTGTTTCTTTTGGTGTCATTTAAATTGTTCTGAGTGAAGCACACTGTGATATAACCTATGTTTGCACTTTGACCCTGGAAATCCTTCAGCAAAACTCATTCTTTTTAGATGTATTTTGGTATATCACACCTTCATGATGAAGATGAGTCTACAGGTAGGAATTCTAATCTTTATTTAACAGTTATCACAAGTTAAAACTTCTCATCATTATTCCAGTTATTCTTTTGCAAGTTATTTCAAATAAGAATTTTATTTGCTTGCTTTTTATTTCAATAATAAATATTTGGTGATGTGAGTTGTTATATGCAAGTCTTAACTTTTGGGAAGCTTGTTTTCATAGAGCAGTACAAAGTGGAGCTAGTGTCTTCCATTGCTGTTGCAGTGACTGATTTGATTTGATTTGAAATACTTAATTTATTCTATATTCATTTGTTACATTTTGGAAAGAAAATGAGAGCAGAATTTTCAAGAAGTTTGACAGAATAAATGGATTATAGTGAAAAAGAAAAACATCCCAAACTCTTCAGAATATCAACATTCCCACAGGAACTTATTGGAAACATATGTAAAGAGAAATATTTTTATTATTCTCAGCAACACCCTGATTGAAGGAACTTGGAGTAGTCTGAGATATCATTATCGCTGTTACTTTGTCATAAGAAAATAATTGCTAGGTAATTTTGTGACCCAGCCTTACCTCAAGAATTCCCTTTGGTTACATTGATCAGGTCAGACTCTGTGTGTGTGTATATATATATTTGTCACAGTGAAGGGTCATTTG
>VXAL01005068.1:11458-24817 GCA_013399475.1 Chauna torquata | reverse complement strand
CCATTCATCAAATAATTTAAAACAAAAGAAAATTATGAAAGCTTCTATTTGTTATCAGCAAGTAAAATGTCATGATGTGTGACATATAAGATTTTTATCTGATCTGTAAAGTTAAACTCAGCCAATTATTCCTCAACACTCCCTCCACATTTAGCAATACAGTAATTCAGCTAGTTCTAGCCATAGTTGACTTAAGCTTTGGCTTTAAAAGTCTGAATTATGAAAGTAAGAACAAAAAAAAAAAAAAAAAAGAACAAAAAAATTCTGCTTTTATGAAAAAAAAAAAAAGACTGCTGCAGAGAAAAAAATGTAATATAAAGGTCTTTGACACTGACAAAAAAGGTGAAAAGGATACTGTCATCCTGTAAGACAGGAAGCCAGGGTTGTATGGTCACTGGAATGTAATACTGTTAGTTCCTGTGAGAAGTAGACGGAAAACATCTAAACTCAACCACAGTTACAAACATCTGGATGTTCAGCTGCCCTGTTGGCTGAGAGGAAGCAGGTGCAGTTGTCCTCTTCGTTAAAACTGGCCTTACACTGTTGAAGGTGGATGTTACTGAAAGAGGCTAATGGCTCCCAGATGGAAACATGACCAGTCCCCATGGAGTGGCCAGGAGATTCCTATGGTCCCTGTCTGGATTTCAATGGAAGAAATGAAGCTCAGATATTGTCAGCCACCATAAGGATCTCATCTTTGTAGACCATAAACCTCTCCATGCTTTCTTTCCTCAGCAGGCCCTCTCCCTTGAGTCAGAGTCTCAAGAATATCTCTGTTAAGGGGAAAGACATTCAGCTGGTCTGTGCACTGAGAGGCTTCAAGTGCCGAGATGTGCACTGACAGGAGGTGTCTATTCAGAAAGCAGATTTGTAACCAACTACATTGTTTAGGTCAATCAAACTGGAAAAAATAGTTAAATTGTACAACTGTATTCACTGGTTTGTGAACAGCATAGTCTTTCTCCAAAGGTGAGTATATTTCAGATGGCATATCTTAGTAAAGCCTATTTGTATGAATGAATGTGACTGCACATGCAAACATTGAATACCCTGTCTTGGGTACTAAGTACTCTTGGTACTTAGAGTGCTGTAGAAGCCACCATTAAGACCTCAGCAGTAGTAATTTGCATCATTTGCTTATGTACAAATTCAAAATAAAAGAGATGCAAAGAAAGTCCATCGAAAGGGAGCTGGATTCAAAGTATACATCTTTCTGAACAGAGTTTGTTTATCTTAGGACACAAAAGCCAACAGAGAGGAATACCAAGGAAGAAAAAGAGTTTAAGTTAACAAAAGAGCACATGGGTGTATGAAACTGCCCATGAGATGTAAGATGTCGGATGTTAGAGTCTGCAATGGCTTTCTAATAGGGATAAACAAACAAACAAAAAAAAACAAAATAATTCTCAGTGGCTTTACAATGATGTATAAGAAGTTGAGAAGACAATACAAAAAAATAGCTTCCCAGGGAGCAGAGGACCAAACTGCCTTCACTCAGAACCATTCAAGCCCAGTTTCTAGCCTTACGTCGTTCTCATAACTACAGGGCTCAGTTGTACCTTTAAGTTGTTTTCCTTCCTTAAGGATTGTGCGTGATTTACATGGCAGCCTCTGTAAGGCTTCTGCAATTTCCAGAGAACGTGAAGAATATAAGCCTAGACCTCTCTCTTGGACAGTGATCTACAGTTGAGGAAAGCTGTAGCACCTGAATCCAGCTTTGTCCCTCTTCTCTGGGAGGTGATGGTAATGACCAGAGGTTTTAAGTAGACAGACAATGTCATGATGTCTCACTAGAGAACAGTGGTTAGTGAAGAGGTAAAGCTGAATTTTGAGGCTCTACTCCTAGCTCAAGGACATGTGCAATATCTTCAGCTGGCTAAGTTAAGAGTTGTTCTCCATCAGAGTCAGAAAGAGTAGAGAAGACTATTTGGGATAGTCACTAGCTTAATTTTTGGATATACCCAGTTGGGATACAAGATGCCTTTACTCAAGTCTTTGGTCTTACTCTGGCAGAATTTATCTAAAGCTTTCTTGACTGGCGACAAATGTTCCTAGCATCTATGTTACTGTTTTTTCTTTCTCTAGCATTTGGAAGTAGACAGGACAAAGATGTGGATAAATTACCTCCAGGATATGAGCTTACAGCAGCTGTTGTTTTACAGCTCTGCTTTGCCATATTGCTCTCCTTGTGCTTTGTGACTTATATGGGTATACTGCAGGTAAAAGCATGAAAGGTAGAAATGAAAGTTGAAGTTTCTCTATACAGCATGTTAAAGTATGCATGTAATTGCTACAGAGTGACTGGTTAGTTGCTGAACAGTAATTGGCTTCTGTGACCTATCTTTTCATTCAAACCCTGACATACTTTAATTCAGGGCTCTGATGGAGTTTGGTCCAATGTTCAAGGACACTAAAATCACAGCTAGTTAGCACTTCCAACAACCCCAGTTCTCTGGGCACCACTGCCACCTCATCAAAAGGCAGGTTCACATATTCTGTTTGGCATGAGACCTCTGCTTTTTCCTCTGCTCTTTTCCCTCCTTCAGTTACACTTCTCTAGTCCTGCCCTAAATCTGCCCCAAAAGAGATGCTAGCAGTTTAGCAGCCTATCACTACTTTATGAAGGCAAGGTGTAGTGAAAACACGGACAGTTTCAGACAAATGTTCCATAAATTGCTTAAAAATTGCACTGTGCCTAACTCAGGACCAAACACACCAGTAGCTCAGACAAAAGCCAAGACAAAGTAAATGCAGATTGTTAGCAGCTATTTTCCCCTCTGTGAAATATGATATCTAATATTTTTCTTTACATAATCCCTGGTAATTACATGAGTGTTTTTACTTACCTTTTACAGATGGATATACCAGAGCAGAGAATATAATAAATGATTTGAACAAAGCTATAGATAAATTTGGTAGAAGAGGTAGACCTAATCCCAAGCTTCTTGATTCATAGTCCTCTTTTTTCTTGGTCAGAGAAGCACAGTTTTAGTGCTTGCATTCACCATTACACTGGTGACATCCTCAGTTGCTTCGGCTGCATTTGTGTATTCTGCTGCTATTCTCCCACTATATTTAGCATTGGTGCAGCCTTATCTTGATTACTGTGTGCAGTTTTAGACTCCACAATATAACAAGGATATTAAGATTCTTGAAAGTGTCTAGAGGAAGGCAATAAAGCTGTAAAAGGGCTGGAGGGCATGTCCTATGAAGAGGGCTGAGGACACTTGGGTTGTCTAGCCTGAAGAAAAAAAGGTCAGGAGGTGACCTTGTTGCTCTCTGCAACTTCTTGAGGAGGGGAAATCGGGAGGGAGGAGCTGGTATCTTCTCCCTGGTAACCGACGACAGGACATGGGAACGGCACACAGCTGCACCAGGGGAGGTTCAGACTGGGTATTAGGAAAAATTTCTTTGCTGCGAGGGTGGTCAAACACTGGAACAGGCTTCCTAAAGAGGTGGTTGATGTCCCGTGCCTGTCAGTGTTCAACAGGCATTTGGATAATGCCTTCAATAACATGCTTTAACTTTTGGTTAGCCTTGAAGAGGTCAGGCAGTTGGACTTGGCGATCTTTGAAGGTCCCCTCCAACTGAACTATTCTATTCTATTCTATTCTATTCTATTCTATTCTATTCTATTCTATTCTATTCTATTCTATTCTCTGATCATTCTTATTACAGCAAATTGAGCAGAAATAGATATTTCAGAGTTCTCTCACTTCATCATTCTATTAGACTACTTCCTCATTTTCTAAACGAACTCACAGGAATACCTTTTAATTCTTTTGGCTCTTCTAGCCAACATTTCTATTTTGGCTTCTCAAACCTATGCTTATATTTTATGATGTATATACCCCTCCCCCCCTTTTTTTAATTCTTCCACTATTGCTGCTTCCTACAAGATTTTTGAGCTTTAGTACCTTTGTCAGTTTTGTGACGCACAGTATTGAATTAAAATTCAAATGTAATGTAAATTGCAAATAAGTTGGTGGGGGGTTTTTTGGTGGTGTTGGTTTTGGTTTTTTGTTTTTTTTTTTTTGTTTTTTTGTTTTTTGTTTGTTTGTTTGTAATAGTCTTTCAGGTTTCTCTATCACTCTTTTCCATTTCAGAGACCTACCCATGTTTTTCTTTCCTTCTCTGCTTTGTTGGCTGTATGGGCAGATTAATTCCTATACCCTGCTACATGCTGGGCTCACACTGACTACTGTCCCTTTTCACAGCACGCTTGGTCACCAAGTCTGGAAGAGCTCAGCCTTCACTGCCTTCTCCATTGCTGAGTTCAGAACTTTCTAGCTGTGGATCTTGCTGCTGTGGCTTGTGCATTCCCACTCCTCACCAATAAATTGTGAACACAATATTAGCTCTCACTAACACATTGTGTTGTGGGTTATTGTGCAATGTACCCAAATCTGATCGAAATCAATGGGAACTTTCACCTGGTTTAGCTGACTGTAGATCAGACACTAAGAAAAAAGGTAACATTATTTATATAACTTAATTAACTGACACACACACAAAATCTATTATCTCTACTAGATAATCTAGTTTTGCTTACCAAAACGTATATGAAAAAAAAGGTAAGTCATAAGATGGTGAGATCTAGCTTAGAGAGGTGTTCCCTTTCCCACTACAGGAATGAGAAATATTTCTAATGAGATGTCAGAATCTCCAGTTACTATTTAGTAACAGTAAGTAAAAGCAGTAATGGCAAATAAAAGACTCCGTAGCAACACAAACATCACAAAGAAAACCACAAAGACTCCTGATACAATCGTAAGGGAAAGAAAGAGGATATATACATATTAAAATAGCAGTTAACAAAACTTACCCGTATGAAAACATTTTAATCCTTAAGAGACTATTATTCATGCAGAAATGTTTGATTAGTATTATATTTAAACACCAGCAAGAAATAGTGTCACAGAAATTTTCAGATGAGCAGTATTTTTCCTTAAAGGCAGGAGCTCCCAAAATTAGTGGTTTAACTGGAGAGAGTGAACACTGAATGATTTCAGCTGCTATAAACTGATAAATAATTACTTTAGCAAAGTTTAGAAAAGCCCTGAACTAGGAGGTTTTTGGCCAGCAGGTGGCGAGTTTTCTTCATAATTGCACTTTAAGAGAGGATTTTATGGTCCCGTCTGTTCAATAATGCCCTGACAGTAATATTCCTACAGTTTTGCATGCAAAGACCTATATGAAAATAACCTTAAGGGTCTGACCTTAAACCACAAATAGCAGGAAGTTCTCGGTTAGGGCTGAAACTCTGTCAGTACTTAACCTTCCCCTTGGGCCGAGGTATTACAGCATATTTGGTATTCAGGATCACCTGATGGCACAAGGCCCTCCCTGTTAGATGACCTTTATCTCTAACACTTCAGTATAGCTGGGCATGATAGAAACTGGTCTTTCCGACTCGACTCTTAACTTCCTTTGCTTTTGTGACTTTTAGCTGATCCCTCATCTTTATTTCCCTGTAGTTTCAGTGGGAATTTATATCCTTTCGGAAAGCTAAATCTAAAAACAAACAAAAGGAATATGATTTTTCTATAGTGCTGTTATATATTTAGAAACTGCTAAAAGCAAGAAAGATATTGTGAGTGATTATATAACTAAAATTCAGATTTCGTGTATGTTATCCTCACTAAATCCCAATGTAGGGTTGTTCTAAATAATAAAATTCTTGCTGGATCAGCATTTGCATGTCCTTTAGCCAGACACTAGTTTTGTATTAGTCACAATAATACTTTGTGCTAAAATAATACCTTTCCACTGAGTACAAGCCAAGAGACTGAATCTGCAGTGACACCGTGATGCAGTTGTTAGACTTTACTGTCACTGTAGTCAATTGTAAAAGCTTGTATAGATTTCTATGGGGGAAAACTGGAACTCTACAACTCCTGCAGTCATGAAGTCATGTCAGCAGTATATATCGCTAGAGATCAGCTGGCCTCTGGTAATAATTGTATTATAGAAGAGAGGGGGCATAGGTGTGGTTTAGAGGACTGGAGACAGATGTCTCTTGATTTAAAATGTCCTTGTCCACAGTGGAGGGCTGGTCATTGCCTCTGCAGGCAGTGATGGTCAGATAGCTGCAGAGCTGTAGCTACTGAATGCAAAGCAGTGATAGGTCTGGAGCTGGTCACCAGCTATTGACAACATATTTTTGTATAGCAGAGGAGATGGCCCCAGTCCATGCACATTTTAGTCCTGCAGGGGATTCCTCTTTCACTGTACAGAAGCTGAAATTGTGGTAGTCCCAGATACTCACTGAGATAGTCAATGTCCCACATCTGTTTTTAAAGTTGAACCCCACTGACGACTGAGCTATGCTCTGACCTCCCTTGAAGGCTTTCCAAAGTTTGGGCCCAGTATATTTAAAATGTCACCTACGTTTCTGAGCCGTAGACTGTGGGTCAACAGATTTGAGCCAATGGTGCTTCCCCAAGAGCCTGACCAAGGCTGCAGAATAGATTTGGACAAAATCTTCATGGTCTTCAGCACTGTGCATTTCTTTGCTAAACTGAACAGGCATGGCAGCTGGTGCATCAAAGACATGGAAATAAAGTGCTCACAGCGCTGGGAAGAGGGTCAGAGTTCTGTGGCACAAACATTGGTGTAATCTCCCCTCCTGCTACTGCATGTGCACTGGATGTGCCATTGTCTTTGGGCTCTGGCACCCAGACTGTGCAGGTGAGGAGATATGACTACTGACAGCTGACTGAAAATAGAGCCCTGTTTCACAGCTTATCCCAGGATCTATGCAGTGAGCAAAGCCAGACTGAGATCCCAAATGACTGGGATATAAAACTTGGAGTCCTGTTTGTATTGCTGTCTCCAGTCCTGTTAAGCCCAAAGCAGACGCACAGATGCGGAGCTACTGCCATGAAGTGTTGCTGTGGTAAGTCCTAGAAGAAGTTTTTCCAAATGCTTCTTGCACAGAAAAGGTTTCATTTTTCAGTTGTAACAAGATTCTTGGCATGTTCTTGTATGATCTATCAACTACGGCAGGTATGTGCTTTATTAACTACTGAAGATAAAGCCTGATATGAACACAGTAATACAGAAGAAATATATCTATCCCACTTACTTCAGGTAATGAGCTGAGATGCCTAAAATAGGGACCATTGTCTCTGGGTGTGTGCCTGTGTATAGCCAATCAAAGAGAAAAGTTTCTTCGCAATGGGAATCAGATCTCAAGGTAGGTTGGAGTTACCTCCACCCTCTGAAGACTCTGGGAGACCATACTCCTAATATAGGTGCATCAATTTAATTGGAAGAGCAGCACTTCTGGACTCGGATACAGATATCAGGTCAGAGAATGAGTTTCCTTTGCCTTCAGAAAGCATCAGATCTGATGTAGTTTGCTAGCCCAAAGTCACTATGATGAAATCACTAAAGGGAAGAAAAAACTTGTGGAATCCTGATTTCAGTCCTGAGTTTAACAGACCACAACAAGCAAATGTTGCTTTTATTCCCAAAAAAATTATGGAGTCCTCCTTTAACTGTTAAATATAGTGAATATAAGCCTTATCAAATACATGTTATTCAAAAAAACCTCACAAGATAAGGTGGCTGACCTTCCCTGAATCAGTATACATGTACCCATAATTTTATCGTGTACACTGTAAAGCTGTCTCTCTCTATTTACATACAAAGGCAATTTCCTTTCCTACATGTGTATATATATGTGTGTGTACATATATATGTAATTCCGTACATGCCTTTATTTTACCACCTAGAAAAAATTCTTTTACCTCTGTGAGTTACGATTCTTTGTGATCTCCTATGCCAGCTTGAGGTAGATGAGTGGGAGGATACCCCTACCAAGTTTCCAGGCTAGCAGAAATGTATATATTATAGCAGCAGAGAAAGGACTTGTCTGTAAAACATGTGGCATAGGCATAATCCACAGCAAAATGATGTGATGTCCAGGCTTTGCTGGCATTCCACTTGAGTGTCCCAATTCACACCGGTCTTTTTCTCATAGGCCCATTCTGAGCTCATGTCACCAAAACCTTTGGCTCCTGTGGGGTCATTAAATCCTTACTCAACTTCCAGCAGATATAGGAATCACATGCACGCAAATGTAATGTACACAAATCATTCCAGCCACCCTTGCATTAAATGAACTTTTTTAAGAAGCTGGTTTTGACCTGATAGAATATAATGGTTTCAAGGGAACCATATAGCCATTACAATCCATCATATAAATGAATACTTAGGGACACCTAAATCCAAAGATTATTTGACTGTTATACATATACTTGCACTAAGGGGACTGGAGGATAGAACCCTCAAATCTGCATTGAAAACGTCTGTACCTTTAGGAAATTATTCTTAAATATGAGCATGTACATGAACTTTTTCATTTTTCCAAAAAGATCAATTCATTTTAAATCAAAGTGACTCCCAGCATCAAATTACATTTTGGATGTATTGCTAGCAAATTATCAGTTTAGAAAAGCAAAGGATTTTATAATGATAAAGGTATTTTTATGACGAGTTCTGACTGTAGACTCAGGCTTCTCTATAACCTGATGCTTTTTCACGTGTTATTGATTATTGTGCACTGTACTCATTTAACTTCTATGGCAGATACTGTAAAGCTGAGCAAAAGCAAGCAAAATAAAATACCAAGAAAGAAAAAAAAAGAAAGAAAAAAGAAAAGAAAAATGTTCTCCAAACTCTGCTTTTGCTTCCTTTTGTTACTCTCTTATAATGTAAAAACAGATAAATGGTTTCCTCTTTCAAATACAACAAAAAGAAATGACTCCTGGGAGGAGCCCTAGGATGCCAAGTTTGAGCCTGGATTGAATTTTTATGACCACTGTAAAAACTCCTGAAAATAGGAAATTATAATGGAAATGCTGACTCTCGCTGTAGCAGTGTGAACAGAACCACCACGGCATTATTAGTGATCTAAAGGGGCTGGAAGTTAAAGTGGAATCATTTACACAACCGACTTCACACCACTTTGCAAACAAGGGGTGTGGGTGGGTATGGGGGGAGATTTTGCACTTAATTATTTGCTTGCGAAGTCCATTGCAATTCTTAAGGAGGATAAACCCCTATCGCTCTACTCCGTGCTCTAGCCTTTCTTTCCCACTCTGCAAAAGCTGCTGGCAGAGGTCTGTCCTTGCTGGGTGACCAGCCCACGAAGTGGAAGGGGGCAGGGGGCCATGCCATGCCATAACTCCTTGCGCAGACACCGCACAGGCTTTCACAGGGCGGTGGCTTCCGCGCCAGCGGATCGCTCGCCCTCCGCAGTAGCTCGCTAGCGAAGGGCAGCGGTGTGTTAACGCGCTGGGTCACGTCTCAGCACCGCACTGAAAATCAAGCAAGCAATTTCCCCGTCGCTAACAAAATGGAGATGCTCCAAAGTTTGGCTTCGATTTTCAGAGAGCCTTAGAAGTAGAAATTAAAAAAAAAAAAAAAGGTAAAAGTTGGCAGAAGGACGCTTTAGGCTTGTCTGTGCCGATTTGGGTTTTGGAGGGCGGGGGTTGCTATCAGAAGAGCATCTACTCGCACCGAGAGAGCAGTTTCCACCCGCGCTGTTTGCTGCTATTCTTCCGTGCCTTGTCATTAGCAGCCGTCAAAATAATAGGGCTACGCGGGACCTGAGCGGCGAACCAGGGGTCGGGAGAGCGGGGGGGGCAGTTTCGGAACGGGGGAGCCGGAGCACCCGGGATCCGCGCCCCGCCGCCCCCGCTCCTCGCCCGCGCTCCAGTGTGCCTCGGGCTCAGCCCCGACGGGCTCCTTTCCCATCCTGGCCCTTTCTAGCTCTCCCGTCTCTTTCCGTCAGAGCCCGGTTTATCCCGGGGGAGCGGTCAGAGCCCGCACACTCAATCTTTCACCGCGGTCAACAGCAAAACCACAGGAAGGGGAAAAATCCGGCAAAGCGAAGCAGAGCAGGAATATATATATATATGCCCTAGGTGCCACTGATAAAAAGGGGTCCTGTCTCAGGGGGACACTCGCCCGGGGAGGCATGAGGGCAAGGCGGGGACGCTGCAGTGCACTTGTGCCTCCTCTTTCCTGCGTGTCTGCCTCCAGGGCTGGCTCCCTCCCTCGCCGTGCGGCTCGGGGCGCGGGGAGGCTTTGGAACGGCCGCCGAGCGCAGCCGGCTGCTCTGCCCTGCTCCTCGCTCCCTTCCCCCGGGAGGTTTGGGAACTGCAGGGCTGCCGACCGGAGGCAGCTTTGCCCNTTGCTGGACTCGGGGCGGCGGAGCAGCCCTTGAAACCCGCCGAGCAGACAAACATCCCCACCCTGCCCCGCCGGACCCGCTCCTCCTTGCAAGCCTAGCGAGGCGCCTGCGGCTGATGCTTCGCAAGTGGCATGGTTGTTTCTGCTCAATAAAAGATTTTTCAAGGGACAAGCGCAGTTCCCTGGTAGGGCGAAAATCCTAGGGAAGCAAAAGGGAGTTTTATCCTGCACATGGCTATGGGATGGGGCCGGGAATAGTTATTTTGCAAAGGTCAAGTGGGTCCCGAAGGTGAAGACGGGTGCCCCAGCTGAGGGAGGGAAGAGGAACATCAGTCAGGCTGCGCAGCCCTCTCACAGCACGCATGTAGGTGAGTCCGGGGATGCCCGGCATTCACACGAGCTTAACCCAGAGGAGGAGCGACCCCCAGTACCTGCTCTGCGCAGGATTAACCCTTGAACCCAGAACTCGCTGGAGACGAAGTGACAAACGCAGCAGGCTCCAGGCGGGAGGGAAGGGAAAATGCCCTCAGATGCGCTCCCTGCGTCCCACGTCTGCTCCGCAGGTGAGGCACGAAGCCGCATCCCCGGCACCGGCACCGCACCGGCACCGGCACCGCGGCGAGGCGGCGGCGGCTCCGCGCTGGCCACGGCGCTGCGGGAGCGGAGCGGGGAGACAGCCCAGGCACTGGCCGGGACGGTGCTCCCCGCAAAGATGGGGCTCAGCGCGGGGGGGCCTTCACCTTGCAGATGCGTGAGGCAGGATGGGGACGGAGACGGGGATGGATTTGGGAAGGGGATTGAGGTGGAAAAAGGGATGGGGGTTCCGGTCTCCCCAAGCACCTCGCAGATCTCTCTTGAAACGAATTGGGTTTCACTGTCACGTCTAAATCCTACAAACGTGGCTGGATTTGGGAGCAGATGCCTTCACTTTTTACGAGTCTCCTGAAGTTGTAACATTCCTAATCGACAGCAGATCTTCGCTGTGGAAAAGCGCAACGTATTCCCTGCGTGTTAGTGCTAATAGTGGTTTTGTATCCCGTTCCCGGTATTAGGTTCCCCACCGTTACAAGTTGACATAATGCAAATTAGCAAGGGACATCATAAAAATCCATCCGAGAATAAAGGTTTTGGAACAGCATACCCTTCATAACTTAAACACCAGATGCTTAAACCAAATGCACTTAACAAGACAGTTAACCTGAAACTTCAGTTCAATCGCCAGTGGGTTGACAAGTCCAAATATTTTTATTTTTTAACAAATACCTATATATCAGGCTATACGTTATCGAGGCAGCCTTCAGCTACAGCTTCCAGTTGTACTCTGGGGCGGAATAATATTCTAACGACCCGCTTTGATTTTAAAGTGTTTTCGCGTGGGAATAATTTTCTGTGTCTCCCTCCCCCTTAGACACCGAGATCTTTTACTGCCCTTTATTTCTGTATTTAAGTATTTATTCCAGAATGATGGTTTCTGTAACTGGAAGTGCTTTTTTTTTTTTTTTTTTTTTTTTTTTGTTGTTAATATTTTTTTCCCAAAGTTGTTTTTTTTGTCGTGGAGGGTTTTTTTTTTTTTTTTTTTTTTTTTTTTTTTTTTTTTTGTTCCTTTACAGGCAGCACGTGCAGGTATCCTTGCTGTTGTGTTTACCATCTCAACTAGCCCGCTATATTTCTAAAGAGAATTGCAATTTTTTAGTTAATACAAGCGCCCACCCCCAGCTATACAAAGAGAGTCTTCCTCTGGGAAAATAGAAATGTCCAGTTAGAAGAGTGCATCTCTTGTCTGATTCCTGGTTTAGGGACACTTGGGGATCCTACATTCGTATTCTGACAACAAGACTTGAAAACTGTTTTTGAAAAGGCAAACTTATTCGAAGGCATCTGCTTACACCGTCGGCCACAGGATTACGCTTTCGACAATTCGATCACCAGAATAGAAATAAAAGTGCTAGCCTTTAAGAGGAAAAGAAAAAAGAAAAAAAATAAAATAAATAAAAGAAACAACAACAAAAACAAAAAAGGAAAGAAAGAAAGAAACAAAGAAAGAAAGAAAGAAAGGGAAAACAACAGCACGAAATGAGAGAGAACTGAAGAAGCTGGGATAGGGGAACGTCTTTGCTTTGCCTCTGTCTCATAAAAATGCCACTCGTTTACGAAAGAAGGGAACGAAAATCTCTTTGCCTGCCCAGAGCAGTGAGCAGTGTTGGACCCCAGACTCTTCCCCGAAACAGGAATGTTTTGGAGATGAAATGGCAGTGCTAGGGCTTATTTCACCACGCTACCGTCCTGTTTATGAACGCTTGTTCTCCAGGATGATAACGCGATGGATAGTTGCTTTCTTGTTGCTGTTTTTTTTTTTTTAATTAGTTTGTTTGCTTTTCCTTCGCAGATGGGCAAAAATCAGTGTAACAACAGCAACGACAAGAACAATAAGAAAATACACGCGTGTCACTGAGCACGGTACCATGTTATCCTGACGGATCTGTCTTCGCTAGGGTATTATATTACCCTGGTTCCTCGGGACAATGTAATACACCCAAGCAATTTTTCCCCCTTCACGGATCTAAAAGAGTGTGAATGGATGGATGAATAGTAAAACAAATAAGCAAGGAGATTATGGCCTCAGGATTAATTATAAAGCACTTTTAACCTTTTTCTTTCGAGAGCTATTTTGCTCTGCCTGGTTCTCCCGGGAAGTCAGATCACTGCGGATCTATCAGGGCTCTGCAGCTCCCGACCCGCGAGGGCTCCACGGGACTCCGCACGCCGCGGAACCCCGCCCGGGGTGCAGGGAGAGATGGTCCCGGGCCGTGGGAGGAGGGACGGGAGGAAGGCACCGAGGTCAGGGGCGCCGAGGGGGGAAAGCGGGGACCGGGAAGGATGCTGGGGCGGGGGGAAGCGGCTGTAACCCAGGGGTGGACCCCTCACAGGTAAACGTCTGCCGGGATCCTCTCGGGGACAGCTCCAGAGAAGGAGAACAACTTGCGACCCCCTGAATCCTCCCAGAGGGCGCAGATCCCTCCCTACATCTGCCCCCCTATTTTTTTTTCTTTTCTTTTTATATTTCTCCCCCTCCCTCTCTGGGCAGATCCCGGCGAGTCCTGGCCGGCGGAGCGGCGGGGAGGGGGCGCAGCGAGGCCAGTGCGGAGCGGCGCGGAG
>VXAL01005067.1:87282-103880 GCA_013399475.1 Chauna torquata | reverse complement strand
CCTATAGCAGGAACCACTCAAACTAACGGAGGANTTTTAGGTTGTTGCAGAGCAGTGCTTACACAGAGCCAAGGACTTTTTTTTTTGCTTCTTGTGCTGCCCTGCCAGCAAGGAGGCTGGGGGTGCACAAGGAGTTGGGAGGGGACATAGCCAGGACAGGTAATCCAGACTGACCAAAGAGATATTCCACACCATATGACATCATGCTCAGCAATAAAAGCTGGGGTAAAGAAGGAGGAAGGAGGGGACATTCGGAGTGATGGCGTTTGTCTTCCCAAGAAACCATTACGCATGATGAGCCCTGCTTTCCTGGAAGTGGCTGAACACCTGCCTGCCCATGGGAAGTAGTGAATGAATTCCTTGTTTTGCTTTGCTTGCACACGCGGCTTTTGCTTTACCTAGTAAACTGTCTTTATCTCAATCCATGAGTTCTGACACTTCTACCTTTCTGATTCTCTCCCCATCCCACCTGGGGAGAGTGAGTGAGCAGCTGTGTGGCACTTAGCTACCTGCCGGGGCTAAACCACAACACTGACACATCAAACATAAAACATGGCAAGATGGACCCCAACTTCACTGAAGCAATATGGGCTGGAGGCTGCAGGCAGAGAAGCTCTGGTCACTGGACTGGTATAACCAGAAATCAAAATTGTCAGAAGGGAAAGAGAAGGTAGATAGAAATAACCAAGTTAAGGTAGGAATTGAGGAAGTCCTAGGAAAACATCAGTCCTGAAAACAAGGCAAGGGAGACTAAAGTTTGGGATAAGATGTTAGCAGTCAGGCAGATGACCAGGAATGCCAACTGGGTAAGTGACATGAGACAGAACCAGTGCTAAATGCCGGAGCAGAGGGGCAACCTGGAAGTGCAGTGAGCACTATGATATAACAGGGAAGATCTCCCTTTAGGTAAGCTGGATTGGGCAACCTGCCCATCAGGATATACACCAAGCAGTAGCTGGTATAGCCAACATTTAGCGCCAACAACCTATGACTGAGAGAAACAATGAAAAGTCTAGCTGCCATTGTGTGATTTAAGACTAAGTAGAGCATGAGATGAGAAAAGATGGAGAAAGTTTCCTTGGAAAGATAAACAAGGATTTTGCAGTTTGAGGCAGGAAAAACAAATACTGAGATAAGTGGAGTAACTAGCACTCAGCTGAAAAACATGTAAAAGATAAGGTAACAGAGCAAAGATCCTAAGAACACTTTGAATTTAATGGCTCTGAACTGGCATGAACCACTAAAATAAACCACCTCCCCTACTTTAGACTCAACAATCAATTGGCCAGATAACCTCAAACTACTTATCACTGCCTTGCTTCTGGTATCTGCATATACATCCTAATAGCTTGTTTGTTGGAGGACATTGGAGGACAAACTGTCTTTGCCCCATTTACCAATTGCTCACTATCCAGACTTAACATTTTGGTAGCAAATATCCTGGACTGAGATCTAGCTGGCTGATTCATAGCTCTGATGTTGCTGAAGAAGCTGATTATGAGCAAAAGCTGATGTACAAGAGTTGAAAAGTCAGGGGGTAAGCTGCAAGTCAAGCTGCATACTCTTTACAGCTACTGCAACAGAGGGCTAATTTTGTAGTGCAGTCTTTAGATCTGCAAGCACAAAAACTAAGACTGATACTGATTTCAAACAGGGACCAGTAAAAGGCAAAAGACAGTATGTACTCTGCAAAAGAAAGACTTTAAGCTGACGTAGAATCACAGAATCATAGAACAGCCCAGGTTGGAAGGAAACTCCAAAGCCCATCAGGTCCAACCTTTTGTGGGAAAAGGTGAGATTATCTGGCACCCTCTCCAACCGCATCGTGAATACCTCCAATGATAGGAATTCTACTATATTCATAGGGAGGTTGTTCCATTGTTTGACTGTTCTCAATGTAAAAAATTTCTTTTTTATATCAAGACAAAACCTCTCCTGGTGCAGCTTGGTACTTTGCCCCTTGTCAAAAGATCACATGACACGTTACTGTCCCTTCTTTTTCTTTTGTAGCAAGTGCTGCACTATATTTTTTCATTCTCCTGTCATCTTTGTGACTGATCTGACAGAAACTAATATTTCCTAATATAGACATTATCTCTAGATTTTCCCTAAGACTTAGAAAAAAGATCTTTTTATCCTCTCAATTTCTCCCCCAGGTCAGTACTCAGTAATCTAACCTACTTCAGTCAAACAGCATTCTTGTGTCAAATTCCTGTACACATTAAACAGTTAAATTTACCCAGAAGTTATTTTCTGAAAATGTTTTCAAATCCATTATTTTGTTATGAAGTTCTGCAAAAAGGCTCCAAATACTAACAAAAATGTTGGATGTTTTTGCAGGAAGGTATTTTTGGCCACACTTCATTTCTTACAACATAACTATTTTCAACCCTACTGAATTCTGTACTGTTTTCACATAACAATACAGTTGTTACAATATTGGACTCATAAATCTTTTCTTACCACTTTTGCAGATTGAAGGATAAAAGGCATCAGGATAAATGCTCCCAGCCTGAAATGCATCTTGGTGGTTTAGTAACAACTGGGAAAAGGATGGGGGTGGGAAAAGGAATCAGAATGCTATTACATTGCACAAAACCACAGTTTACTGCCAATATCAAAGACAAAATTTAAATACTGCCAGTAAGATAACTATTATCTCAGTAAAATACATTATTTCAGTGTTATCATCAGCCTCGCCCCTCCCCCCCCATCATTGTAAGCGAAACTAAACTAAACACTATACATCGCAATTTGAAAGGCCATTTAGGAAAGTACTCATNGCTACTGCAACAGAGGGCTAATTTTGTAGTGCAGTCTTTAGATCTGCAAGCACAAAAACTAAGACTGATACTGATTTCAAACAGGGACCAGTAAAAGGCAAAAGACAGTATGTACTCTGCAAAAGAAAGACTTTAAGCTGACGTAGAATCACAGAATCATAGAACAGCCCAGGTTGGAAGGAAACTCCAAAGCCCATCAGGTCCAACCTTTTGTGGGAAAAGGTGAGATTATCTGGCACCCTCTCCAACCGCATCGTGAATACCTCCAATGATAGGAATTCTACTATATTCATAGGGAGGTTGTTCCATTGTTTGACTGTTCTCAATGTAAAAAATTTCTTTTTTATATCAAGACAAAACCTCTCCTGGTGCAGCTTGGTACTTTGCCCCTTGTCAAAAGATCACATGACACGTTACTGTCCCTTCTTTTTCTTTTGTAGCAAGTGCTGCACTATATTTTTTCATTCTCCTGTCATCTTTGTGACTGATCTGACAGAAACTAATATTTCCTAATATAGACATTATCTCTAGATTTTCCCTAAGACTTAGAAAAAAGATCTTTTTATCCTCTCAATTTCTCCCCCAGGTCAGTACTCAGTAATCTAACCTACTTCAGTCAAACAGCATTCTTGTGTCAAATTCCTGTACACATTAAACAGTTAAATTTACCCAGAAGTTATTTTCTGAAAATGTTTTCAAATCCATTATTTTGTTATGAAGTTCTGCAAAAAGGCTCCAAATACTAACAAAAATGTTGGATGTTTTTGCAGGAAGGTATTTTTGGCCACACTTCATTTCTTACAACATAACTATTTTCAACCCTACTGAATTCTGTACTGTTTTCACATAACAATACAGTTGTTACAATATTGGACTCATAAATCTTTTCTTACCACTTTTGCAGATTGAAGGATAAAAGGCATCAGGATAAATGCTCCCAGCCTGAAATGCATCTTGGTGGTTTAGTAACAACTGGGAAAAGGATGGGGGTGGGAAAAGGAATCAGAATGCTATTACATTGCACAAAACCACAGTTTACTGCCAATATCAAAGACAAAATTTAAATACTGCCAGTAAGATAACTATTATCTCAGTAAAATACATTATTTCAGTGTTATCATCAGCCTCGCCCCTCCCCCCCCATCATTGTAAGCGAAACTAAACTAAACACTATACATCGCAATTTGAAAGGCCATTTAGGAAAGTACTCATATGATATAAATTAGGTACTGGTGAAGTCATCTTCTGAAGGCACCCCCCTCCTCTTGACTAGTCACAAAGCCTGGGCTGCTAACTTCCATCCTCTGAATCACACCATAGCCGTCTACAGTAGACAATGTCAATGCTTCCCTTGAGTGATCTCCTACTTTTATAAAAGATCAAGTTATATAAAATGGTCATCCTTACATTGTCCTAAAGGACATTAAAAATGTTTTAAACACAAACCATGTGTTTTGTTTATGTATTTATGAAAACTGTTGACACGTTTAAAGTGCTCTGGTAGATTTTTCAACAAAAAAGTTAAAAATACAGTCTAGGCACAGTAGTTACACACATATTACTGAGAACATATAATAAAGAAAGGTAAGAAGACAGAAAAAAACTCAGAAAAAAGGTATATGCAATTAAGCAATAATATGCTTCCTACCTGTCTATAATTAACATTCCCTTCATGCGTAATGAAAAATTGCAGAGCTCTATGTGCTGAAAAACAACATATTGAAGCATTGATTTATACATATTGTAACCAGGCCAATGGTTTGTTAGATGCATTATCAAAAATAGATTATACTGCATTATCATATCTAAGCCAAGCGGTACAGGCATATGAAATACGATTTCTCAAAAAAATCTGTATACGTGAGAGGGTCTCTCTTCTCATCTAGGGATCTAATACAGAAATTCTGTTTCTGTGACACATCTGGGCACAGAGGTCTCATCAGTCTCTCTCTCACCCCAGCTCCCAAGCTGACCAACAAAGATTAAAGTGCGTAATAGCACGTAAAAAGGAACTCTTTATGTCCAGAATTGAGCTACAATGTACTGACACTGATCACAGGCCAGCGCATATAGAATATGAATTACAACATTTCTGCTATAAGGGACCCACATGAATTATGTTTTAGTTTCACTGTCCTCAGGAATCAGCATGAATGCTTACCAGTTTGATTAATTTTTAACAGTATGAAAAACAACAAAAATCTCAAGTCCGCAAAGTAAATACGACTATTTATTCACTGGATAGGCAGACATTCCTACTGCCAAACTGTCTGTTAAGCAAGCATAATAAAGGAATGAAACAAACTTACCACTTTTCTTTAATAAAATCTCATTCTAATGTTAAATCCCAGGGACAATCTATTAGCACTTTTCCAAAAATACCCAACATTGCCTCTAAAATTATTCAGTTGAAACTGAATTATTCAGTGCATGGGTTATCTTCTTTGCCTTCCCACACACAGGTTTTACTCTTCACTTGAGCTACCTACAAAGTAAGACTGATTTCCCTGTCAAGATCACCCAGAATACACTGATCCTTACCAAACTAATTAAATCGCAAAAAAAATCCACTCTCATTCTGGAATAAGATCCAGACAAAACTGTGTGGGTTTGAATGATTTGAATTTTACACACTGCTGTTCTAAACCATCCTTATGCAAACATGTTAAGAGATACTTAGGGACCAGCCTTGCACAAAACCAGGAATTACGTAAAATAAAAGAAAAAAATAGAAAATTCTATCATGTCTCAGCCTTTTCAACACACATCATTTCCAGCACCTGAGATTCTCAGTTTGGCAGGTTCTTTTTTTCTGTCTCCCATCCTCCCTGACTTCTCTTGTTACTCACATGGGCCCAGACCCTACCAGCTCGCCTTCACAATGAACTTTGTGCACAGATCTTTGCAGTTCCACAGAACCCTCTTGCTGTGCATGGAGTCCCTGCAGGAAGAAAAGCCTGCTCACTCAAACCTGCTTCCAAGAACTAGGCCATGACAAGCAGGACACAGCACAGCACCGCCCAGCACACCAAACATGATCAACATTTTGAACAGGCAGAACTCTTCACCATTTTAAAGTATTTTCAGAAGTGTGTCCTGGATAGACTTTGGTGCTAGCTTTGAGTCAGAAGAGTTCTTTTCTGCAGATTTCTTTTTCTAGAATACTCAGTGTTTGGATTTGGCAATAACTTCCAGTATCTTATCATCGTGGAGTTTTATTTGCACATTAATAAAAGTACAATTTTTAGCAACGTCAGAACTGAGCCCAGTTTAATGTCATTTTCAGACAAATGGGTAAAATTTGTTGTGAACGCTGACCCAATAATTAAGTGTACACATGATTCCTCAGACAAATAAGATCTTTAAATTACATAAATGCAGGTTTTCTGTAATATGTTTCCTTGATTAGATTAAAATGACTGCTTTGGGACAAATCTGTAAGATCTTGTTTCTCTTCGTAGATTTCTTGCAAATATATGTCGTTTCAAGTTTTCAGAAGGTCATATTCAGTAATTAGGGCTCAGTTATGCATTTGCCTAACTTTGTGCAGTGTGACTTTTCCTGCTGATTACTATGGGTTTCTTGACATATCATTACGAAAACCAAATGTTTGCAGGACACTGACCAAAGGTGCAAGTCTCAGTATACAGAGCACATTCTTGGTCTGAAATGAATGCCATAAATTATCCCAGCTTCTAACTAGTTCAAAGTTGCATATATTCAGTACTTAAAGTCTGAGATTACCTGAATACATATAATATGTTTTGCTTTCTATCTGTTTAAGCAACAGATTTAGAATCAGAAACTTAAGAATGAACAATTAAAACTGTCAATTAAAATCTACTATAAGGAAACATTTGAGAATAACCTCCAGCTACCTATGCGTGTTCTCTCAAGAATGACTGCAGACACCAGATTTTAAAAATAACATGCAAATAGGAAATTCAAAACAGAAATATTTCCCCACTTTGATGTTCACTCGATTCTCTCCTTGATTTTTCTACAAACCTAGGTTATTCAGGCTACAGACAGCAACCTACCAGAAAGAGACACAGAACAAAAAGTTCATGACGTTAGTCACAGACACAAATACATTATAGTATTTTATCTAATTTATGCAGGTACAGAAAAATTAATACACTGTTATTTGAAAACAGAGCTACCAAAAACGATTTGTGTTATTCTCTAGTTTATATTTAAAACACAAAAATCCATTAATTTTAACAAAGGTAAGTATTTATCTTCTTTCTCCAGGCCAAAACACATCTGTGTGAGATTTACAGACACAAACATTCCAGTTACATAATGCCTGTGTTTTAGAAAAATACGCAACTGAACTGATTCGAGCACTCTGCTTACAAAAACAGTACAGTTAAGGTTCACATGCCAAAAACAAACTATTCACTCATCCCATGTATTATTATTTTTTATACATAAAGAAAATGATTTGGAATGCTCATTACTTTCACATTACTCCCTCCCTTTGCTTTCCAGCCAAATCTGAATATACTCTTCTTCCCAAGCAATTCAAAACACGTGCAAATTCATTCTGAATATCTTACCTATTTCAACATGCGTTGAAATTCCACTTGGAATACATCTTTGACAGAAATTGTACAGTATAACCATCAAAACAGACCAAATCTTCAAACCAGCCATGATGCTGATATGCTGGCTCGAACTGTGATTTTCAGAGGCCTGGAGCAGTAGCACTGTGACCTTTGAAATACAGGTTACGCGGTACATGCCTGGTCTTTCAGACATATTGCTGACACAGCAAGTAAACTACTGCGGTATTGGAAAGGCTATTTTATATCTTTACTTCAAACAAAGAAAAATAAAAAATTCAAATAAGAAAAATTCAAATAAAAGAAGAAATAATCTACAGGTGCTCTCTCTCTCTCTAGGATTTGGGCAGTGCAATTGCAATCGCTGCACAACAGCTGTGAGGTCTCTGTTTACATATACCACAACCAAGATGGGTATCCTCCCAGAGGATGTCTACCTCACTGCACACTAGCCTTACACCACCAGATTTCACAAAAAAAATGAAAGCCAATTGCCAAAGCAGTATTAGCAGAAACAGACTGGCTCCCGAGTTGAAGGCAACACAAAGTCATAAGCTTTGGCGAGCTGAAAGGACAGAGTTTTCCATTCATTACACACGTACATCTGGGTCTTGCAATCCAGACTGAAAACCCAACCCAACCCAACCCAATACATGGGGTAGGAAATGATGCAAGTACTCCTGCCATACATATTGCGACCAGCTTCTTCCCAAGAGCAGAGCCTGGACACGCTGCTGCTCCCAGCCATCCTCTATGCACACCTGACTCGGGAAGGCCATGCAGTTGGCACCCAGGCCTGGCCGCCATGTCAGACCGCTGCTCAGACTGCGGGTGAGGCTGGCAGGTGCTTTGCAAGGCCTTTGTGCCAGGCACCAGCTGCAGCCACCACGGGATATGGAAGAAGGAGGAGCAGACCGTCAGCCCGGTGCGGCCACAGCCTCCCGTTGGCCGCTGCTCTTGAAGTCGAGTGATCAACAAAAAAATCCCCCCTTTCCCTCCGGAGGGAAGTTTCGATGCGGCTAGGGAAACGGGAAGCAAGAGCCCACGCCCGAGCGAGGGGAGCCCAAGCGCCTCTACCCATTCACCTCTGGCCTGGGGACTATCGCCACCGAGCGCCGCGGAGCAGCCGCTTCTAGCCCGGCCTCTTCGCAGCTCCTCCTCCGGGGCGGCGCGGGCAGCCTCTCCCCGGGCCCCGCAGCCTGCCGCCAGTGCGCGGTCATGGCGAACCTCTTGCTGCGGCGGGCCACTGCCGCCCGCCGCCTCCTCCCCCTTCCCCTGCAGCCCCCGGGGCCTGCGGCGGCGCGGCGCGGCNCGTCCGAGCCGCGCACGAGGCCGGCGCCTCCTGGAGCCGCCTCCCCGCCAAGGTGAGCGGCCGCGGAAGATGGCGCCGCCGAGGCGGGGGGCGGCCCGGTCGGGGTGGCCCGGCCCTCAGCGTGCGGCGGGAGGTGGTATGGCCGGCCCGGGGAGGGGTCTCCCGGGGCTTGCCGTCCCTCTCCGGGGAGCCCCCGTGTGCGGGAGCAACGGCAGCTGTCTCTCCTTCCAGGAGAGGAGCGCGCTTCTTCGCAGATGGTACGAATTGATGATCGAGAGGAAGGATGACCTGGCGACAATAATAACGGCGGAAAACGTGAGTAAAAACTGGCAGACCGCGGATCCTTCTAGGCCCGTCTGTTGCCTGGCGCTCCCAGGCCTGGCGCTGCAGGCAGGGCCTGTCGTGAAGGCTTTTTGCCCTGCTTTCACGATTGTGAGCCTTTACCTCTGCTTTGATTCTAATTGTACTGTAATCCAGCAGCAATAGGAGGTGTCTTCAGGGGAGTTACTTGGCCGTACAATTCGGGTATGGAACAGTAGAGCAATTCTAGTTGTCTTCTCAAATGAAGAATATTTCTAAATATCCCCTGAGGCCAACAAGATACCCAGGAATCCCAAGCATTAAAATATGCATCTCTAAGCTCCAGATCAGTGAAAATTGTTAGCTTACTGTGGTAACATTTATCTTTTTTAGAAACATAACATATGGATACTAATGTTAAAATAAAATTGAAAGCTGTCAGAACACCTAGTATGCATTTCACCAGTTAGCCACCATGTCTTTTTTTATTAAATTATTTACTTAACATTTTAGGTTGAGGCTGGAGTATGTGTTGTGCATTCACATTGCTCTGTTAGGTCAACGGATAACATTTCAAACATTGCTTTTTCTTGCATACTGACATGTAAGAAAAGATGATGCATTATTTTGATGACTGTAGTACCTAGAAACCCAGCTGGAATCAGACCTACGTTGTGCAGAGGCATACACAAACCTAAACTGTGGTCTTAATGGCAGAAATGTTTGTGTGCTATCAGTTTCATGCATTTAAAAAGGGAAACTGATGTCAATACTGTTTTTGTCCCTTAGTATGTGAAATAAAGATGAGAATAAAGTTTTTTTTTTTTCTGTCTTGTATTGTTTGAAATTAACAGTTAGATTTTGTAGTTTATGCCTAATCATAGTTAGCAAAATAAAGTTACTAGTTAGCTAGAAAGGATGTGTCCAGATATACAGAAGCAATAGTAAGGAAGAACAAGCTTTGATAAGCATCGTAGGCTGCATTTTTTGGAGGCTTCTTTTTACTGCAGTCTGTATCTTTTAACGACAGGGAAGCCATCTGACAAGTAATTAATAACTGCAGTAATTATGATATTGTTTGTTAAGCTGATGCACAGCATCTGTAGTGTGGCCTCTTCAAGTCAAAATGATTTCAACTAAGTCTTGTAAGTGGGGGTAATGGGTTATGTCTGCATCAATGTCTTATTTTGGATCGGGGTGTACCATTAAGGCAAATCTCCCAGTTGTGCTCACATAATGTTTTGCTTTGCATCACAGAGCAGTCTGAGAATTCACAGACTGGTATCCTTTTGAGTAAAGCCATACTGGAAGACACTGCAGCAGTTTCTGCATTGTGTTCCAGCAGCTAATGGTCACTCAGTCCACAGGACCAGACCTGGAGGTGGTGCAAAGTAATACACCCCAGAACAATTGTCCCTGACATAAACTTGTAATTTTTGCCATGACTTGTGTCTTCTTCAGAACTATAATAGCAGCTAACCGCTGCCGAGTTTGTAAATAAAACTTTACAAAGTTGTAAAACATCTGCTATTCCAGCTCCTTGTCTAGTGCAGGTGTGAATCTAAGCACAACGGTCAAAACATTGACTATACAATGATTGTATATTGAAACTGCATAACTATTGCTGGTGAAATCATATCAAGTCCTTTCCGGAGACTGCAGTGTATGCAATGCAGGATTATAAAGCACTCTGAAAAGAACTCCAAAATTGCTTCAGTTTTATTTGTATTGCTTCAGTCTGCCACTTACAGTGTATCTTCGATCTGATTTAATCAAAGGGAAAACCTCTGAAAGAAGCACAAGGGGAAATCCTATACTCTGCCTCATTTCTGGAATGGTTTGCGGAAGAAGCTCGCCGAGTTTATGGTGATGTCATTCCAGCGTCTGCAAAAGACAGAAGAATCCTGGTGCTGAAACAGCCAGTAGGAGTGGCAGCTATTATAACCCCAGTAAGTACAGCTGAATTTTTCAAATCATAGAAAGGTTTTCAGCACAGCCCACAGCATGGGGCCTTATGGCTCCTCTCGTCTCAGGAAACACCCCTGTAAAGTTTCATTTCTACCCTGTACTTGCTTCTTCCTGGATTGGCAGTACTTTGTAACGTTCGCTTAGGACAAAGCACATCATGCAGGTCTGTTTAGGCTACCACATAACTGCAGAAAACATCTACTATTTCTGTAAAAATAGGAGGCAAAATTTCCCTAAGTTTGATAGTTCTTTTCTCTCATCCTAGTGGAATTTCCCCAGTGCTATGATTACCCGGAAAGTTGGTGCAGCTCTGGCAGCTGGCTGTACAGTAGTAGTGAAACCGGCAGAGGACACACCTTTATCAGCATTAGCTCTTGGAGAGGTGAGCTTTTATGTTAAGCTTTACATTAATAATGGACTGAAGCTGTAAATAAGAGTCCATAAATAGGGAGTCAGATGGGCTTTGTGGATAACTCTAGCCAACATCATACTTGAAGAAAGGACAAGTTGGCTGAGTTGATCCAGAGGTTTTACTTTATTGGAAGTCTTTGGAACTTGCCACTAATATGGTCCAGAGCTTCAAAGTGGACCTGGCCATTGAAGAAACAAGAAACCTGGCCACAAGAAACATCTTTATATCCTTCCTTTCGTTACTTTGAGTGACAGCCAGCTTAAACGGGACTGAGGCTGCACTCCTAACACCATGGCATCTGTTATTTATGCTGTGTACCTTGGGGCTTTTATTGGCTTGCAGACTGATTTCATCAAAACAATAAACATTAAGTGACTCTTCCTCATACAAAATGCACTGATAATGCAGATTCTGTTTCTCTTGTTGCAGCTTGCAAACCAGGCTGGAATTCCAGCAGGAGTATATAATGTTGTTCCTTGTTCCAGACAACAGACACCAGCTGTAGGGGAAGTTTTGTGCACTGATCCATTGGTAGCCAAAATATCTTTTACTGGCTCCACCGCAACAGGAAAGGTACATAAGTGCGCAGAATATCCTTGAAGTTTATTACTGTGGTTATACTGGAAATGTAGGGGGAAAATGTGTGCTTCCTTCTTTTCTGGCTGTTGTACGCAGATTATCCAAATACGTGTGTACTTTTTGAGATACTGCCTATTTACTTTGGTATCAGTACTTCACAGAAGGATGCCTGTGTGCAACTTCTGGATAATTGCCCCTTATAACCTGAACAGTTCTGTATAAGATGTTTGTGTTTCATATCATACTGTGACAGCATACTAACATGAACACTGAAATTGAATTTCAAAGGTGCTGTTTGGGAATGGCATCTGTAGTTGAAAGAAATTGTTAGAGAAGTGAGACCCTTGCATCTCTGGTATCAACCTAAGCCTCCTGTCAGCCATAGTCAATAAGCAGTCTTACTTGTCAATCCCCAGTGAAATCAATAAAACTGCAGAGCACAGCTAAAGGTGGTAGAATTCTATGCAGTGGCCTTATGCAGAATGAAGAAAAAGTCTGATACCTAAGACAAATCTTAATCCCAAATTCTGTCACATATTGGAAAATGGCTGCCTGCCGAGGCTAAACCACAATATTGTTGTAAGAGTAGTCAAGATTTTTATTACTGGAAAAGAACAAGCAAACAAGTGACAATATCAATGTATAAAAGCCTGACCTGAAGTTAATGAAAATCCTTTTCTTCATTATTTCATGGCCAGAATTTCATCTCTAAAGATTTTAATGAAGGAAATTAGTCCTTATATTTGTAATGGGAGAAAACAGATGGTCTAGCTTTACAGAGAAGATGCAGGTTAACTCCCTACCAGAGTTAGCTTTTCACTGCCTTCCATCTGTAAGCTCTGTGGTTCCATAGTTTACATCTGGTAGAGGTACAGATTTCTCTGTTTCCTCAGATACTGCTGAAACACGCAGCTGGCACCGTGAAGCGAGTTTCCATGGAGCTTGGAGGACATGCTCCTTTTATAGTGTTTGACAGTGCCAATGTGGACCGTGCTGTTGCAGGAGCCCTTGCTTCTAAGTATAGAAACTCAGGGCAGGTAAGAGTGACCATTTTGTCTTTGTTCCTGGAAAGGAAGAGTTGTATATATAGTTGAAGCTGTAAATAAGCTATTTTATATAAAAAGAAAGCATAAAACACTTCATTGTGAAGAGAAAGATGCTGGGGCCACACATGGTTCTGGGTACTTAAGCCAGTTACCAGGCAGCAAGTCCAGATAACAATACTGTAAAATTCCATGTACCTTCATGCACATAGAAAGATGAAATAGCTGTTATTTTTGATACACTGTAGTAATCAAAGTAGGATGCAGTCAGAGCAAAGTGGGTAGCACCAATGAATATGTTAGTAGGCAAATGAAAGCACTTGCAAACAAATGCTGGGAAGAAAGAAAACTCAAGCTCAGTTAATGAAGGAGTTAGGGGAAGAAACAAAAAGAAAGACCCCACACCACCCACCGAGGGTGACTTGAAATTCTGCTGCTCAATCCAGCACTCTGTGGTATGTAATTAGAGGATATTTCTTGCAGCTACTGGACCCCGGTTGATCCATATATCGGCGTCCATAGAATTCACAAAGCCATTTCCCAACATAAGCAACTTAAATTTAACAATATGGCATATTTTACAAAAATACTTACAGCTTGTCAAAATTGTATTTCTGAAGTGAGTGGGGTGATGAAAGAAGTGGCAAAACTAGGTAACAGCTTAGGATAATGGACAAGAGGCAGAGGACAGATCACTGTAGTAACCTGACATTGTGGCATGAAGGCCAGAATGAATTCATAATGAAATACAATATAAACCAGTTTGCTTTTCCTTTTCATGTTTGTTTTCAGACATGTGTTTGTACAAACCGTTTCCTAGTGCAAAAGGAAATCCATGACAAATTTGTGGAAAAGTTTGCTAAAGCCATAGAGAGAGAGCTACGTGTTGGAAGTGGATTTGATGCAAAAACTACCCAAGGGCCATTAATTAATGAAAAAGCAGTACAGAAGGTACAAATAAAAGATTTCATTTTGACATCTTAATTTCCTTTTTATGATCCATAAAGTAACTTTGGAATTATATTTAACTTTTTTCGTGCTTTTTTGTTAGAAAGTATTAGCAGTGTGGCTGGAAGTGTGTTGTCTCGTCGAAGCCCATGTGTATATATAGAGGAACAGATGTGGCCAGTTAATGTATCATTCTCATATCTCCATTAAGGGGAAAAAGAGATTCCTCCTTTAGGAGAAAATGATTCTTCCTAATTATTTCCTGGCTGTTTTCAAGAAGAACATTTACTGAAATTGGATACGCCATGAGAGTTGTGTGGTGATTCCACAATTCTGAAGCGCTGTGATTGAGAATTTACTTCGAAGACCCAGGACTCTAGCAAAAGCTAAGCAAAATAACACACTGAGGTTAAAAATACCAGAGCTCTGGATGCTGTAATCATTTGAAATCTTATATGCATGACTTGGGTCTTCTGTTTTGAATGACTTGTGACTCCAGCATTTTTTTTCTTTAAACTGTAATAAGTCACATTTTCTCTAATATTTCACCCTTCCTAAGGTTAAAGATGACTGAATTATGTGGTTCATACTTTCTAAGACACTATGGCTCGGTTATATGCTGGTTTGATTTCAATCCCGTTATACATGAATGCTATCAGAGTCTGTTTATAAAATACCGGAATATGAAAATATTCAGACTTATTTGAGAGACAAAGGATATGATACATGTAATATCATATTCTTTCAAGTATATGGATGTAATGAAATTCCTCCCCTTTGTGCATTACAAAAGTATTGTTTGTATCTCACGTCTGTACATGCAAATGAGCAAGCAGTGTATATAGTCATGTAACTGCCTTTCTGTTGCATCAAGGAACCGTGTTCTAGGTTGAGACTACTACTCTGGTTTTCTCATTACTTTCTTGTCTTTGGATGAATTGTAGCTGTACAGGGGTGGAAAATGTTTTTGCCAGTACCATCCTGAAAGCTTACTTCTGTTGTCTGTTTCTCTTTAAATGACAGTCATGCACTTCTGTTTTCAGTGCTTGATCATGGATATCAGGTGTACTGCTCAGTCCTGCAAAGACTTTTCTCATGTTAGGTGTAATCCTTTCATTTCAATAGGAAAAGTGAATGTCTGTGAGACTGGGGCCACTTATAATTTAATTCAAGAAAAGTTTTAAAATAACATTGCAAATAGTCTTCTGCATAGTGTAAACCTCTCTTCAAAATCTTAATTAATACTGGAGAGTATTATTTTTTCCATGGAAAACATACTGATGTTCATTTTTAAATGCTAGCTTTAAGATTTTTGTTTTGCATACCTCAGGTAGAGAGACATATTAATGATGCAGTTTCTCAAGGGGCATCTATTGTGACTGGAGGGAAACGACACAGCTTGGGGAGGAATTTCTTTGAGCCAACGTTGCTGAGTAACGTTACAACAAAAATGCTTTGCACACAAGAGGAGACATTTGGCCCTTTAGCACCAGTTATCAAGTAAGACTATTCATTTTCCAGATTAAAAAACAGCAATAGAAAAGAACGAGATTGTTTTGAATAAATAAGATTTGAGTGACTGTTTGCCGAAAGTTATTTTTGTAAGGCCACATAGATCTTGTAATAAGACTAGGGTACATATGTGGAAACTTACTATGCATACCTAGTTAGTTTGTCTCTCTTGACCTAATTTAAGCATCTCTGCAGCTTTTTGGAAATGATTTCTTTTAAATCGCATCAGCAATTAAGCAAGAGCAGGTAACAGCAAAAGCCTCATAAATTTCATGTTTTGCAGAATGAAGTGGGAGGCGGGAGTTTGCAATTTGTCATGTGATTTGATGGCCCTAAGTTTTTCTGACTGAGGATGACTTAGCTCTGTAGCTCTCTTTGCACCTTAAAACCTTTCCTGCCTCCATCCAGAGCAATTGGATATGATGGAAGAACATCATATCAACTATCATAGTTGAGAGTGCTTATGGGAAATTGGGAAATTAGTGAGCTAACCCACGTGAAGTAAATGTTTAGCTACCAGTATCAGGGAGGATAAAAGCAATTCTAACTATTTAAATGTAGTTTAAATTAAAGTAAGCAGTAAAAACTCCTTCATTGCTTCAAAGTGAAAATTAAATTAGATGTTGAAAATATATTTTTGGAAAAAACTGTATATTGATTTATGATAAAGCTGCTTCTAGGCAGTAAGTCAGCAAGATGGTGGATGAACTGTAGGCCTCACTTATATTTTTTTCTTTATATTGACAGATTTGAGACTGAAGCAGAAGCTATTGCTATAGCAAATGCAGCCAATGTGGGTTTAGCAGGTATGCCTCTCTGTCAGATAAATATGTTGCTGTTTTATTTTTATAACCATTAGTGCTAAGGGGGTGACCATTTTTAATGAAATGACAGACATCGTGTCAATAAGGATTTTTTTTCAGTCTTCTGCTATTGTTCCACCTGACTTTATTTTCATTCTGTATCTCTGTTTCTGCATGGCAGGATATTTCTACTCCCAAGATCCAGCTCAGATTTGGAGAGTTGCAGAGCAGCTGGAAGTTGGAATGGTTGGTGTAAATGAAGGCATAGTCTCCTCAGTGGAGAGTCCATTTGGTGGGGTAAAACAGTCTGGCTTAGGGCGAGAAGGTTCAAAATACGGCATTGATGAATACTTAGAAATAAAATACGTCT
>VXAL01005067.1:34153-74713 GCA_013399475.1 Chauna torquata | reverse complement strand
CCAAGGTTGGGCTGGATGGGGCATTGAGCAACATTATCTAGTCAAAGATGTCCCTGCCTATGGCACAGGGGTTGGACTAGATGATCTTTAAAGGTCCCTTCCAATCCAAACCATTTTATGATGCTATGATCAATGGCACTGTAGCTGATACAAAGGTGTAGTCGCTTGTGCAATTTCCATTTGTTTTTTTAAATGCATGTTTCCAAGAGCATAATTCCTGCTAGAACATTTTGGGAATTTGCACAGAATGGACTAAGCCCAAAATTTTGATATTAAAAAGGAAAAAAAAAGTTGTTTGGAAGTATTTTGGGTGGGTCTTAACTGTCTTCAGGAACACTTTCAAAGTGAATATTGTTTTACTGTGCTAACACATCTGGAGCAGAAATTGAAAGAAATCAAAAGCTGACCTGGCTTTTATTGACCAAGTTATTAAATATACACATATAAACATAAACATATTCAATAATGGGGGAGATGAGAAAGATTTGTTTCAATAAACATCCTAAAACTAATACACACAGTTAAAGCTTGGCACATCGGACCATTTATATTGCATCTTGCTGGAGGACATGGGAAAAACATGGAAAACACTTGCATCAACCCTTTTTATCTCTTCACAGCATCTCCCACTACTATGACTCCTGAGGCCACACTCAGCTCTCCACAGAAATGGAGGGCTGGGCATGGGATAAATGCTCCTCAGTGTGGTACTAACAACTTCACAGATATTTGCTGTAAGAGGATCAAACATATGAAACCAGAGAGGATGCAAATCATGAGCATGCCACATTGCAGCAACTTTTGATTATTGATTCCTTCCAACCTGGTTAGTTCTTCTGACTTTTGCCCAAATCCATTAACAAGAGACGCACAAAAGCCAGTGTTCAACCCAACCATTCTTTTATATCAGAATTTTATGAAAGGATGGAGAAAGCCCCAAAATTCTCCGCCAAGTTATTCCTCATTATGGAGGTGGGCTATGTCCCCTCCCTGACCTTTCTGATCAGCTCCCCATGATCTCTAGACTGCTTACCTTTCTCCATTAATGGATTCTCCACTATCAGATTAGAAAACAAAACAAAAACAATCACCACCACCACCACAAAACACCAAGCAAACAAAACCCTGCCTGAAGCATTCCCAAGAGGAGTGTTTCCTCCACCACAACACATCATTTCTCCAGCTCCGCCCAAAAGCTTCAACATGTCAGTAAAGAATCCCCAGGAAAGGCTGGCATCATCGCAGACAGTGCCACAGATGCAGATGCCCCTACAAGTGAAGCTTACATATAAAAGCCAGGTCCTCTGTATGGGATTTCAAGAACAGTACTGGGGACATGGCTTTAAAGCCTAACAAACCCAATGAAAAGCAATTATTCAGACTGCAAACAAGAACAGCAATACCTGAACTCAAACACACCTAACCTTCTTAAACATCTAAAGGGATCTCTTTATGCCAACACATCTAACCACTGAATAACTACAGGGGAAAAAGTAAAACAAGTTAATGTTCAAGCTAAAACCTTACTACCGATTCCCAAGACAGCGAAGGTAAGTGATGAAACTTCTGCTCCACATGTGGTACTTCGCAACAAGCATTTTACTACACAAATGCCTGGCACATTCTTTAATTGAGCACTGAGGCTGACAGATTCAAACTCATCTCAGCTAAGGGTTTGGTCTTAAAAGGTCCACAGCTCCTTAAAAGTGCTAAGCAAAAGGTTGTTTGGGATGTTCAAAATGCTTCTGAAGGCACATGGCACTGAGTCCTCCTTGCTCCTCTGCTACTGGTTGCTGGCTGGACACGGCAGACTCCAGAGAAAGCAGAAGTACCTTCATCATTACAGAAGCAAACTATGGTTGGACTTCCCTGCAGGCATCACACTTTCCACGTAAATACAGAGAACACTGCATCCTACAGGACACAGATGTATCACATTATTTTACAGCTAAGTGCGACTGCTAAATTGTATTCTTCTTTTAAAAATAAATTCATTTTCATCTGATGATCACTACCCTGGAAAAGGAAGTCACAAAGCACAGTCTGAGAAAAACCACAAGGCAGTACAAATGTTCCTTCCCCATGTTCCTGACCTAAACTGAAAATTAAGATGGAGCCTGCAGTCACATATTGTTCTCTATAGTTGTAACAGAATTTCCATATATAGGCTTTGCAGTTTTAGGTCAAGCTTCATAACCACACTGCTCCTCCGAGAAAAAGACAGGAGCACAGGAT
The DNA here is from genome assembly GCA_013399475.1 of Chauna torquata. Lineage (NCBI taxonomy): Eukaryota > Metazoa > Chordata > Aves > Anseriformes > Anhimidae > Chauna > Chauna torquata. The sequence goes on along the minus strand of VXAL01005067.1, from coordinate 72,478 downwards.
GCAAATTTGTATGCATCTCAGTTACCTCTGTTAGTGGCATAACAGCCCTAGCTAATTTTGTAGCAGCAATACAAGAAAAACTGCTTTCTGAAGTTCAAACAAACATCAGCATGGAACATGCAAGAAATAAGATGTGATTTTCCTTGTTCCTGTAGCAGTGACAACAGGAGTTAGCTGACCATGAAATACTTCCTCCTCCCTTCCTCACCACTGTGCTAGAAATTTACCCTTTCACCTGCAATTAGTTGATATTTTAGGAAGCTTTCGATTTGGAAAAACAGAGGTGGGCCAACCTGAGGTGTTTGCCCAGTGTGTTCTGTGCTTTTACCCTCATTCAGTTATCTGTCTTTGGAGTTGTAGTTGAAGGAAGCTCCATTTCTGATTGATCCATTCAATAGGGTTTTAGGATTCTCTCTTTCAATCTTTTCTCTGCTGAAGATAGTGTCCTGATCACTGTCAAACTCTGATTCAGACACCATCAGACTGGAGTTGTGTTCAGTACTTCTGTGTTTTATACCTGACAACAAAAAAAGCAAATCAAGCTTGTTAGAAAGATTTCACTTTTAACAACTTAATCATCCTGTCCTCTGCTGCAATACGAAAAATAATTGAAAACACTCTGCAATCCAGTCACAACCAACACCCATATCAAAAACTGGTCTAGGAGGTATAAAATACTGTCAGGCAGATACTCTTTTGACCTTACTGCAGCCCCACTGGTTTATGGCTCTGAAAAATGAATATATTTGTTTAAATTAGAAACAATTAAATGATCTTAGTGCATAGTAAACCCCCTTCCAGTAGCATGAATCTGGAAATTAATCTGTTCACTCAGCTATCTGATTAAAGTGACTGGTAATGAAAGGTCACAGTTTCTACAGAAATGTTATGTCTTTCTTTCCAGGACAGCAGTTTTCCAGGATGATTTTACTTCCCTGGATTCCAATATTTCCCTTGCTAAAAACTGAAATAAGGTAAATTGAAATATATGTGAACAGAGGGTAGTAGCTGAAGTCTCTGATATTTAACAAGGCACTTATGGTCCAGGAGGGAAGCACTGTGCAACAATAAAAACAGCTCCAAATTATAAAGTGTGTTTGTGAGGGGAAAGGAGGTTACATGGAAAAAGTCTGAGAGACAATCAGATGGTCTAAATTAAGGTTAATGAATAACCTCAGAGCTTTGTCTGACCCCAAGACCCCATGCAAAAAATGAAGTGATTCTTGCCCAAACCATTTCCCTACCTGTCATTCCCAACCTTGTACTCCAGCTTCTGGGCTCCTCTCAGCTGCAGGTGCCAATTTAAATATATTGACTGTAAGCTTGGTGAATGAGTTCAGGGCTTAAAGATCCATTGCTTAAAGAAATCCCAAATGAAAGAGAACTCTTACCATATTTGGGTTGTAGCTCCATTCTCTCCTGCTCATCTATGTTATCTAGGATGGTATATTTTGTTTTCTTTCTTATCTTTGTCCTCTTTCTGCTAAAAATAAAGTTATCACAAAGATATTTAGTGTGTGTGAGAATATACACACATAAATCTGCTCCCTCTCCCTTCTTGCACACATAGCTACATACCCCATATACAGAACCTCAAGAAGAATCTCCACTCAAAGAGTTGTTCCAGTTTATACCTGTAAAAAGCAGCTGCACAGTCTGGACCAGAAGATAGCACTTACTCGATCTGTCTGATATATAAAGATGAAGAAAGCAAGCAAGATTGACTTGCTTTCCTAGCCCACAGGGGTTCAGTTTATTCAACTTCAACACAGTAACTAGACACAAGATAGACATATTCATTAGTTTCCACAGAAAATTTCTGTAAGAATTGTTTAGTTCCTAAACTAAATTGTTTAGGTGTTTTTTTCGTTTGTTTGGCTGTTTTAAAACTAAGAGAATTTAAATAGAGCTTGTCTTGTTATATCTACAGAAAAGACCAGTCAAAAACAGAGATTGGCTCCCTCATAAATATGCACTGACAAAGCACTACTAGTCTGTAGCCAAAAATTGACCTAGTCTTTCCTTATTTAAATCCTTCTCCAGCATTCACTCCTAAAATGTTGCAAATCTCTACTTCAAGTTTCAACTGTTTGCCAGAGTTACCTTTCTGCTTATTAATATTGAAGGGAAAAAGATCTGGAGCTAGAGGAACAGACACAGAACTGTTTGTTTTACTGGACAGAGAGGGAATGAACAAAGAATTTCAGAGTAGAAACAAGGGCATTCATGCATGAAACAAAGGGTGGCACCTCCTAGAAGATGTTGTCACGCCTCAGGCATTTTCATTGCTTTCCTTCCATAACTTTTTTTTCGGGGGTGGGGGGGAGGGGGAGGGGCAGGGTAGAAGGGGGGCAGCAGAAGGAATGGCATGTGCCTTTTTTCAAGGCAAGATCTGACTCTGGCCATGCCTGAAAAAGCACTCCCAGATGCCACAGGTCAGATGTAACTTTTATATTTGAGAAGCAGCTACCTCTTAGCTGGCATTACAGTAACAGCCAGCCATCTGGCCTCCCCTCCACACTCTTCTGAAAAATATTTCATTTGGCAAGTCAAAGCCTTTAAAACCCCCAAATTCCAGCCAAATTTTGGACTAAAGCGTATCTTTTTCCTGTAGTTTCAACAATGCAAAGAGTGTCTCTTGCCCTTCTGTCCTGTGCAGCACTGTCCTCCTCTTCTCATATGTATCTGTATCAACCAGTGCTCACTCTGGCACAAGCCATGTGAGGACAAAGGCATGGATGCAGCTTAAATCCATAAACGTTCCCTTTTTCATCAAATTCACGCAAGCCTGCAAGGCTGCGCCCCACACTGATATGAAATATACTTCTGTTTAAACCTTTCTACTAACAGCACTGTTCCTTCAACCATAAAAAGGAAAGCAGTATACCAAGTCATGTGCATTTCAAACAGCATCCTGTACATACTGCAAAGACACCCTAGACAAAGTTAAAAATCCAGAAAGATTTTGATAGCATCTCATTTTTCATAACACCTGAACACCTCTTTGCTGTGCTTTTTTGTGCAGCAGCAAAAGTACTCTCTAGTGACAGGACCTGAAAGGACTGTTACTTCAACGAATTTCTTAATGACTCACTAGGAAAGACAACAGGATGGTAGGGGGAACACAGAGGGAAACAAGGCATACGGTGGTAGGCAAAACTGTTTAAGGAAAGCAGTAGCAAGGAGTTTGTAAGACAGAGATTCTTGGCATAATCCTTGCCTGCTAGCCACATACAGCCCACATGTCCACTTTTCCTGTTGAAGGCAGACACCAGGTTGGGAACAGCTCCCTTTGCATGGCCTAGAACACTCCTATCTGAGTGACCTTCAGGATATGCCTCTCTTTTCTTAGCATGGAGTACCTGGAAGACTCAGTGGGAAATCATGAAGATCTGCAGTACACTCTCAGCATTTTGACATAAATAAGCTCTTAATTTGAAGGATACTCTAGCACTGGCTTTTTGTTTTTCAAAATGCAGAATACACGGAGCCACAGATAGATATTCCTTTTTTCAAGAAGAGCATATCTATACAGAAACAGCTACAGGAAGATCCTTGAGTGTCTGAAGGGAGTTGAGTGGTTTAGTGCTAAGGACCGGGCTAAAATGTGGCAGCTGTGTGCAGTTGCTGCTTATACCCCATCAAAAAGAAACAAAAATCATGTACCTTTTGCAGCAGCAGATGCAGAACCAGGCAAGCCCTATCATGACCACAATCAAAATAAAAGCAGATAGAGTCACATAGAGTATACTCCACTCTGAAACAAGAAACACAACAGTACTTTGTAAAGCAATATGAGTAGAATAACTTCTAATGCTTCTCTATTAAAATATCTGATCCTGGGCAATGGGGAGTGCCAACAGGAGCTTAGGAGAACTTAGCACCTTCGTATACTCTCAGGAAAATACTTAAATATTCTTAAGGTTCCAGACTGAAAATGCTCATGTTCAGAACTTCTCCTCCATCCCTATTACTTTTTACTATCCTAAGATACCTGAAATTTACACAGGAGCCAGAAGTCAAGAGGGTAATGTAACCACCTTAGTCATCATTCTCTAACTGAAGCTAGCATAGGTGTGCTCTGTGTCTGTCATTTTAGCGGTGCTTTAAGAGAACAGCTGATTAGCGATACAGCCTTCTACTTGCACGCTTAGATTTTTAAATCCCAGAAAATCTAAGAGGGATTCAGAGAGATTCAGAGAATGTGAAACTCCCACGTGAATATACTCACTATTTCAGTGTTGTTACTACACTATGGAACAACAGAGCATTAAGGCAGAGCTGCAGGAGGCCCCAGCCTCAGGCTTAAAGCATACTGTCCCATTTCAATTGGGCAATTAATCAACCACGACAAGCTAACAGCCAGACACATAGCCCACAGTTACTTAATGGCTTGTGGCAAATGACATGTGCTTCCTATCAGTTTCTACAGAACTACTTGAAGACTACTGCATTGCTCACCAAAATGTCTCCAAGTCTGCACAGTACTAAAAGCCCAGTTTTACTTCAACTTACGTTGAAGACCAATTTAGTTAAATTAAAACTGTTAAATACTTTAAATATGGAGTTCCCATACAATACCAAGTTGGCTTAGTTGATTTGTTAGGTGTGCCACAGAATATCACAGAATCATAGAATAGTTTGGGTTGGAAGGAACCTTAAAGATAATCTAGTTCCAACTCCCCTGCCGTGGGCAAGGACACGTTCCACTAGACCATCCAACCTGGCCTTGAACACTTCCAGGGAGGAAGCATCCGCAACTTCTCTGGGCAACCTGTTCCGGTGCCTCACCACCTTCATAGTGAAGAATTTCTTCCTTATATCTAACCCAAATCTGCGCTCTTTCAGTTAAAAATCATTATCCTTTGTCCTATTACTACATGACCTTGTAAAAAAAATACGGATGAAACTAGATTGTATTTCTCAGGTGCAATACACACACTATCAAACAACCCTTCCATCTGGACCCAAATTGTCTCAAATTTTCCCCCTTAACAGTTACAGTTTTTATACTTTTCCCCTCAGTGATACTTTTTTAATTCAAGCTTCTAAAATATTTAAGATATTTAAAATAAGGACTACTATTTAAAAGACTATCATTTCAAGACGTTAGTCAAATAATTCAAAGATACTGCTTTCTACAGAAGGATATTTTTTTGGGGGGTAGGGGTGAACATAGCAACAAAGAATGAAGAAAAGGCTGAGGTGCTTAACGCACTCTTTGCCTCAGTCTTCAGTAGTAAGACCAGTTGTCCTCTGGGCACCCAGCTCCCCGAGCAGGAAGACAGGGACAGGGAGCAGAATGAAGCCCTCTTAATCCAAGAGGAAATGGTCAGTGGCCTGCTACATCTCTCAGATGCACACAAGTCTATGGACCCAGATGGGATCCACCCAAGGGTTCTCAGGGAGATGGCAGAAGTGCTCACCACACCACTTTCTGTCATTTATCAGCAGTCCTGGCTATCGGGAGAGGTCCCGGTAGACTGGTGACTAGCAAATGTGACGCCCATCTACAGGAAGGGCCGGAAGGAGGACCTGGGGAACTACAGGCCTGTCAGCCTGACTTTGGTGCCGGGGAAGCTCATGGAGCAGATCATCTTGAGTGCCATCAAATGGCACTTACAGGGCTGGGCCAGGTAAACTGGCCCAGTCATCACAGGTTTATGAAAGGCAGGTCCTGCTTGAAGAGTCTGATCTCCTATGACAAGGTGACCAGCTTAGTGCATGAGGGAAAGGCTGTGGATATGGTCTACCTAGACTTCAGCAAAGCTTTTGACACTGTTTCCCACAGCATTCTCCTGGAGAAGCTGGCTGCTCATGGCTTGGATGGGCATACTCTTCGCTAGGATAAAAACTGGCTGAGTGGCTTGGCCCAAAAGAGTCATGGTGAACGGAGTTAAAGCCAGTAGGTCACTAGTGGTGTCCCCCAGGGCTCAGTATTGGGGCCAGTTCTCTTCAATATCTTTATCAATGATCTGGAAGGGATTGAGTGCACTCTCAGTGAGTTTGCAGATGACACCATGTTGGGTGGGGGAGTGTTGATCTGCTTGAGGGTAGGAAGACTCTACAGAGGGATCTGGACAGGCTGGATCGATGGGCCGAGGCCAACAGTATGAGGCTCAACAAGGCTAAGTGCCAGGTCCTGCACTTGGGGCACAACAACCCCATGCAACGCTAAAGGCTTGGGGAAGAGTGGCTGGAAAGCTGCCTGGTGGAAAGAGACCTTCGGGTATTGGTCGATAGCTTGCTGAATATGAGCCAGCAGTGTGCTCAGGTGGCCAAGAAGGCCAACAGCATCCTGGTTTATATCAGTAATAGTGTGGCCAGCAGGACTAGGGAAGTGGTCGTCCCCCTGCACTTGGCTCTGGTGAGGCCACACCTCAAATACTGTGTTCGGTTTTGGGCCCCTTGCTACAAGAAGGACATTGAAGTGCTGGAGTGTGTCCAAAGAAGGGCAACGAAGCTGGTGAAAGGTCTGGAGAACAAATCTTATGAGGAGCAGCTGAGGGAGTTGCGGTTATTTAGCCTAGGGAAAAGGAGGCTCAGGGGAGGTCTTATCACTCTCTACAACTACCTCAAAGGAGGAGGTTGTAGCAAACTGGCAGTCAGTCTCTTCTCCCAAGCAACAAGCAATAGGACAAGAGGAAATGGCCTCAAGTTGTACCAGGAGAGGTTTAGGTTGGATATGAGGAAAAATTTCTTCACTGAGAAGGTCGTGAAGCATTGGAACAGGCTGTCCATGGAAGTAGTTGAGTCACCATACTTGGAGGTATCTAAAAGACGTGTAGATGTGCTGCTTAGTAAATGGTTCAGTCACAGACTTGGCAGTGCTAGATTAACGGTTGGACTTGATGATCTTGGAGGTCTTTTCCAACCTAAATGATTCTATGGTTCTATCATACTGGTAGACTGGACAATAAAGAGACTGTTCTAACCTTCCCTCAGCACCTGCCTCCTAAGTAAGTATCCCCATTCTGATGGCAAATAATCAACAGTCTCACAAAAAAGACAAATGATTCTTGGAATACATCCCACAAGACCCAAACTCACCACAATTACTTTCGCCATCATTTAGATAATGATGAATCAAGTTTTCCATCCACAGCTGGTAGCAAATGCAGCGCTTTGTTATAGGGTCACAGTGTCCATGTCCAGAGCATTTTAAAAGACATGCTAAGAACAATACCAAACAGGTTAGTTGCGTAAATAGGCGACTTGCCATGCATCCTCTTACTGTGAGGCTAGATTGGTGGTAAAGCACCTAGTTCATAACAGTCTTTTTTTTTTTTTTTTTAAATCTCCCTTGTCTTTGGTGATATTTATTAAATAGCTGTACAGTTCAGCAGGCTGTGAAGAGAAAGATGAGAATATTTTATGCATACAATACTGAAATTATATACAAAGTCAAGAACAGCTTATTCCAACCAGAAGTAAATATGAGCTGAAGTTGCAGAGTTCAGACCTCCTCCTTTATGACATATTTGTAAGAACTTCTTAAGTACCTGAGAACTAAGGAATATTAGTATTCCCAGGTACTGTAAGAAAAACATCACCCCAATAATCTAAAGCGTATTTCAGTATTTCAAAACTGAATTACAGCATCTGAGGCCAGAACATTTACATATCGTATGCTTATAGTAGTATCTGTTGCTAGATCAATGCATCACATTAGAATAAAATAGAAGTTCTTCCCCTTAAATTTACAGTAGCAGGTTTGCTATGTCAAGAAAAACATTAAGGAACATTTTCAAGTGATATCTACACGTTTTGGTAATCCAAGTACATTTACAATAAAACAACAGTCCTTTTAAACCGGTGAACAAAGCCAGAATTTACTACAGAATTGACGACTAGTTTAAGTGCTGAAGTTTATTCACTCTGTGCGCATTTGGACCATAATCTCCTCATATTAAATGATGGAGGAAGTCATATCTATCATATCTGAGGATAATAAAGGGTTCACATTACTAGTGCAGTTTAATATAAGGCTAGGTTTTAAAGTTCAAGCATCGTTTAGGAGAAAAGAAAAAGTTCATTATGAGAAACCCCAGGGGCCTGTCTGTGATGCAAACATAACCTCATTAGAAGACTAGGTTAAACCACAGTGATGACCTGACCATTTTGCCAGTTATAGACAGATAAAAACAAATTACATTACAAGCCTATTACTGAACACTAAAAGCCTTCAAGGAACCAGAGACACAGAACATTGTATATTATGGCTACAGTAAGTTTTGCCCATCTTCCCACAAAAGATGATATGAGTAGGGTACCTTTCTCCTCATTCCCCAGGATTTCCTGATGCAGAACAGATAAGACTATGTGTAACAGCAGGCAAAAGCATATATTTTAAAAGAACACAAGTAACTGGCACCAGACTATCACAAATGAGCATGCATTTTAAGTATCATCTTCCATGTCATCTTTCAGAAAGAAAAATCCAAGCCCAGACACTAGATGGTAAACATACCAGCTGTGTCAACCCGCAGAACTTTGAAAAGCAGAAAGTCAGCCTTCTCTTTCAAAAGCTGCACATGCAGAGCTCGAGAGACATCTGATGCCTTGATCACCTTGGAAGGATGCCCATTCTGGACGTAAAACACAACTGCAGTGCTGCAGAGAGAACAATATAGGTTAGGACTACTGTCAAAGACTACTTTTATCAGGCATTCAGTTTATGGCCTTTGGTTCTGCTTGGTTCTGGAAAGCAAACGTCACCACTGATATAGATTACAGAACTCTGTTCATGCATCGGACAACTCTATCCAAATGCCATGGCTACTGTACTTCATTCTGAGCCAGAAGCACCAGTAGTTCTCTGGCTCCTCAGTTTCACAGAAGGTGAAAACAACAAGAAAACTAATTCCCTCCTTGGTCTTCCTGACTCTCATTTTAAGAGAGGTATGCATACAACGTTTGCTTTCCCCCCACTTGTCTAGAACCTGTCACAAAACAGTCTGAAGCAGTTAGAGTAACTTTAGAAAACTGAATTTAAGAAGAGGAAAAGCACAGAAGCACGGGAGCCAGAGAACTCTGTGGGACTTTTTGTTTGTTTTTTAATTATTATTTTGTTTTATTTTTATTGGGTGGTGTTGATCTCACCCCTTGTCACATGCTTCAGGGAACATCTTTAGCTGAAAAGTAGTCGTTGGAAGCTGTGATTAAATGTATTATAGCTATAAATGCTACATTTTCTACCTTCTTTTTAATTTTAAGAGGCTCCCAAAGAGGTGAAGAGATACCAAAACAGATTTTAAATCACCAAGCAGCTAACAGTAAGTAATCTGAAGATAACTCATGTCAACAGGTTTTATCAATCATGTCGAGAAGTGTTTCTGGCTGTGTACAGCCATCTCCACCCCTCTACCCCAAGTAGAGCAGGTATCTGCTTTGAGTAGCATACTACATACTACAAAATCTGCTGTTTTCGCTGTGAAAAAAGTATTTTTGTTATCAGTTACCTGGGAAAATGTATATGAAGTACTTAGAGTACCAAAATCTTTGAGAGAAAGTAGAACAAAAGGAGGATAACACAAGTTTGATCAGATACAGCTGGAAACTTATTTTGAAATATAGTACTTGCTTTACTGTGAGAAGGTCTGTGTCTTACTCTAGCCAGCATTTGGGAAAAATAATAGCACTATAAGGAACAGAGACACTGGAATTTCTGCATGCACTTTCTTCACTTTCTTTGAAGGAATAAAAAAAAGGGAATAAAAAGAGATTATCTATACAGAGGATTTTTTTTTTTTTAATAAAACATTTCAGACCCAAGCCTTTGGAGAGCTCAATTCATCAATTTTCTAAAACAGCAGAAGAAATTCACTTTTAAAAGTATATATTGTAGAGAACTACAGCATTTTTGGTAATCTTTCTACATTATTTTGCAGCTAATTATGAGCTGTGAAAGACTCAATGAAAATCACAAATCTTCCTGGCACAGCAGGTACCTTATATCTGAGTAGGCTTGTATCTTCCGAACTTTGATATCTGAATCCAAGACATTCAGCAGTACAGCCAGTTGTCTCACCAAGGTGTCCTTCTGCTGTTCACTCAGCTGTCCCACTCCAACTTGCAGAATCAGCTCCACCAGACCACTCCTTTTGGGATCTAATGGAAGAAGAACATGGTATGCAATCAGAGCCTGACAAATATTTCATTATCAACTGAAGACAACATTTGGCACTGAAAGTATTTATTAATACTGTATCTTCCTGCAAAAGACCAACATCTCTTATAACCTATCCCTTTTGTGTTCTTAGAAAAGTATTAAGATAGCCTATATTTTCACATTACCTCTGAAATAAATCTGGTAGGTCCTAAAATAGCAACCCATCCTTTATCAATTGGAAAAAAATACTTCAGTTCAGCATTACCATATTTTTGCACTGAATAACAACTTCTGTTTCCCTAAATGCTGCCATCTTAAGGCCTAAGGTGAGCCTAACTCTTAAGTTCCCTGCTACTGGCAGACCTATTACTAGCTACCAACCAGTAAAAGTGATGCTAAGATGCACTCACGTGGTAGTATGCAAGACTGTGCGAGCAAATCTAAATGAGGATGGTCAGCTTCAAAAATATCAAATATATTTACCTTCAAAAATGGAGAGTTATTAAATAATACTTGCACTTCTAGAGTGCTTTGCAAACAAAACAAGCCTCACAGATATGCAGTGAGAATTCTGGGCCAATTACCATGTGATTACGTTCAACAATAAAGTGAGGAACAAATAAAATCATTGCCCAGGAACCAGACAAAAAAATCTAACAGACTCGTGACTTCAGACTAATATCCTGAAACCTCCAACTTATGCTTCCATCACATAGCCATCTAGCCTACATTTGACAACAAGACTACACATAAGTAGTATCAGACCATGAAAAGCCAATTTAAAAAATCCTGAAAGTCTTTGGTGTTTGTGTTGTTGTTTTTTTCCTTCTCTCATTCTGAAGGACAAAAACAATCAAACACTGTTGTAGCATTTGCAACTAAACTTAATGCTCAACTCTCATCTTTCTATCGGCCAAACTGATCAACAACCAGAAAAAAGAAAAAAAAAATTACAAGGAATGAAAAACAGAATAACTAACTGAAAACATTAACTAAGAAGTATGATTTTCATAGATTTATATATCCAATAGAGCAATAGTGTAATTGGTGGGAGAGAAGAATCTTGACATATCTTGTTCTACGCACACAGGCCAATTGAGAGAAGTGCAATAAGAAGGTAGGAAGAGAGACTTGTTTGTGTTTTAACCCGACAGAATCTTGTCAACACTGAAATAAGTGAAAAGGAGAACAAAGATGAGGTATTCACAACATATCGATGACCTTTTAATTGTCATACCAGGCCGTACTTCAACAGTAGCAGAGTCAATATCTGAATCTCCTTTAGCATCTGTCACTTTCAAGTGAAAAGTATAGATTCCTTCCACCAGATTAGTTAGCTGCAGTACTGCCTCGTGGTCTGAGCCATGGATCACATCCTGCAAAAAAAGTGTACCAGGATGATTATATCCTCAGAAAACTGCAGGTGTGACTATTAACTCAGGTATCTGATACGACAGTGTGAGTTCTTGCTTTGGTTTTTGGGACAAATGTGACCTGCCCACAGTTTATAACCAGAATAATGCAAATTTGGGAGTAAGTGAGGATGTCTGTGCACAGCAAGGACTCTTTTCAATAAAAAAATAAAAAAATAAAAAAACACCTCAGATATAACAGCTAACATCCTCAAGTATTCATCTGCCTGAAAATCTGAGAGTCAGTTACGTTATTCTTTCTCATTTTTACTCCAGAATCCTTAGTTCTGCTTTCTTACATACTAAATTGTAAATTATTTCCTCTCCTTGTAGTTTATGTATTTCCAGCTATCATATCTGCCAGCTATAACTTAAACCTCTTCAGTTCTCCTCATATCCTTACATGAATTGCTTCTCAAAGCTTAGCTATCATTTTGCTGTTTCTCCTCTCCCAGCTCTTGCCAATTTGCCACCACGTCTCTGGCTGTGAAGAGTTGCCCACAACACTTTGATGGGATAGGCAAATAAAGAAGTTATCACAGTTTTAGTAATAGACATCTAAACTTCAGTTTACCAGGAGGCAGTTCAGCTATCTGCCCACACCCAGAGAGCAGACTCCACAGCTAGCCTGCTGATCCAGGCTATTTCCTGTAATCTGCCAGGCAAGGTATCTATTCATCCTGCACCAAACACTAATTTTATTATAACAAACTGAATGTCTCACCTCATTTGGTACTAGACATGATTCCTTAGTATTTATTAGCACTTCCTGCTCTCTCAGAGCCTTCCTCCTTTGGAATATCTGATTTCAGATGATTTTCTTTCAAACACATTAGCTTGGTACTATCACCAATTAGTCATGAAGGGCCACAATTTTATTCTTCTGTCTCAAGTCTTTCCCAACTAAGTCTAGACTGCTGCAGTCCTCTTAACATATTCTATAGCTGTACTAAAAACGCCACAAGCTTCTTGAACCAAAGCATTAGAGAGAGCTGGGGAGACAAACCAGAAATAGATACCATCCCTCACAGCACCTCATGAGTCATATCTGCTTGCCCTGCTGCAGTGAAGCTACATGCGTAAGAGTGGAGTTTGACTCCAGTTAAAACCTTCAAGAAACTTACCCCAGCTGCTGGGCTTTGACCATCCCGAATCCACAAATATGACACAATCCCCTGGTCATCAGCAGACCTTGAGCCATCCAAGGTAACAGAGTTATTAGGAAGCACCAGAACATGCTTCCCACCAGCATGTGCCCGGGGTGGACTGTTGTTTTCTAGCCATAAAAATAGTGGAGGAGAAGGATTTGCTTTCGAATCATGCGAGATGTGACATGCCATTGCCAATACACCCACACTGCAATTCTCTACCTGATGATTACAGGCAGTAAGAAGAGAATCTTGTGTCAAAGGGATAGGGAAAGGATAAGTGGGTATACAGAATTTGGCTCTGGTATTATTAAAATCTGACAAAAGCAGAGCTGCACCATGAGTAGAATACCAACAAGAAATACCATCCAAAAAGATCTTCTACAAAAAGCATTGTAGGATACTCTATTTACAGTTTCACAACAACATCAGATCTTCTCAGTCAAGCAAAAAATTTTCCTACCTGACTTAGAAACACAGATCAGCATGAGATCACCATGCTGGGCTCTTCTCTTCTTGACAAACCATCGCTCATAACCTAATAGAAGCTTCTGGTAAAGTCTTACATTTTCACAACGCTTGTATTTAAGCAAAGCATATCCAGTAGTAAATACAGTTCCCAAATGCTTTTTGCTCACTGTAAGCAGTGAAATTATAGCATGCATTGGGAGCATGGTCAAAAACACCAGAGAAACATGAAAACATTTTCTTTCCAGAAGCCAGATATCACTGACTTTTTTGTAGAACTCAACTGGTAAGACAGAGTTCCAGGCAGCTGCGAGGCTGAATGAAATACCTCACTGATCAGAATATTAGGTTGGACGTAAATAATTCCATTTTGGGCAGATCTCCAGTGCGTTGGCTGTAACTCTATGCTTCAGAGCAGCAATCTTCTTGTCTCTTCCTATTCAACCAGTTGATTAAACTTGGCTATTGGAGCACTGATTATTTTTAATATTGAGCCTGTGACTGTAATCAGTACATATTGTGGCTATACACCGTAGCACAAATGAGACCATGAGACACATTTGGGCAGAGCTGTTGCCATGTATTGCTGGCTAAACACTTAACTGAAACTCTGAATAGTTAAACCAATGATACGCGTGGGTAAAAATGAGTTCAGCTCCTTCTCCAAGACGCATTAATTCTGCAGTGATGTCACAGTGAAAAAGAAACAAGGCTGCACTATTTTCAAGAAAGTTAGCAGCTATGATTCTGGTGCAACTCTACTATCATTTCATAAATGGCATAGGTATCACATTTGCAGAGCCAGAGTGCATGGCTCCCCTCAGAAAACAAGGTATGCAAAAGAATACAAAACTCTGTAAATTGGAAACGTATTAGGCCATCTTCTTTAAAAGGAGGCACAGGCCCACGGAGATTGCTAAAATCACTCCCAAAAGAACAAACTGGGGCAAAAGATGGTTGAATTATAATCACCTGCAAACTCATGGATATAACAGTGGACAAAAGCTATGAAATCTGTCAGAACACCTAACAGTATCTCTTAGCTTGCACAATAGGTACTATAGCCCTACAACCTTTTCCACAGCATGCATATTGGGGAAAAAATACAAAAAAACACAACAACTGTTTATCTGCATCAAAATAAATACAAGTCTTTTAATGTTAAGTTTTAAAGTGGAAATTGGTATACTGTGAAACCTCGTTTCTTGGATAAGACTTAAAACCCAGTAAAATTGCTTTTCTGGTCAAAGCTTAACTTTAACAATAAAATTAAAACATATCCTCTTAATGAACTAAACACTATAGTCAAAAAAATATTTTGGATCATTTTTATTACAACTAATTCTGTATGCATTTAACTTGAAAAAAATTGCAGGAAGTGAAGTAGTTTTACCAGTTACTCTCAATAATCCTTTATTTCAAAATGGCAGTAACTCTTCCTGAATACCCTTGAAACATGACAACAAACACATTATCTGTTTCTATTCTGATTTCTTTTATGTTGTCAGTGATTGAATTAACTGGCAAGTTGCCTACCACATCCTAAGCAGCAGCAACTAGGCTTACCTTCCTTCACAGTAACAGACAGCACAGATGCACTGCTTAACCCCTGCTCATCTTTTACTGTCAGTCTGAAGCGATAGGTGCCAACCTGAAGGCCAGTCACAGTTGCTATTGCTTTGTCACCATTTTCCATCTGTACAAAGCTTGGCCCACTGAAACAAAATATCTCAAAAATAATTCTGCAAAGTCAGACAAATTTTTCTCTAAGCAGCATCACTCATACCATTTGCTGTTATGGATATTAGGGTTCTACCACTTCCATAAGCATTGATAATAAAAGAATTATGACAATGAGTTTAGATCAGAGAATTCGTAATTCCATCTTTTTCCAAGACACCGAAAAAACTCAAGCAACACATATACTGTTATTAGGAGACCAGAAAACACACCTCAGGAGTTCAGCCTCCTTGCTGTACTATTCCATGGGAGCATGAAAACACTGTTGGTGTAAGAGCCAGTTACTACGTATACAGGGTGCCAGCAAACCTCCTCCTGTACCATGGATAAGACAGCTGCATGAGCTAATACTTTTGTCCTTTTATTAAGGATCAATTAGTTTTGCATGTAAGCATGCAAAGCTTCTGTAAAGCATTTTCAATCATTATTCAAGAAGTGCTCTTGAATACTGCTCTTGAATTTAGTCATCTACTAATGAAAGCTCAGGCTGAATGCATTGTGATTTTCCTTTGTTATTCAACAAATAGAAGTGACTGAGAAAGCAGTGACTGGAAAAAATTGTACGTTACAGGAGAGTACTCAAGCCCATTACGCACTTTAATGGGAGATACAGAAGTTCCTGTAATTTCATCATAACATAACTTCGTAACTGTAGGCCTCGAGATGACACAGAGCAAAACATAGGCAGGCCAAGTTGAACATAAAATTCTCGTCTCTCACCCTGTTAACACCTGAGAATGAAAAGCCTCAAAGCAGTTCTCAAATACTGCATCACCCAACACAATCACTTAAGAGGCTCTGGAACTCAAGCATTTTCACTTTGCGTGCTCTCTTGCTCAACCAGAGATTAGTAATCTCTCTCTAAATACCTGATATTTTCCCAGTGATAGAAGACAATGCCTTGGTCATCTTGGCTTCTGCTTCCATCCAGTGTAGTACTTTCTACTGGGAAGGTCAATTCCTTGTCAGGGCCAGCCACTGCTATTGGAGGACTGTTATTTTCTGTAAAAATAATATTTAGTGAATCAAATTTGCTAGCTAGTCACTGGCAAGGACTGTCAATCAGAGGGAATAGCCTGGTATATTGGCTCATAGGCATAAATCACAGAATCAGAGAATGGTTGAGGTTGGAAGGGACCTCTGGAGGTCACCTGGTCCAACCTCCCTGCTCAAGCAGGAACACCTACAGCAGGTTGCCCAGGACCATGTTCAAACAGCTTCTGAAGATCTCCAAGGAGGGAGACTCCACAACCTCTCTGGGCAACATGTGCCAGTGCTCCATCACCGACCCACATAGTAAAGAATTGCTTCCTTATGTTTAGATGGCACCCCTTGTGTTCCAGTTTGCGCCCATTGCCTCTTGTCTTGTCCCTGGGCACCACTGAAGAGTCTGGCTCCATCCTCTTTGCACCCTCCCTCCAGGTATTTATAAATATAGATAAGATCCCCTCTGAGCCTCCTCTTTTCCAGGCTGAACAGTCCCAGCTCTCTCAGCCTCTCCTCATAGGAGAGATGCTC
This sequence comes from Chauna torquata, assembly GCA_013399475.1. NCBI lineage: Eukaryota > Metazoa > Chordata > Aves > Anseriformes > Anhimidae > Chauna > Chauna torquata. Next base: position 56,081 of record VXAL01005067.1, on the reverse strand, counting down.
CAGTGCCTTCATCATCTCCATGGCCCTTCACTGGACTCTCTCCAGTAGTTCCATGTCTCTCTAGTGGAGAGAAGACCTGGACACAGTACTCCAGGGGTGGCCTCACCAACACTGACTAGAAGGTAACTACCTGCTGGAAATACTTTGCCTAATGCAGCCGAAAATACCACTAGCCTTCTTGGCAGCAAGGGCACACTGCTGACTCATGGTCAAGTTGGTGTCCACCAGGACTCCCAAGTCCTTTTCTGCAAACCTGATTTCCAGGAGGTCCCAGCATGTACTGGTGCCTGGGGTTGTTTCTCCCCAGGTGCAGGACTCTGCACTTTTCCTTGTTGAAGTTCATGAGATTTTTGTCAGCCCACTCTCCAACCCGTCAAGGTCCCTCTGGATGACTACATGGCCCTCTGATGAGTCAGCCACTCCCCCCAGTTTTATGTCATCCATGAATTTACTGAGGGTGCACTCTACCCCATTGTCCAGATCGCTCATGAAGATATTAAACAGGACTGGACCCAGTATGGACCCTTGGGGTAGGTACTCTGCTCATTACTGGCTTCCAACTAGAATTTGCACAACGGACCACCACCCTCTGGGTCCAGCCATTCAGCCAGTTTTTGATCCACCTCACAGCCTGCTCACCCAACCCATACGTCAATAGCATCTCTATGAGGATCTTATGGAGGACAGTGTCAACAGCCTTACTGGAGTCCAGGAAGACAATATCCACTGCTCTCCCCTCATCCATCAGGCTGGTCATTTCATTATAGAAGCTCATCAGGTTGGTCAGGCATGACTTCCCTTTGCTGAACCCATGCTGACTGCTCCTGATGATTTTCTTGTCCTTCATGTGCCTGGAAATTGTTTCCAGGATTAGCTGTTCCATCACCGTCCCAGGGAACAAAGTGAGTCACAAGTATAATGTGTACAAACCAGCAAAAAGTACTAGGTGGGAGAGACCAGCTCTGCAACAAGCAAAACTGCACAGCAACTACTTCCCTTTTTCACATTCACATCTGAAGGCAATGTCACGCTCCATGAACTCTGTAGTATGCTCAGTACATTGTATCAAAACGTTTTATGACAACAGCAGTGCGGTATTGATCTGGTTCCACCACTGTGACCCTTTCAAAACCACGCACAAGAATATGGTTCTTTACTCTAAAAGATGATACTGGCCCAGGTTTTCTGCTGCTCAAGGTCAGTGCAATGCCACTAACGTAATGCCAATGTTGAGCGTTTGAAGATTTAGTGCAGAAACATAACCTATTGATCTGTTTTCAGCCTTTTCTGTTGTGGCATCAGAACCATCAACACTACCATTTTCCTGAATATTTAGTTTCCTTAGACCTGACTTCAGCAATAGCTCCTTCCCAGTTCCACACTATCACAAATATAAAAAGGCATCACCACATACTGTATTTGTGATTCATGTTCCTGATTTCTCCATTAAATGCCCACTGTAAAGTTTCCTCAGAATGGGTCACCTACTAAAAGCTGTAGAATGAGCAACAGCAGGGAGACACCACATCGCTCTGTAGTGGAATATGAGACCTTCAGATGGGCAGAAAAGGCCACTCTGGATGTAAAAACCTGCAACAGGCAAACATATTCCCCCCAAAATAAAAAAAATACTACTAATAAAAAAATCTGATGAGGCCTGGTCCATTTGGGCCTGTTCATCATTCAGCTCCTAAATCTAAAAAACTGTGTGAAAGAAGAAGCTTTTGAAAACTCCCTGCTTGACATGCAAGGAACATTGCACGAACATGCAACAGAATTCTAGTAAGAATTCAAATCACACAAGGATTCTTGAAGAACTGCAAAACAATAAGAAAATTGAGCAACGCATTGACTGATATCCTGAACATCTTTGCAAAAGAGACTTTGCAGGATATTAAACCGAGAGTTACATTTTAGTTTTTAAAGGTACACTCAAACATCTCTGTGCAGGCTGCCTTACATAATCAGGCTAGCGGGAGCCTTTGGGATCACCATCTGGACTTTCTGCAATTCTGCACTTGTTTTACTGTTTACTTTGACAGAAAATGGAGGTGGAAGAGTCCTTGATGCAGGTATACTGGATGTTCAGACAGCCATCTGAGTGGTGCAATGCAGGGAGATGAGGAATTCAAGGATGGTGCTCAGGCATCAGGCTGGTGCACCTCGAGGGACCCAGACATGCCTGCAGTCAACTTACCAGGCTGTACTATCAGTGTGACCTCAGCTGTGGACCGCTGCCTTGCTGAGTCTGTGACAGTCAGCTGAAAGGTATAATCTCCTTCCTGCATTGCAGATAACTGGAGGTATGGAGTCCGCACTCCCTACGTGGCAGAAAGAGGGTGTGGGAGAGAGAGAGATGAAAACAGAAATGCTCATTGCATACAAAACGTCTTAGAGAGCAAATGTGAAGGAAAAATAAAATGTTTTAATTCAAAATAAATACATTGTTTAAGCAAGCAGCGTAAGCACCTTGTAGACAAAGGGGAGACTTAAAATTTGATGCACAGACAGATGTCATATTCAATATTGCAACTGTCTACCAACCCAGAGATAAATTTATAAACAGTAAACCTAAGTTTATGTTAGTATGATTGCTGCATTATTTCTGAACAACAGTAACTGTTAAACACATAGGACATTAACCTTCTCAATTAGCAAATTAAACACCAGTGAAAATTACCACAAAAATATTATGTAAAAAAATCATGACATTGCTTAACATAATATATAAAAATAGTTAAACACAAAAATAATTCATTAAACACAAAAATATACTTGACTCCAGCCAGGTAGGCTTATGGAAAAAAACATTAAACTAGACAACTCTGTCCTGAGTATACACTTCCAGCAGTATCAGTTGACAGATATATAAACTCACAAAAAGATTAGGCCCAGCTATATGTCCTTTTGCTAACAGAATGACCATTTGTGGCATATCTCATGAGGAATAACAAAACAATTTCCATCTTCATCAATCACAATTGCAATCATCATCTTTATCCATGAAAGTCTAGTGTGAACTAAAGGATATGGAGCAGATCCTCCTGGAAACTATGCTGAAGAACATGGAAAATAAGGTGACTGGTGACAGCCAACAAGGCTTCACTAAGGGCAAATAATGCCTGACAAATTTGATGGCCTTCTATGAAGGGGTTACAGCACTGGCGGATAGGGGTAAAGCAACTGATGTCATCTGCCTGGAGTTGTGCAAAGCATTTGATACTGTCCCGTGTGACATCCTTGTCTCTAAATTGGAGAGATGTGGATTTTATGGATGGACCACTTTGTGGATAAGGAATTGGCTGGACGGTCACACTCAGAGTTGCAGTCAACGGCTTGGTCGCCGGTTATGAGTGGCACTCCTCAGGGTCTCGTGTTGAGACCGGCATTATTTAACATCTTTCTTGGCAACAAGGAGAATAGGATTGAATGCACCCTCAGCACGTTTGTCAACAACACCAAGCTGTGTGGTGCAGTTGACAGGCTGGAGGGAAGGTATGCCATCCAGAGGAACCTTGACAGGCTAGAGAGGTGGGCCTGTGGCCACCTCATGAAGTTCAACAAGGCCAAGTGCAAGGTCATGCACCTGGGTTGGGGTAAACTCAAACATGAATACAGGCTGGGCAGAGAATGGATTGAGAGCAGCCCTGAGGAGAAGGACTTGGGGGTGTTGGTTGATGAGAAGCTCGACATAAGCCGGCACTGTGCACTTGCAGCCTAGAAAGCCAACTGTATCCTGGGCTGCATCAACAGAAGCATGGCCAGCAGGTCGAGGGAGGTGATTCTCCCCCTCTCCTCTCCTCTCAGGAGACCCCACCTGGAGTATTGCATTCCCCCTAAAGTAAGAAGGACATGGACCTCTTGGAGCAAGTCCAGAGGATGGCCACAAGGACGATCAGAGGGGTGGAGCACCTCTCCTGTGAAGACAGGCTGAGAGAGTTGGGGCTGTTCAGCCTGGAGAAGAAGAGAAGGCACCAGGGAGACTTTTCAGTCTCCAGTAGCCTTCTAGTACCTAACCGGGGCCCTATAAGAAAGCTGTAGAAGGACTCTTTATCAGGGAATGTAGTGATAGGACAAGGGATAACGGTTTTGAACTGAAAGAGGGCAGATTTAGATTAGATGTAAGGAAGAAATTCTTTACTATGAGCGTGGTGAGGCACTGGAACAGGTTGTCCAGAGAAGCTGTGGATGCCCCATCCCTGGAAGTGTTCAAGGCCAGGTTGGATGTTCTAGTGGAAGGTGTCCCTGCCCATGGCAGGGGAGTTGGAACTATATGATCCTTAAGGGTCCCTTCCAACCCAAACCATTCTATGATTCTATGATATGATACATGATCAACTAACCATCAGAGCTACTTGTTACCTTTCACTCTAACCATGGATACCATGTAACACACCTGAGACCGGCAACCTCAGACTAAGGGACGTGACAAGGATTATTAGCTCTTGAAAAGAAATTGTAAAATGCTCTCGCATCGCATCATCAAATACCCAATGAATCCAATACATATCCCAAGCAGTCATTCTCTTCTGTCAGGAAAGTTGCTTTAAGCTAGAACGGCTCTCAAAACCTATAACTTCAGGTTGCAAGAATGCTTTTGGAAAATACTTATTTCAGTAAATGAGCAGAAATAAGCTATTAAGCTGTAAGACCTTCCACAGTTTTGTAATTGCCTCTACAACATACGCTGGCATCCATACGACTCCTCTTCTAAAGGAATCTACACAAAGTGGTCTCTTCCCAGTTTGAAAGAAGGCCTAAAGCATCTGCCTTTTCAACACAGCAGAGCTCATGTCTCTCGAAAATGGCTTCTGAGGTTCAGCTGGCTTGCTTCATTACATTAATTACTTCAATTGCCTACAGAGCTACAAGAATCTGCAACTTACTGAGTGCAAGTCCACTGAAAATTATTATTGACTTGAGTTCTCAGATTTAACAAAAGAAAAGAAATATGCTGCCATAAAAAATAAGAGAATAATATCAGTTAGCCTTCATGGGAAAACCATGTTTTAGTGAGCAAAAAAAAAAAAGAGTGCGAGCTGTGAGAAAGTGACAAAAGTCTTGTCATTTTTCACTCAGAAAATTAAGCTCTTGCTCAACTCCTACTTTCTCCAGGAAGAGGAAGTGTTTAAGGAAAACATTGACTACCCCTGCCTTCTCTCAAGAACAGTTTGCAGCATGTGTAGCCTCTCAGAAGATGCAAATCTGCGGAGCAGGCTCCAGGGTCCAAGGTCAGACAGAGTGAACTGAAATTTTTTCCAAACCATCAGGGAACAAACAATAGCAGGAAAGAAAAATAGCCATAAGGAATGGAAAAAAAACAATTATGAGAAGGAATTAGAAGTAGTATCTAAAAAAGCTGAATACATCAGACAGCACTCTAGATATTTTAGTGCTTCTGAATAGTTTTTGTATGTGTTTCTTCATATTAAAGGCAAAGATGAAAGAGTTTTCTAATACTATGCGAAGAGATATAGACATACCTGCATTGCTACAACCTTGCCTTTGCTTTTGGGACTGAGTGACCATTCATAGCTCACAATTTCATGGTCATCACTGCTCTGGTTTCCATTCAGCGTGATGAAGTTTTGGGGCAAGGTGACTGCCTGATTAGGTCCTGCATTAGCAATAGGTGGGTAATCCACTGGTTTGCTGACAGTCAGAGATGCAATTGTGGAGTTGGTTGCTCCATCTGAATCAATCACTGTGAGTCTACAATAGGAAAAAACAATATTGGAAATCTGTTAGATTAGACTGCTGCCAAGTCATAAGGTCAAAGATTCACATTTTTCTGGTACTTGAAGAGAGCAAAATCATTACCTAAAACAGAGCCAATGATCTACATTACACGAACTTCTGCTTCAGAAAGACATAGCCTTCAACTAAGGTAGGAAAGTCATTCAGAAGGCTATTTTCAACCACAGTTCGCAACCTTTAAGGAAAAGAAAACCACCCCTAGCTATTCTGGATCCCAGATGAAACCTGTTCCCTGCAGTCAATGGCAACTCTATCATTTCGAACAGATTTTACTACAAATTCTTTAAAAATTTACTCAGTAAAAAACACGGATTTCATTCACCAGCTATAGTAGAACAGCCCGTTAACACCTACACCCAAAACTACTTCGGATTTTCAGAAGCTCTGCTTGTCATAGCACAGTAATAGCTCATAACTTCTTATTTCTTTGTAACACACTGCTACCAATATTAATGGAGTTCACTATCAGCTCAGATTTTGGAAGGAATACTCAAGTCACAAAACTAAACATAGCACAGGATTTAAACAATCATTATTGCCTTTCAGAAACACAAGAGCAAATTACTGAAAAGTGAGACACCTGAAAGTGATGACAGATTGCCCTCCACAGTGTGGTAATTGACTACATCTCTAATTCACCTCAGTTGCAACTACTGCATACAGCTGAACAGATGGAAGGGAACCACCTGAAGCCTTCCCCAAGTAAGAACAAAACTAGTGCACATTAATCACATCATTAGGGAACACATACTTTTGCAGTGGATACACAACCAGGCATGTCAGGAGTACTGGATTTTGCAGCCTCTCCCAAAGACACGTGGATGTAATAAGCGATTTCTTAACTCCCTTGTGTTCAGAACACACTTAAGAGCATTGCTTATAAGTGAGCTCTGTCCTTTTTAATAGAGGAAGAAACAATCTTAGTCTCACTTCTGCCACTGTACAATATGGAACAATTCCAGTAAAGAACAGAGTGGAAGTTGAAGCAATTTTTGCTGATGATCATGCAAAGCACCATGTTTCACGTACATGTACACTGGTCATCAAGAGGCTTCAATGTTCTGCTGATACTACACTGATATATGATGTATTAACCTGCAGGCTGTTACCTATTTGCAGCCAAGGCTGGTTCAGTGGAAAGCACACAAGTACAGGGCTGGGCTTTAAATTAAAGAGTCCAGAAAATGACCTCTGATTTTAATTAAAGCACCTAGAACCACAAACATTGCTTCTGTTGTCTGGACAAAATCCAGCATCAGCAGGGATTAATTGAAGGAAAACAGCAGCAAGGCAAAGGCTTTTAGGAAGAACAGAATTACTCTTATAAAATCAGCACACCACAGCGCCTTGCAAGAATCAGTTTCCCAATACCGTTCTGTCTGCCACCACCATTCAGGGGTGGACTTTCACATCCTGACTGCAGAGTCTCATCTCAGGACACTTGCCAACATCTAAAGCTGAAAAAAATAAAAAATGTTCTCTCCTAGTTATTATTGCAGGAAGTGGGAGGTTATTTCATTTCTGATACCTCATTTTGCATACCTTTCTGCTGCAAAGCATGATCACACCAGTGTCACAAAATGTCTGCAAGCACTTCTTAATGAAACTGGTCCCTATGTCTCTCCACTGCACAAAATGAAGGCAAAGAGCACACAGAAAAAAAATGAAGTTCTTTGAGGAGGTATACACATGAGCACAAAAAAAAACCAAACATCTAGCTGACATCACAGAAATACTTACAACCCAAAAGGAAAGTATCCATGCAGGCGTACCTGAAAGTGTAGTTTCCAGGAACAAGATTAGACAAGTGCAAGACAGGTGTGTCAGCAGATGCCTTCTGCTCTCGCAAAGGGCCTTTAACTTCCTCCCAGTGGTAACTCACTATCTTCATATCATCTATACTTTCTACATGCATTAAAGAAAAACATATCAGTATCTTGCAACAGTGGCTTGTATGAAAACTAAAATCTTTCGTGCACTGATCCCTACTTGGTTTTCTACAATTGCCTTTACAAGCATATTCAAACAGAGTTCGTGTACCACAGCTATTGAACCTCAGATTATGAGTTACATTTTGTATGCTTTACCATAAACAAAAAATATTCTTCACACACAGATAAAGTCAATCTCAGTCAGCCTCTCTGCACATGAATGTAGAATGCCTACATATTCTGATTTGTTTGTTCTCAGTAAATACAAAAATGTAAACCTTTGCTTAACTTCAAAACAAGCTCACAGCCATCTCATTTTATCTTACATGGCAGCTCTCTACCATGGACTCACACTGGCACAGAGGCCTGTAATGGGGATTCCAGGCAAGACAGGAAAAAACTCTAAGGTCATATGCTGTCTGGATGTAGCAGCCTCTGACTCACTGCCTCAGTCCCCAAGTGGAAGGCTGCATTTTACAGTTTTGACGTGCACTTGGTTGTGCTTAAATAAATAAATAAAATCAAGCAATCATGTTTTCTGTAGTGGGAAGAACAACCAGAAAAAAAAAACTTTAAAATGCATCTCATTCTAGAACCAATATCAGTCAACCTCATCATATGAACATTTTATCTAATTGACTTTTTCTTCTTTAAAATCATTTATAACTGGACTCAAATTCCCAACATAAATCATGATTCAGGGAACTTCTGTGAGTAAAGCAAGAAGGAATTTCACTTGCTAGTTAAAACAGTGGTGTTCTAACCATATATTAAAAATACAGTATGGTCTAGTACATACGACTGCCATCAATGAAGGTGGAAGTTGTAGGCAAAGAAACTTCTTGTACTTTGGGTGAAGCAACAGCAATAGGTGGCTGGTTAACTCTGATTGCTGTAAGAAAGACAGGAGAAGAAAACTGCGAAGACCCCCAGGCAAAGAGATAATCTAGTAACTCTACAGATCAATAGTGCTCAGTGATCTAAATCTAGGATTGACAGCTGTGCAGCATCTGCTGTCCTTTTTGGACAAGGGATAGAAAAGGTTACTGAAGAGTAGAGCACTTATGCAGTAGTCTTCTGCTGCAGTCACTTCCATCTGCTATAAATTAGGGCAGACCCGTACACTGTAACTTGCAGCTACAGCCAGTCCAGCGCCTAACTGCTGATCCTAGTTGTAGCAGAGAAGGGGACCACAGAAGGTGTCATGATGCTTCTCAGGTCTTACCTGAGGAGGGCACAGGCTAGAGAGTACTTAAATGCTGTGAGCAAGATCCTTAGCCGCACTTCCTTAAAATGCTTTAAAGACAGCAAGATATGAAATACATCTCTGTGTGACTGGACTACTAGATGTCCTTGGCAGACAGTAACATAAGCAGGTTGTACTACAACTAATGTTGAAGAAATTAGTTATTTTAGCCAACTGATTTACCTGGTTTGACAGTGACATTTACAAAACCTTCACCAAAGGCATTTTCACCAGAAACCGTCACTTTGAAGGCATAAAGTCCCACTGATAACTAAGACATACACAGAACAAATCCAGTTACAAGGTGAAATATACAGATGCAGTATGCATACAATCTGCTAATAATGTTATAAACATAAAAAAAATCTGGGTATCTGAAACCTAGAGTTCCTTTTATAAACACATATGTAAAAGCCACTGGTTACTGCCCAGAGGTGAGAAACACAAAGCAAACACTTAGGAATTTTTACTCTATTTTAGAAAATTATGAGAGCATTCCTGGAAATCTGGAAAAGAGTTGGTGACACACGCAAGTGAAAACAACTCGCAGTAATGTGAATTCCTCATATTAAGGCACCATTCATCATAGGTTAAATTCCTGTGAAAGGATTGCACAAACAAAATGAGCCTGAGCTTACAGCTCACTTACATGAGAGAGCTTCAGCGCCTGGGTGTACTTGCGCTCCATTTCACCACCATAGTCAGTAGGGTGACTAATTAAGCTCCACTCATAGTTGTAGGTTGTTTCTAAGACCAATAACACAGTATAAGAATAATCAGCTTTGACTTAAAGATAAGGCCCAGGAAACAAAGAAATAAAGTTCACCATCGGTCAGATAAAATGTGATAGCAGGAAACTGACTGCTATTGCTTGAGCCAGCAAAATGAAGTGTTATGAATACGTGTTAAGTTTACGCAGTGTGCAGTAACTTGGTAAAGTAGCAATAAAGTAATGGACTTTACAAATACTTTTAAAAAAACAGCTTCACATGTAGTGAATGTGTTTTATGCAGTTACCTGTGAAATACACACTCTCTGTTGCTGCAGCTCAGAAGTTGGTAGTTTTAAGGTAAATGTTGTGTTCAGAACCTACTTTTTCCCACCTCTGCTTAACAGCAAGATGCTGTAACCTGGGCCACACCATCTTTTGGTAGAAATCATAGACTTTCTATTGAATCATTTGAATAATGAGTTCAGGTTCTGAAAATACAAGCCACTTCAAGATCTCTAAAATCCAAAGGAGGAAATGCTCTCTGCAGTTGGAGCCACAAAAAAGGTAGAAGGAGGATATTAGATTTTATCCTGAAGTGTGGATGTTCACATAACTCAGGACTCATCTGCATTTACAGGCTGGTAGTGTGATCATCTCCCGTATGGCGAGGCCATTCGACTCACCTGTAGGCGGTGGCGGGACAACAAAGGCATTCAGTTCAACCTCATTTTTGGGCAGCATCACTTGTATGTTATCTCCAGCAGATACAATAAGTTCTTTTACTGTATCTAGGACAGAACGAATAGATCATGTTTTAAAAGACAGGATGGATATAAATTTAGTATCTTCAGGTATTATTTGTAATAGATTAAGTAAAATTTGACAAATGCTCTACAGTGAATAGTCAAGGATAAGTAGAAAAAAGTTTCTTCGATACATAATCAAATAATCTATTATAATCATGACTATGGTTCCTTCACCTTCCACTGAACTATTCTAGACAACTGTTCTTCTTCCACAAATACGAAATAGCATTTTACCTACTTGTTTTAGATAGATGAGTTCTGATTTTTCCTGTATATCACAGTTAACATTGCTCTACATAAAGAATTACGCATTTTTCTTAGTAATTGGTTGGAAGTGCAAGAATTCAAACATATACAACAACAGAAGACAAAAAAGAGCCATCAGCACCAGAAGAAACTTCGTTAAACTTTGTTAAATTAAGTAACATAGTCCATCCTAAAACTCGTATAATGCCTTTTTTCCACCAACAAGCACTACTTCTATGTTTGTATGGGACTTGAGTAGTCATGCCTAAGTGTCCAGGTCATTGTGTCCCTTCAAAAATTCTGCTAGTGAAGCAAGGTTATTTCATAGCTAAACTGCACATTCAACCAATCCAGGAACACCTGCACAGTTCTCACTTGTGAAAATTCTTTCCTCTTCCAAAAATGCCAAAGTCTCAAACCCAGTCCCCAACAGAAACATACGAAAGCACAACTTCAAGCAAGGTTCTCATAGACCTATTTTTCAAAGGTTTTAAATGGGTTCCTGAATACTGGGAGTCCACAGAACAAAGGTTCTCCAAAGGCAACACTCACTAGTACCTAAATGTCCAACTTTAACTCTTAACAGATGAGCAAGAGACTACTCAGCAGTGGTAGTTGACAGGTCTAAAAACAGAAGAAGCGAAGACGCCATGCTGACAGTACGCTTTCTGTCACTGCTACTTAAACGTCAAGCTCCAGAATTGCTTATGGGAGTTGCCCTAGACACCAGTGGAGTGGAGGTTTGTGCTTCTAAAAATCTTTTAACCTTCACATGTGATGAAAACAAAATGGCTAGATGAGGGTGATGACCAAAGGAGAAGGAGGGACTGTCTCCTACACTGAGACAGTAGGGCTGTGCACACACAAACTTGAGGCAATCCTTGCACAAAGCAGTACTTACAGTGAGATTCATCACAACCTTCCCTTCAGCTGCTTCTTCCAAGCTCCTTTTTGAGTCCTCTTCAGCCTCCTCCTATGAAGGAGGAGGAGGAGCTGCCTAGTCAACACTCAATGGTCATGATGATCCATTGCCTTGGAGAGGATCCCTCTTGCAGCTTGTCTCCTCCTGTTACCTCCTACTGCTATCCTGGCTGGCAGGTTGTAGTTTGGCAGAAGGTGCCAGGAATGTCCCAAACCAGACTTGCTCTACCAGGAAGCAAAGGGCTTAGCTCTCCATATCCCTCAGGAGTGCAGAAGAACACACATCTGTGCTTCTCTGCTTCTTGTGGCCCTTCTAACCCTTTGTGAGGGTACAAAGGAAGGCAGGAAACTCAGCAGGAGAAAGGAGACAGACATGTCTAACCGCTCTGCCCTCTGTAGCTGCATTAAATTTGGTGTATGTTAGTCTTTTTCAAAATACGAACTTTTCTTCTGCAGCTGAAAATCTGACAAGCCTCCTTCCAGCTTTGAAATTAGAGTAAAACATTTTTCTAGGATGAGGTGGCCATGTTCTCCCCTATTAAGAACTGGGCTTCTTCAGGTCCCACCTGTGTTGCTGCATGATACCCGACAGCTATACATGGTGGGAACCCTACTGAAGAGTTTGAGAGGGAGCAATATTCTGAAAAGTCACACAAAAATAACAGTATGGCTAGAAGAGACTATTGTGTAACTCCATAAAGCCTTAGGTATTTCTCACCAGCAGAAAAATTAACCCATTAAGAAAATGTTCTTAATCTCTTTTCACTTTGCTAGATCTGCTTGAGTTATAATTTCCCACTGATGTTAGGCTTGATCAGAGTTTTGCCTCAGAAGTGACCAGCTAAAGGGTTTGGAGTTTGCAGTGTTACTGTAGGACTCCATGCTTAAAGTGGGATGATGCTGCGTTTGAATAAAGAGAGAGCTCATAACTAACAATAGGATGCAAGCCTGACAGTAGTAAAGCCATCCCCCACCTGCTGTCCAACCTGCAGGTACCCCTCAGATCTCTAGCTATGTTGAAATATTACCTGCTTTAGCAGCAGTAGCAGGAGGTATGAATTGCTGCATGGGCTCAGAGGGCACAGTATTAGTGGGAAGCAGCATGATCCCACCTTCAGTGACGTTCTCTGGGGCCACTGTGGGCATCTGGGTTTTCTCTGACACGCCTGGGGAGAATTTCAGTTTGTCTGAAGGAAGGGAACGCGTAGGAACCTGCAAAATGAATTACAGAGAAAGAACACCACAGATGAGTCATTTTTCACATTTATAGATTTACAGGAATGCTGTCCTTTAAACAGCATGTTGAGTTCGCCTACTGATTTATGTATTCAGGAAGTTTTATTCATATACAGAATATATACCAAAGAAGGACTGTTATTTCACCCTCAGGCTTTGTATGAAATGTGAAGACTATCAGTTCTCAAAATAATAAAGAACAGTAACAGTATAGTAGGACAGGTCTAAATGTAGTCATAAACCTTTAAAAGCCAATGACAAACTCCGCAGTGATTGTCTTCCTGTTGTACACACATGCAACAGAATCCTTGCCTTTGCCTCTATACCTGCTCAGTCCCGAATTCACTCATGCTATTCTCTTCCCTCACTACTGACAAAGTGTCCTGAATCTCTCGACTTCAGTCAACAAGCACTAGCGTTCTTCTCACAAACCACTTTGTAAGTAATTCAGAACTACAGTAAAGGACACAGCAAGTTATGCAGGAATAACCCAGCATTGTGTTATCTTTTCTCATCACTCCCCACCCCATCCCCAGGCCCTATCACTTTTTGAAGACACAGTCTGAATGGGCCAATAGTTTCTCCTTACCTTCTCCTCCCAAGACTTATTTCTCACCTAATATCTAGAGGAAAACATTTTCCCTATTATGGCTACTATGTGTGGCACATGAAGACCGTAAATACTATTATCATTTGTACATAAGCTATTACTGAAGCATAGGAGGTTGGTAAAATGCACACTCCTATCACAGAATGGTTGTGGTGGGAAGGGACCTCTGGAGATCATTTAGTTCACCCCCACCGCTCAAGGGAGGGCCAGCTAGAGCAGGTTGCTCAAGTCCACATCCGGTCAGGTTCTGAACATCGCCAAGGACAGAGAATCCACAACCTTTCCAGATAACCCATTCCGATGTTTGACCATCCTCACAATAAAACCAGTTTTTTAAATGTTTAAATAAAAATCCTTGTATTTCAATTTGAGTCCATTGCCTCTTGTCCTGTCACTACATCTGCTGAAAAGAACTTAGCTCCATCTTCTTTAGTCCTCTGTTCAGTTATTCATATACATTGGTAAGATCCCCCCCAAGACCCTTCTGCTCAAGGGTGAACAGTCTGAGCTGTCTCAGCTTTTCCTCATATGTCAGATGCTCCACCTTCACCCTGCAGACAGTCTGTTGTCTCCCTAGGAAATCAGAACAGCTCTCTAGCTAATATGGGAACATGGTATGTGGTGGACCTCTACCATTCCAGATCTGCCTTGGACGTGAGCAGAAGGAAAAGCTCCCTGTGCAGCTGGGAGCATGAAAGCAGTACCAGGGACTGTGGCTCCCTAGACTGTGAGGAAACCAAGATGGCGGCAATCACCTGCAACTCCAGCTCTGGTTTCAGCAAGGACAGGGAGAAAAGACCCCTGTGCAGCTGGGACAGTGACAGTTGCGTCAGGGACCGCAGCTTCCCTCAGGTAGTGCCTTCAGCATGCTAACCCTAGACCCTTTGCAGGAATCTCACCCTGGACATTACCACCCAGAAGGAGAGTCCCAAGCCCCTTCTGCCTTATACCTTGATAAAAAGCCTGTCCTTCAGACAAGTTGCCTTTATGTATCCACTCCATCCCACATCTTCAAAAAAGATTTTCTTTACCACACTTTGACAAAGCAAATGGCTCCTCTGTCTTCTGAATTCAATGGAAATCTACTTTTCTGAGAGTCCTCTGGCCTTCTTCTTCTCCTGGCCCTTTTACAGTCTATCAGCTGAGAAGCAGCCATCCTGGCTTTGCAGGACAGACGGGGGACAAAGTCACACCTGTCCTGGCGGACACTCTTCTGCAATAGCACCAAACATCTCTTCAGTCATCAAGCCCAGGCAAGACTTTGCAGTAAAAAAGGTGTTCTGTGGCACTGTCACTTCTGAGGCAGTGTCACAGCCGAAAAGATAGTTTAAGACTGAGAATGTCAGCAGTCAGCAGATATTTGGAGTGGGGACAATATCAGAAATTGATTTCTCAAGCAGAAGGTACTACTGAGAGAGATGCTGGAGCAAATGTGGAGGGCAAAATTAAACCAAATTCTGGTTTGAAAAATGCAAGGAAAATGGAAGAAGAGAAAGACTCTTCCCAGGAGTGTGGGAAGGAGGCAGTTCTGTTGGGATGGGCTTGTGCGTTTTTGTTTGTTTTATTTTGTTTTCACCCACCCGTACAGCCAGTACTCCTTGTTACAAAATAAACAAACACACCAACCATGAAGGTCCTTGCCCTTCAGTTCTTGAGGTCTGACCTGAATGCAGATCACTTGAGAATTTGAAACAGAAAACAAGAATGTACCCACAATCTAAAAGGGAAAAAAAATAATCACACAGTTCCCCAGAGAAGCCCAAAATTATAGTGCAGGCAACAGCATCATGCCAAGGGGGATCGTTGAACTTATTCCACAGATTGGGTGCTTTCTTTTCTCCCCATGAATGGGAAGGATAAGACCAATCACTTGTCTTTAGGAGTACTTGAGGAAGGTGTGGAAAACTGATGCTTCCTTGAGGCGGAAAGGTGTGTTGCATAGAGGATAAGGAAGTTGCTCCTTCCTCAGCTCCATATGTATTTGAAACAACTGCATCATCAACATAGCCAGATTCCAGCTACTGCTAAGACCTGAAAAACTGCACCCTGCTTAACAGATCAGCAAACAACTCGAAATTTTAAAAGGACAATAAATACTCCTCCAGTGTCTCACTTCAAGGATGTGCAGCACTGCAGATTTTTTTGGGGACAGCTTGACAGTGTTTACTCTGTACAGATTTCTGAATGTACTCATGTTATTGAGCTTTTGCAGCCCATGGAAAAGCCCACATTGGAGCTAAGGAAATAAGGAAGAAGCAGTGGCAGAAAACAGCAAATAAGCAATAAGCCACAAAAGGAAACTGCTATGCACTGACCCCAACCTCCTGTGCTGCCTGTCACCTCACCAAAGGGTCTAAGCATAACAAGCAGTGAAAAGAAGGGGACTGGAAACTAGAAAGGGGAGAAAAGAGGTGCCTGGACTGCAGGTGAGCCTGGGAAAGGCCAGGGAAAGGTGTTTGCCAAAACTACTTGCCATCTTAGTTTCTCTACAAATGTATAAATTCAAAGGGTTCCCACTCGGAAAACAAACGCTGCATGGACTTCGGTAGTTTCTCAAAACCTTCTGCTTCTCCAGACTCTTAACATTTCTCTATGCTAACTGAAAGCCCTTAAGAGTCATTTCACAATATACTTCACAAACAGCTTTCCAGTGGTATCCTATCAATCCTCAACTTATCTGCTAACAGAGCACTACTGCCAGGTCACCTTCCAACTACAGTTCTCTTATCAGCTCTTCAATATCACCACCAGCTGGGGCTACAGATTGACTCAGTTTTGGAGCTTTGTCCTTTCTGCACTGAAAGGAGGAAGCTCAATCCTCATCCTTTCCAGACAAATTTCAACAGCTATGCTAGTGTAACATAACAACCATACAGAAATGCCTCTTCCATGCCCCAATTAGAAATAGGTTTCTCCTTATTTCATTTTACAATAAACTCCTGTCCACAAAGGCAGTGCATGAAGAGAAAGCAAAACCTTTCTATCCTAGATGGGATGGCAAAAATCAAAGTAGAGATTTACCAAGAAGGCTGGACCATGTGTATCAGTACCACCACACAGCATGAAATCTCAGCTTTCATAAAGCTGTATTTGCATGATCCCTTAGAGATGGGGAAAGAAACTTGCTCTGCTCTGTTTGCTGTGCACTTTAGGCTAACATAGTCGTACAGCTTTTCTAAGGCACAAGACATTAGTTCAGTCAGAAGAGATCCTGACTATTGACTGAAGCTTAGTATAGTTCTAATGTTGCTCCCAGCAAAAATACACTGGAAGCAAGCTCCAAGTCTTACTGCGTGGCCAAAGCACACAAAAGTGATGCGCAGACCTTCTGCATGTTCTTTCTGTGAATTAATTTCCAGCACAGGCAACAACTAATGCCTCATTTCTTTTCCCTAGCAGATCAAAGGAAAAACGAGAAATGAGCTTAGCACAGAGGTGGTCAGGTTTTCTTCTAACTTTGTAAGCACAGCTCAGCCATTGTCCTTTGTTAGAACTAATTGCAACCCTACTGCATGACAGAATGTTACTCTGTAAAGTCAATCAGCAGGGACAGTATACTTTGATACCATACTTTTCATATGTATGTTTATATCTACATTTTGCATACTAATAGAGAAAATAAATAGTTCCTACCCCTCTCACCTAAACTCCCACGTAAATTTACACTCATTTCAAGGTCTGCAGGGTCTAACCTCAATCCCTGGAAAAGCTATGGAGAAGATAACCTTGGGGTTTTGAAAGACACAAAGAACAAAGCTATTATCAGGTATAGCCAACATGGGCTCATCAAGGGAAAGTCCTGCGTTAGTAATTTGATTTCCTTCTGTGATAAGGTCACCCGCTTGGTGGATGAAGGGAAGGCAGTGGATTTAACCTTTCTGGATTTTAGTATGACCTTTGAGTCTGTGCCTCACAGTATCCTTCTGGACAAATTGCCCAACTGTGAGATAAACAGATTCACACTGTGCTGGGTGATGAACTAGCTCAAAGGTAGAACTCAAAGGGTTGTAGTAAATGAGGATACATCTGGCTGGTGGCCAGTCACTAATGGTGTTCTCCAGGACTCAATTCTACAGCCAGTCCTGTTAAACATTTTTATCAATGGTCTGGGAGCAGGAGTGGAATGCAGCCTCAGCTACTTTGCTAAAGACACTAAACTGGGAGATGCTGTTGACTCCCTAGAGGGACAAGAGACCTTGCAAAGGGATCTAGATACATTGGCACACTAGGCCATCGGCAATGGCATGAAATTCAACAAAGGTAAATGCCAGCTGCTGCACCTGGGACATAGTAATACCAGACACAGGTATAGACTGAGAGATGAGTGGCTGGAGAGCAGCTCAGCAGAAAGGGACCTATCTAGAAGTGCTGGCTGACAGTAGGCTCAACTTGAGCCTGCAGTGTGCCCTGGCAGCCGAGAAGGTAAACCACATTGTGGAGTGCGTTAAACACGGTATAGCCAGCCAGTCAAAAGAGGTGATTCTCCTGCTATATTCAGTGTTGCTGCAGCCTCACCTTGAATATTGTTTGCTGTTTTGAGCTCCACAAAATAAAAAGGATGTTAAGGTCCTTGAAAGCATCCAGAGGGNTGGTCAAACACTGGAACAGGCTTTCTAGCAAGGTGGTTGATGCCCCATGCCTGTCAGTGTTCAAGAGGCATTTGGACAATCCTCTCATTAATATGTTTTAACTTTTGGTTAGCCCTCAATTAGTCAGGCAGTTGGGCTAGATGATCTTTGAAGGTCCCATCCAACTGAACTATTCTATTCTACAGTAGACACTTCTAAAAGAAGCCTCCTGTTGTCAACTCTGCTCACAGAAACAGTACCCACTTTTCACTTTGCACTTTATCTGATATCAAATGTTCTTCCATACACATTAAGTTCCAATTCCTTCCCACTTGTATCAATACACTCCAGACCAACCTGGTCAATCATAAAAGCCAGAGGCTATCTTGAGCATGAAGAAGGTGATCCTTGAAAAGCAACCAGCTCTCATGAACACCTCTTATCTCCATGACAGTCTCCCTTGGGATTCTTCAACACAGATCCCACAACAGGCCAAAGTCTGCTCTCCTGAAGCCTAGGGGGCTTTGACCCTGCTTTTCGACTTGTTCCCTCCCCTTTCAGGGTTCTGAACTTCACCACCACATGGCCATGCCCCTGACCAATCCCTTTTTGCCTGCAAGGATGAGGTAAAGTAGAGGCCTTCTCCTTGTTGGCTCCCCTATCACCTCTAAAAAAAATTATCATCACTGCATTCCAGAAGCTTCATGAGCCAGCCAGAGCAAAAACACAACTCACCCTTTGATCAAGAATAGCTGACAGAGCTCTTGAGAAGCTGATAGAGGTCCAAGCCTATGCTAGCTGTCCTCTACCGGCTGCAGCAGCCACTTATGTTCCTCAGAACACTCCCAGAGCCTCCCTCCCCAAGTACCACAGAAGCTCTCAGAATATCTAGAACATCTCAAAGCAGAGTCCAGAAACTGCTGGACCTCTAGGCTGCAAATGTATAGAGGATGGATTGTATCTCAAGTCTTAAGAAACTTTCTGTTCCCCACACATACACTTCTGCCTTTTCAGTCATCCCCTCCAAGAACCTCAGCTGTCATTGATTTCACGCATTTTTCTTGTTTACATGTCTTTTTCTTCCCTACAGCAATGGCAATAAATTGTCATTTTTACAGCAAGAGAAAGGCAGCTGTTGGTTACAAAGCCTGGTGGAATTTAGGGCAATCAAGACAACACTGCTTAATTTCCACTCTTCCCTCTGGTGGGGGAGTGTCAAACCCAGCAGATGTTGGCTTTACAGCCTGTTTCAACTTTCTCACTGATCCCACCCTGTTCTGAGGGAACCAAAGACCCTTTAGAATTGATCAAACCTACTGGCACAAATAGAGAACAGGTGCATCTTTCTTAGATATCTAAATTAGGTTTTAAGTACTTAACAGATATTTAACTTAGGTTTTTCTTATTGCCAGACTCAAGAAAAGGATTCTGAGAACAAAAACTTACCCAATTTATCCTACCGCACATTGTGGTCCAAAAAAACCCACTGTCCCTCCTTAAGCACCTTGTCTCTCATGCTTTAAATGCATTATAAAAGCTATTTATTCAGCACCATTACATCTATAACACCACTAGGTATTTAGTAACATGAAACCTAGTAACATGAAACATGAACACGCTTAATTTTACTGATAGAAGAACTTACGTTTACTGGTCTTGGCCTTTGGATGCTGGAAGGTCCACTACTATTGCTGGGCTTACTACTTGTATTTGGCTAACTAAGTGTCAGAAGGGCAGAATACCAAAACACTCCTATTACACCAGGTCTGAGCCTACCAGAAATTCCACAGTGTCCTAGAAGCAGTTCTGCTCCTTCTCACCTGGTAGAGAACTGTCCTTCAGTGATTCATCTGCCTATCAAGACAGTCCTCTCCCCTTCAGTCTTTTCTACACTATAAAAGGACTCAGTCATCCTTTGAGTTTTACGTTTATGTTACAAAACAATAACCTAATTTGATTTGTAAAAGCAATTGCAAAGTGGCCTCACCATACTCTGCCTGCTTCTTGAGGGGCACACATACCTCATCTTGCAAAGCATCGTCAGGTTGTGCAAGCAGCTGAACAGCTGCTCTGCTTTCAGATGTCTTCCCAGGTAACGGTGTAATCTCTGGGAGAGAAGATAATCTCTCTATGGAGTGTTCACTGACAGAGCTCAGTTCAGAGCTGTTTTTATTCAGAAGGCTTTCCACCTTTCCAGTTACCCCTTCCTTTTCAGCAGAGTCTTCCTGGTTATCTCCATCATCGCCCACTGAAGAGTTGAAGTCATTTTCACCTGCCACCATCAGGCCCCAGTCAGCATAATCCGTGCTCTCCTTCTGTTCATGTTTGACGCTCAACTGAAAGGGGTCCTGCTCCAAGTCTTTATAATCATCTATGTATGCAGGTATCTCCTCAAGGCTGAGATCTTTGCCAAGCAAAGACAGCTCCTTCAGGCTACTCATTTCCTCAGATGGCTTACTCTGGTGTCCCACAGAGTGGACCATGCTTGGGATCACCTGTCCAAATCCTAGCAGCGAGGCTGGCCTCTGAGAAGGCCTCAGCACAAAAGTTAGATAGGATTTTACCGTTTCAATTTTTTTAGGTTCACAATTCTCTTTGTGTTGGCAGTTCACGATGTAACAGTGCCGTTCAAACATCCAGGACAAGTCACAATCAGAGAGGTCACAACACGCCGTGATGCAGTCAGACACTGACGTAGCATGAGGAACTCGCATAATTTTAGTGGCTTCTAAGTTGGGAGATATTACTGCACCTGTGTACATGGCTCCTTCTCTGCACTGCTCACAATAGGAACCTGAAACAGTAACACCAGCATAAGGCACAATACTACAACCAAACCGTAATATTGTTTTCTACGAACAAAAAGGGCTTATGACAAGAAACAAGATAAAGACAGGTGGTACCCAGCTTAAACAAACTCATTTCTTTTAACTAATGTCACCACTACTTTTCTTTCAGCATGTCCGTTTGCAGTAATATTTGTACTTCTTAGGATTTTTCAGTGTAGGATCTTGATGTATTTTACAAAGCATCTCTCACTCACTTGCTACAAATATAAATGCCAGCACGAAGAGACCAAAGTCATCTCCACATACTTAAACTCACAAACAGAGCAGGGAACAGAAAAAAAACCATGGGGTACTTCCATCATCCCCATAGCACAGCAAACAAAAACACGTTTTAAAACAAAACTCAAACAAGAAGCAGTAACATATCATTGTTCCATTTGAGGGAGAAGGCAGCTAAGATCTACATTTGAGAAACACCTGCCATCGCACTCAAACTTTGCACAGGGTCTCTCACACCAACATAATTGCAGGACTTAACATAAAAGCTCCAGGGGCACGGAGGGGAATCAAATTCTCAAAATTTTGCTGCTTTAACCATTCATGTGAAACCCAAAGAGTTTGTTCCAGTTGGGAGAATCTTTACACCTTCACTGCAAAGGAAGGCATTATTCAGTATGACAAAATTATTTTCACAGCACATCAGAGACTGAGTGTGATGCGCTTAAATCAAGTATGAATCAACAATGTATATCTCAGTCAACTTTTGACATCTTTTTCTATATGTTTTTATCCATGTGTTATGACTGCTGTTCAAAATTCCTCTCTCCAAAATGGAACTTGAAGAATCTGGCCATGCTTCAAAAAAAAAAGTTTAGTAAAATCAGCACATTCGTCTTAACATGGTTTTCAACCAGACTTGCTAACCAGCCAGTGAAAACAAGATGCCACCACCATGGAGCTAACACAGTAATGGAAGACAGTTTGACTCTGCCTGTCTGTCCTGGTTTCAGCTGGGATAGTTAGTTTTCTTCATAGCAGCTGGCATGGTGCTGTGTTTTGGATTTAGAATGAGAATAGTGCTGATAATACAACAATGTTTTAGTTGT
>VXAL01005067.1:6783-34127 GCA_013399475.1 Chauna torquata | reverse complement strand
GGGGAAGGTCGCTGCTGGGGAGGGGCTGGGCGTCAGTCAGTGGGTGGAAATTGCATTGTGCATCACTTGTTTTATACATATGTATATATATTTATTATTATCATCATTATTATTTTTCCTTCCTTTTCTGTCCTATTAAGCTGTCTTTATCTCAACCTACGAGTTTTACTTTTTTTTTTTTGATTCTCTTCTCCATCCCACTGTGGGGCAGGGGAGAGTGAGCAAACAGCTGTGTAGTGCTCAGCTGCCTGCTGGGTTAAACCACAACATGCATGTCATTAAAAAAAGTTGCCAACTGAGTTCTGGTGGCAGAAAACTCATTATTAGTGGTAGTATAGGGCAGAAAAAAGAGACAGTTTAACGGATTCCAGCTCAAATCTGTTAAACTGATGAGGAAGAAAAGTGAAATCAAGGAGTAGAAATAGGCCAGCAATACAGGCTAGGTTTGACCATGACCCAGAGCCCTCAGGACAAGCAGCGACTCTCCTATATGTGCAACCATATCCAACAACCACACCACAGTTAACCCACTTCTGGGCTCAACCGCAGTACACTACAACACAACCTATATCCAGCTACTGAGCTATCTGTGGAGCATTATACTGCCTGGGATGAATGTACAGCTTGCAAGATAGATTAAGTTCAACGTAAAATAGATACACGCACACACACACACACACAGAGCACCACAGACTATTCCCAACTGACCTATCACCCTAAGGGACAAGCTGACTGGACAGTCTGCCATTCAACCACTGACTTCTCTCCACTCTGTTCAAACAACATAGGAGAAAATAGAGAGGGCAAGTTTTTATGATGGTTTTGCAGAGCTGGCTACTTGGGATGAGGAAAAACATTAAGTTTTTTTGTTTGTTTGTTTGTTTTTAAATATAGCTGAATAGGAAGCTGATGAAATGTATAAACAGCTTTAAGTATCATTTTTCTGATTCCACCTACTCCTTCACAGCTGGGATGCCATTTAGTCCTCCACTGTTTAGTTTCAGTGAGAAATCTACCCAGGTGAACATGAACTTACAACAACCTATCCTCTCTAACAAACCAGACATGAGGTATCTTTACCTGCACCCAGGAGATGCACAGATTTGTGCACTTTTTCTTACGCATGACATATAATTTCTTCCACATTTCCTTTTACCTCCAAGAGGATAAGATCCTGGCAAAGACTCTGACATCACAAATCATTCCTTCAAGTTGACTGCACAACCTAGGTAAGGGCACCCCAAAGGAACTCTTGGTTAAAATGCTGGAAAGCCTCCCCAGCATGCTGGGATGCCTCTGTGAAGTGTCTGTACACTAACGCATACAGTATGGGGAATAAACAAGATGAGTTAAAAGATCTGCATGCAATTGCAGGGCTATGATCTTATTGGGATCATAGAGATTTGGTGGGACAGCTGCTACAACTAGAACGTTGCAATGGAACAATACAGGCTCATTAGGAAGGACAGGCTAGGAAAACATGGAGGGGAGCTCTGCCTGGGGATGGATGAGGAGCAGACAGAGTTTATGGGTTAAGATTAAAGAGAAGACAGGTAAAGGTGACATTATAGCGGTATGGCTGCTACACTTCACCTGACCAGGAAGAACAAGAGGATGAGATCCTCTATATATAGATAGCAACCTCATGTTCACAGGCCCTGGTCCTCATGGTGGACTTCAACCATGCCAGTATTTGTTGGAGGGACAACACACCCAGATATAAGCAATCCTGAAGTTCCTGGAGTGCATTGATAACTTTCTCCTCCAAAGTGAGAGGAGCAAATGAGGAGAAGCGCTCTGCCAGACCTCACATTCAGGAACAAGGGGCTTGTTGGGAATATGAAGGTCAAAGGTAGCCTTAGCTGCAGTGACCGTGAGATGGTGGAGTTAGGAACCCAAGAGCAGTGAGAAGGGTAAAAAGCAAGCTCACAACCCTGGAATTCAGGAGAGCAGACTTTGGCCTCTTCAAAGATCTGCTTGGAAGAGTATTGTGGGATAAGAACACGGAGGGAAGAGGGGCCCAAGAATGCTGGTTAGTATTCAAGGATCACCTCCTCAAAGCTCAAGTGCAGTCCATCCCAATAAGCAGAAAGTCAAGGCAAAAATGCCAGGAGGCCTGTGAGGATGAATAAGGTATTCCTGTGCAAACTCAAACAAAAAGGAAGCATACTGAGGGTGGAAGCAAGGACAGGTAACCTGGAGGAATACAGAGATGTCTGAGCATCCAGGAATGAAGTTAGGAAAGCCAAAGCTAAAAGTGGATTTCAACCTGGACAGGGATGTCAGGGGCAACAAGAAGGGCTTCTGCAAGTGCAGTGGTGTCAAAAGGAAGACTATGGAAAATGTGAGCCCTTTGATGAATGAGACAAGGATAACACAGAACAGGAAAAAGGCTGAGGTACTGAATGCCTTCTTTGCCTCAGTCTTTACTAACAAGACTGACCTTCAGGAATCCCAGGTCCCAGAGGCCAGGGGGAAAGGCTCGAGCAAGGAAGATGTACCCTTCTGAACATCAGTAAATATTTCTTTACTTTGCAGGTGATTGAGCACTGGCATAGGCTGCCCAGAGAGCTAGTGGAGTCTGCCTCCTTGGAGACACTCAATCTTTCTGAACATGATCCTAGGCAACAAGCTGCAGATGTCCCTGCCTGAACACATGGGCTGGACCAGATGACCTCCAGAGGTCTTCTGACCTTCTAACCTCAACCTTTTTGTGATTCTGTGAAAATAGAAGTAGAGTAGTTAGGCAGCACATTTAACCGTTCTATCCTTTTTCAACCTTTATTGATATAGATAATCACATAAATCAGCAGAAATATAAGAATTTTGATAGGGTAAAACAAGCATGACTCAGGCAAATGTACAATATTAACTCACTAACAACTTTTTATAACGAATACTTTAGGTACAACGCTATTAAGGTGGCTCAAGAAAACCCTCTGGGGACTGTTTTCATCCCTTCCCTTCTTTACCTCATCCCTGAAAGAGAAAGTGACCAACTGGTTAAAATAGATTTGAAAGTTTCATTATTTTTTGTTCAGAAAAGACTGACCAGAAATTCTTAGAGACAAGAGTCACCCAACTGGAATAAACCAAAACTCTAGCCTTGGGCCACGCTTGCATACTCACTTGGCCCGATGTCAAACAAAGCTTCACATCCCACTCTGCCACCTTCAGATCAATACATCAGCTATCATGTTGCAGAGTCAGCCTCCCACAAAGTTTATGGTGTTTCATTATCTCTAGAGAGAAACAAGTCCAGCACACTCCTAAGATAATGCATGACTTTGAACCTAAACCTCCCAACCAAGTGTCCTAGACACAGACTTTAGCTATCCCCTTTTTTCATAAGCAAAATGTCGGATGGTCTGTTTCATCTTGATGAGAAACGGAAAAAATATTAAGATACAGAATCTCTGTACAATGGGAAAATTATGTCCAAGCCAACTCTAAATTAAATCTAACAGTGTAATCCAAAGTAATCAAAGTTGCACTTCTTGCTTCAGCTAGAGTTATACCTGAGTTAAATTCTAGCAGTAACTGGGCAAAACTGGATGACTTAAGAGAGGCTAGTTCAGCCTGTCACTAGGTGTGTCTATTAATTGTTTTTAGATGGGAAATACAAGATCTACTTCCACTGAACTTAATCTGATCTCTAATTTCACACTCCCCTTCCTCCAACCTCTAATCTTCAGTCTGCAAAGAGCTCAAGTAAAAGATAGCTTGAGGTTTCTTATCTACAGAATATTTTCTGAAAGTGACACATCAGGTGTCACACAGTAACATCTGTGTCTGTTAAACCATTCCCATAACAGAGAGCAGGGCAATACTATCAATTTTTTCTTTCAGTTAATTGGACTCAGAAATTAAAGTACTGTTCTACTCTGAATAATAATCACCAAAATAGCATCATACAATTTGATTTATTATTTCAGAAGTATGCATTCAGGTTACCAATAGAAGGAATGTTTCCCTCCTTTATTAGCCCTGAGAGCCTGCTGGTGCCTGGACCATCAGTAGCCTAAAAGTTCTGCAAGCCAAGCGTTACCATGTCTACAGTAGGACAGTACTAACATATCCACAGACCTAGTCAGGTCAGTTGGATACCATGCCCACCCCTCAAAAAAAAAAAAAACACACCCAAGCCAAACACTAAAAACCAGTCACACTATGGAATATAGCTTCATTTAAAGGGATTCCTTCCTTTATTGAAGAAGCACTGACATCCTTCTTCAAGCCGCATGCTACCACTCTTTCATATCTTGCTTACACAAGCCCTCTGATGTCAAGATCCCAGAAGGACCACAGCTGTTCCTCCATCACAGGAGGCTGGAGACTCTTCCTTGACTGGGCAAGGGGACTAACTGCAAAACTTAATGGAGGCTTTCTGGCAGGCTTACAGAACCACTAATGCTTGAATGACTTGGAAACCAGTTTCTTTTAGTCAGTAAGTAGCAAGTTGTGACTGTGCACTAATACTGGGCTCACAGCAGCTAATTACCCCAATAAGAAACCCTGCAAGAATAGAACTACCCACTTGTGGGCTAGTCTTTTTGTTTTCCCTAGTAGCAGGCAGTGCAACAAGTAGCAGAAAGCAGAAATAAGGGGCAAGAGGGAACATGCAATAGATAAGAGGAGCTCAGATTCAGAACTTGCACCAAGAAAAGTCACGTCTGAACAGAATCATTCCCTTCCACATCTCATTATCTTCTTGCTGGCAGTGTAGCACTGAGAGCTAATATGACACACTATTCTCTCAACCTGAAAGCCTCTGAACTAATTCCACACTATGAGTGTGGAAGGTCCAACAGAAGTATCCTCCAGAAGAATAGGACTGTCTATGCGTTCTTGACATCTGCTGTCTCCACTCTCTTTAGGAAATGAACTAGTTCCATTCTGTTTTTAGGGTTAATGATTTTTATCTATCCAAGTAACTCGTACCTCATTTTGGTGAGTTTTGAGAGAAAAAAGGCTGTATTAGTATGAAACAAGTTTTGTTTTTCCTACCAGCATAGTAACATATTGAAACAATTTTGCTAAGGTTCTGGAAGCAAAACAAAAACAGCTTTATTATTATTATTTTAAATTGCAGAGGAGAACTTGAATTCTAATTTTCAAGCTAGAACTAATTTCCACAGCTGAGTTATAAACCCATCCCTGAAAAGCAGGATTTATATCATAAATGCTGATAAATGCTTATATTCCAGCAGCTTTAGTAAGGGTCTATAGAAAGTACTGTCCTGGAAACCAGAAAAGCCAGATTAGTGAAAATTTCATCAACATCTGAAGTGTCAATGCATCAGTCTCTCTAGCAACAACCAGCATCTCTCTCTAGCAACAACCAGCATCTCTCTCTAGCAACAACCAGCATCTCTCTCTAGCAACAACCAGCATCTCTGTACGCTGTAAGTTTTCATTCTCTCTGCTTACTGCTTTTGGAATATTTGGATTTTCTCTTCCCTTTCCCTGAAATCTCACAGGTCTTTAATCAGGGATACATAAGGGATACCAAAATGCTCTTTCAAGCTTCAGCAAGGATGCTGGTGGCAGGTTAAGCACTGCAAGGGGAGAAGGAGAGCAAATAGACCAAAAAAAAAAAAGCTAAACACAGAAGCAAAGTCTCAACGTAAATCTAAAGCCCAGACTGGACTGTGGATATGCTCACAATCCAGATGTACCCAAATCACAGAACAGATCTGGCCTGTCAGAACTATTTATCCAAGCTGCAGTCCGTTCTCCCCTTAATTCTTTGTTACTGCCCAAGGACCTCAGTTTTATGATGCAACTAAACTTCCTGAACCCTTCCTACAAGTGAATATCTAAGCATGCTGAACTGCTCAATAGAAATGCTCTTCTCCCCCATCAATGACACTGAATATTTGCAGTTGAAGACTAGAAGGGCAGATGCACGAATGCATATCCATTATGCCCCATGATGAGGAGCCACCATAGCACCTCCAAAAGAGACACAAACCCTGTGAACTAATTTTGCATGCTGCATAACCCATCACAACATCAGAGATTGTAATCAGGCACTACACCCTCTACTCTCTCTAGAAAGCACGTAACTCCTGTCTGAACCAGAACACATTACTAGAACATCTAGCAATAAGTAACAAATAATTCACCGAGTTCTCAGGCCAATGGTTCTTTTTTTCCAAAGGCGACCATATGTCTCAGAGCATCATTTGACACTCTCAGCCTGTGGTTCACTGGTAAATACATGGGAAGAAACGGTTATTCACCTTCTTCCTCGCAAAGCCCAAGACCAGCAGTAGCAAAGTGTGTTGAAAATTGATGACTTTCAATGTACTCTATGGGAACATATTTCTAAATAAAGGGACACTGACTGATGTCTAGCAAAGACTTTGGGAGGTGATGTAACGAATGGCTGGACTGCATGGAGAAGAAAAGGAGACCAGAGTGCACAATGCCTATAATGGCAATTACGTGCCAACCCATCTTTGTGTTTTTATTGAAGTGCCTGATCTCAGAACAAAGCACCAGAATATGAACAAATAGTAACATGAAAACAGAGTCAGCCATGAGAGCTTTATTGTAGTTGCAGAAATGCATTTCAATAACACTGTTTTGCAAGGTCTGCCTCTAACGCAAGATTAGAATATCCCTGTTTAAGAGGAGAGCTGGACTGAATTTAATCCAAGGACTGGATTCCCAGTCACAAAGTAAACAGTTGTTTTCACAGTGGAAAGGAGCATCTTCTCTCTAAGACAGATCTATGCATAAAAGTCCAGTTCAGATCAAATAGTTTAAATTTACAATCTTTATTCATCGATAGGAAAAAAAATCATTTTTCAGGATGCATTAGCAAAACACCTATTGATTTTTATTAATGGCCAGCATAATTTAAATGTATTTCAATATAAGCTGATTTCATCAATGAGTTGACATAAGCCAGTGGAATGAAACTGCATTATAAGGAACGCCTGTAGAGAGAGACTATGAACTGCATCCACAGGTCTGGGAAGTCAGGCATCCTAATCACATGAAGTGCTGAGCAAGAGAATGTCCTGGTTTTGGCTGGGACAGAGTTAATTTTCTTCATACAGGCTTGTATGATTCTTTGTTTTGGATTTTTGATGAAAATAGTAGTGATAACACACTGATGTTTTTAGATGTTGTAGTGCAGTGCTTGTGCAGAGCCAAGGACTTTTCTACTTCTTGTGCTGCCTTGCCAGCAAGGAGGCTGGGCATTCACAAGAAGCTCAGAGGGGTCATAGCCAGGAAAACTGACCCCAAATGACCAAAGGGATAATCATACCATATGACATTATGATCAGCAATAAAAGCTGGGGATGCAAGGAGGAAGGCGGGGGGCGGGGAACGGGGGGGACATTCAGAGTGATGGCATTTGTCTTCCCAAGAAATCATTATGCATGATGAGCCCTGCTTTCCTGGAAGTCGTTCAACATCTGCCTGCCAATGGCAAGTAGTTAATGAATTCTGTTTCATTTTGCTTGTGCACACAGCTTTTTCTTTACCTCAACCCATAAGTGCCTGCACTTTTACCTGTCTGATTCTCTCTCCCATCCCACCTGGGGAGATGGAACTAGCAGCCCTGTGGTGCTTAGCTGCCTGCCAGGGTCTAACCACAACAAAGAGGTAAGGTACTAATACCTATTGCCACAGCCAGCTTAAGTCTCCCAAGAAGCACAAACTGTAGTCATGGACACTGGTAAATGTAAAAATCCATTAGGTGATCTGCCTACTGTTCTAGCTTTGTTATTCATCAAAAACACTAGAACATTAGCCAAAAACCATCACACAAAATAAACAAGCAAATGCCATCTAAATTAGAAAGGAGAGTATCACAGAATGGCTCAGGTTGGAAGGGACCTCTGGAGGTCACCTGGTCCAACTCCCTTTCTCAAGCAGGTACACCTAGAACAGGTTGCCCAGGACCATGTCCAAGTGGCTTTTGAAGATCTCCAGGGAGGGAGAATCCACAAATTCTCTTGGTAGCCTGTGCCAGTGTTTCATCACCCACACAGTAAAGAAGTGTTTCCTGACATTCAGACAGAGCCTCCTGTGTTCCAGGTTGTACCCACTGCCTCTTGTCCTGGCACTACTGAAAAGAACATGGCTCCATCCCCTTTGCACCCTCCCGTCAGGTATTTACAGACATTGATAAGATATCCCCTGAGCTTTCTCTTCTCTAGGCTGAACAGTCCCAGCTCTCTCAGCCCTTCCTTGTAGGAGTGCTGCTCCAAAATATGACTCTTTCCTGTATTTCTGTGTCTCATATACTGAGTAGGCCACATTAATTTCTTTTAACAAACCAAAGCATATTTTTTAATATCCTTCTGAAGATATTCACTAATAAGCTTGTTTCTCTGTTCTTTCTCAAGGATGCAATGTTAAAAGCCTTTCTTATATTAAGTCTGCCTTCTCATTATGAGAGTTAAAACAAGTTTAAAAACTTCATTTAAAAAAAGTGGAACAGATGAAGGTCTTAAAAGCTTCCTCCTTTGTTCCTTCATTTCTCCCTCCACCTGCTCCCCTTATTTTAGGAAAAAGAAAAAGTAGCCTTTAGAGGCACAAGCCCATGTGCAGAGAAAAACTGTGGAACAAATATCAAGCAGCTTCCTGAGCATGAGACAATTCGCCTTAAAGTTTACACAAAAAAAAGTTCTTTTGATGGAACAAAGGTAAGCATCTACTGACATACCCAGAAAACACATCCTGGAAATCAGCAAGTACCTTCTAGTTCAGAGTTGATCTTAACTGGATGGAAAATGCGAGCAAATTGAGATTGAAATAAGTAAATGGAAGGATGATACTAAAATATTAGCCCATAAACACTGCATGCTTGTACCTGAGATACAGGGAAAAGCTTGGAATACAGCCAGCAGTCCATGTGTAATGGTCTTGTTCTCAGATAAATCAGGAATGTAGCAAAATTGCAACTAAAGAACAAGACTCTCTATATGCACAAGGATATTCCAGCCTGCTAACAATTAATGTTACCAAAAGCCTAAAACTGTGACATTCTTAACAGCCAATATTCATTATCTACTGCACATCACTACCTTCTACTGAAGGGTGCGTGTTTTTTCTTTTTTTTAATTTTTTTTTTTTTGGCTCCTCCTCAAAATACTGGCATGAACCCTACAGCAGGTACTCAGTATCTTATAGATCTCCTCTTTTTTATTATTTACGAAGAGCATACTTACCGTATGCCAATACAATACAAACAAACCAAAAAGAACACACACAGCTCCATGTTCTCCTAATAGGCTTGGCAATGTAAGACCCTCAGGGCAATCCTAATCACTACCACAAAACAGCTACCAGCATACTTGTAGTTAATGCCTATCCCCCTCACCCACCATTTCCAAATTCAGTAATTAATTTAAGCTTTAGCACATACACAAAGCTCTCCCTCATTAAACGGCCAATTCTATTTATATTACAGGACAGAAAATAGTACTCTGTTGTCTGGCTTTCCTTAATTCCTGCTAAGGTTAATACTGCTAGTATCTCCACAGCCAGAATTCAAAAACTGCCTTTTAAAGAAATAAAGCTCACATTTACATATATTGCTATTTCAAAATTCCCTGCATCAGATTAAGTTTCCCTACAACACAGAGGCAGTATTAAGACTCACAGACTTACCCACTCACTTATTTGGGTTGGGAGGGCCCCTAAAGATCACTAGTTACAACCCCCCTGCCATGGGCAGGGATGCCACCCACTAGATCAGGCTGTCCAGGGCCCCATCCAACCTGGCCTTGAACACCTCCAGGGATGGGGCATCCACAACTTCTCTGGACAACCTGTTCCAGTGCCTCACCACGCTCATAGTAAAGAATTTCTTCTTTATATCTAATCTAAAAATCTACCCTCTTTCAATTTAAAGCCACTACCCCTTGTCCTATCACTACATTCCCTGATAAAAAGCCCTTCTCCATCTTTCTTGTAGGGTCCCCTTCAGGTACTAGAAGGCTGCTATAAGGTCTCACTGGTGCCTTCTCTTCTTCTCCAGGCTGAACAGCCCCAACTCTCTCAGCCTGTCTTCACAGGAGAGGTGCTCCACCCCTCTGATCGTCCTTGTGGCCATCCTCTGGACTTGCTCCAAGAGGTCCATGTCCTTCTTACTTTAGGGGGAATGCAATACTCCAGGTGGGGTCTCATGAGAGGAGAGGGGGAGAATCACCTCCCTCGACCTGCTGGCCATGCTTCTGTTGATGCAGCCCAGGATACAGTTGGCTTTCTAGGCTGCAAGTGCACAGTGCCAGCTTATGTCGAGCTTCTCATCAACCAACACCCCCAAGTCCTTCTCCTCAGGGCTGCTCTCAATCCATTCTCTGCCCAGCCTGTATTCATGTTTGGGTTTGCCCCAACCCAGGTGCATGACCTGGCACTTGGCCTTGTTGAACTTCATGAGGTTGGCACAGGCCCACCTCTCTAGCCTGTCAAGGTTCCTCTGGATGGCATCCCTTCTCTCCTGTGGGTCAACAGCAGCACTCTGCTTGGTATCATCATCAAACTTGCTGAGAGTGCAAGTCAATCCTACTGTTCATGCCGCTGACAAAAAACATTAAACAATACTGGTCCTAGTACAGATCCCTGAGGACACCATTCATCACTAGTCTGCACCTGGACATCAAGCCAATCATTCTTCATCTGATTATGCAAATAATTTATGTATTTCTGTGGCTGAAGCAGAAACTTATATGACTTTCCTGTGGTCTAAAAGGAAATACATGTCTGAAGAGGGGATGAAGAGGTGGAAAGTGTGAACAAATGCATTTCTGCTTCTCATAAATCAACCATCCTATGATACTTCAAGATAAAAAAGGTAGCTTAGATGATAAGCAATACATCATTGCTAAGCTGCTGTCCTGCAAGCAAAAGAGAAGGAAAACTCTTGGAACCCTCCCTCTTATTCCCTCTTGCCCCAGGCACGTCCTCTGAAACAGCCATATTGAAATTGGCTCCAAAGAGCCACTCAAAACTGCATTCCCCCATCACAACTAACTGCCAGTTATAAAGCTGTACCTTATGAGAACACACTAATGAGCCACAAGATTTCCCAGCTCTTGCCTTGTTCAAATTTCATTCACTCCTGCATACACACTCCAGGAATATTTGCTTCACTCATTCTGTGTGACTCAAATACACAAGAAGTAAATTCCTACCTGTTATTGCCCATAGTAACAGGCAGAGAACACCAAGTCCAAATGCCATGCTGCACCAGGAAGGCAGTGACAACTGCTTTTCCAACCAGCTGCGTGGAAATTATATGAGTTAATGTTGGTTTCCTTTAATATTGTTTAATACCCTGCTGTGGCCATGAAGCACTGCAACAGACAGCACAGGAAGAAATAGATCAGATGTGAGCAATAATTAGAATGTCACAGTAAAAGCAAATAGAGAGGTTAAACCCAGGCTTCCTTATTACTTCCTGACTTCTTGACTGATGACATACTAGATTAGGCAGGCTGAAGATGCAGAACAAATTACTTACCTGGAAGTCTCATTCTCTGGAGATATAGAAACATCCTAGATAAGTTTGCACTCTTGGTCTTCTGTACCTCCAAAACCACAAATATTCTGGTTGAACTTATCCAGGCCCTAGTTTTGGTGAGGCTTTAAATGGAAACTGACAGGGACTCTTAACTGAGGAATCATGGACAGTATCATCCACACAGCACTAAGTCAGTTCTCTAGGCAGCATTCAAGCTATTCCCTCCCAGCTACCCAGGTAATGCAAGCAGACACTTCCCCAGAATTTCTAAGGTGACGTTCCCTGCCAGGACACTAAGTTCTCCAAATAAGAGAGCTAAAGCAACAAACAGGTCTAATAAGGAACAAGCAATTCAAATCCACATTATTCATCGAAGGGAAAAAAGTTAGTTTAGCCAAACTTACAACTCCTCCCATACACACGATCCTAAACAGATCCAAAAAACAATTCTGTAAAGGAAAACATAAGCGGTGTTTTTATTAGAGAATAGTCATTCTCAAAGCAGAGCATTCCAGTCAATTCCCTTTGATACTCATTAACTGACTTGTTAAAGGCAATGACTTTCAAATCTCAGCTGCCTACAATGACAGAAATGCTGCTAACTGGCTGCTTTTAACAGGTTCCTTACAACATGTACTTTTGTATGACAAAAGACTATCTTCCTTTGGAACAATGGCAAAGGAAAAAAGAAAGTTACTTAGATATGTTACTCTTGACAAAGCTGATCAAATGAGTAGAAGCCCTAGTAGCTCAGCAACTGGACTTCTACTCTCCAAGAAAGGATTTTTTTTGGATAGCGTATCTGTAAAGCACAGGAGCAACTGCGCTACTGGTCTGCAAAGTTGTACTTTTTCTGCAAGCCTGTGGTGTAAACACTAATTCTGATCAAGACATAAGCAAAATAATCACAGAACGTCACTAAAGCAGGAAAAAAATAAATCATGGACACTGCACATTAGCTGCAGCTTTTAAAAAGTCTTAAATAGAAAAGGACAAAACATTTAAAAACAAGTCCCAAGTACAAAAATATCAGGCTTCTGGCAAGCACTCTACAAAACCTGGAAAGACTTAATTTTCCAAAAGCCTTATATTTCATTTAAAATTAACCTTACATTCATAACCTTTGTTCTATCCAACATCAACAGAAGTCCCCCTTTCTTAAGGGCAGCTGCAAAGCACCCAGAACACTGAAGAGTAAGTTGGTCTCTATTTTACTTATATGCTGCACAATTAGAAGTTACATCCGATTACAAGGAATAACTGTCTAAAAAACCACCACTACACAACACCTCTACACTGCTTCAACCATACTGGTATTTTGATTATATCCTGACAGAATACATACATCTGTGCTCCTGTACAGCAAATAGGATTAATTTAGAAAGGTTTCACCTTCGAAAGAGCACCAGGATTCTTCCAGGTACCAATTCCATGATACAAGCTCTTCAGCAACATGACCATTTCTTACAGTCTCTCATTCCCCAATTGCTCTTCTCTCCTTCCACTGTTATCTGTTTTCATAACAAACAAAAAGCCCCACAGTACTGTGGTACTCTCTAGACACACTAATCCAGGGGTGGCCTCACCAACACCAAGTAGAGAGGAAGGATCTCCTGCCAGCAATACTTTGCCTAATGCAGCCCAGAATACCATTAGCCTTCTTGGCAGCAAGGGCACACTGTTGGCTCATGTCCGACTTGGTGCCCACCAGGACTAAGTCCTTTCCTGCAAAGCTGCTTTCCAGCTGGGGAGCTCCCTGCGTGTACTGATGCCTGGGGTTGTTCCTCCCCAGAATTTTGCATTTCCCTTTGTTGAAAAATTTCATCATAGAATCTTATCACATTGGTCAAGCATGACTTCCTCTTGCTGAATCCATGCTGACAACTCCTGATGACTTCCTTGTTGATCCTGTGCCTGGAAATGGTTTCCAGGATTCCCAGGAGACCCCACCTTCCCAGGGGTCAAGGTGAGGCTGATGGGCATGTAGTTCCCCATGTCCTCCTTCTCGAAGACAGGAGTGATACTTGTTTTCCTTCAGTCTTTGGACACTTCTTCCAGTCATCATGAAGAAAGACTTAAAATTTGCAAAGAGCTTATTCTTGAAACTTGAGGTCTCTGAGGTACTGGGCATATGCTGTAACCTTCACTTAGTTCCAGAAGCAGCCAAAGGGACCAGATGGGTAAGACAGACTTTCAGTCTTTTAGCCTACAGAAAAATGAACCAGGCTTGGAAACAGAACATCACAAGGGCAGATTTAACCCTGATCAGAACGCAGAAAAATTTTGCTTATTTTACAACCTTTCTTCCTTAATATAAGGCCAACTTTACTACCACACTGCCACTAAAAGAAGACAAGTAGCAGTTTCTATGTCCTGGAAGGGGTTTCTAAGTCCACATAACTTCTAGCAACACTAAAAAACCGATGAGGTCTCTCAAGGTGGGAACTCCAGTCCAAGGTGCTAGGTTACATCACTCCTCTGAAAGAACGGCCTATCATCCCTGTATCCTTAGCTAGTGGTGATTTCAAAACAAAGGGGAGAAGCTGTGCTTTATGAACACTGCTCAGCATGTTCTGTATGTCCCTCTGATATCTGATTCACAAAAAATGGTGTTTGTAGAAGCTGAAATACTAGATATCTTTTTTTAATGCAAATGATCCAGATTTTTGCAGCATTACTTGTCCTAGGTTCAGTAACATATATATTTTTTACAAGTACTTATATGCATTTTAAGTTTGTATTAATAAATCTACCAAAGCAGCAAAATGCCAGACTTTGGACTGCACACCCAATCTTCACTGAATCCTTATGGCATACACAGTATAAGAATACCACAAACCAAATGCTTTCTTAAACAGTTAAGACAGTAAACACAATTTCAAGAGCTGGATGCATATGTGCAATGCTCCTCTTTTCTTCCTCATCATACCGTGCTGTTCACAAGTGCAAGTTTCAGCACACAAATAAGGCATTAAAAATTATGTGGAAGGCCAGTTATGACATTCCAGCAGTTAAAATAAGTAAAGCCGTGAGATGAATTCTCTAGCTGAATCTGTCCACTCATATCACAAAGCCTGTTATTTTTGTATCACTACGAGCAGACAGATAGCACTGCTGGTACTGACTTTGGATTTTCCTGGCTCTTAAAGATTCAAGTCTGACTTATACTTTCAGCTGAATGAGGAACAGCAGTCTTGAGGCCATAGGCAAGTAAAAATAACATACACACATGTATTATACATATATTGCCTTACTCTAAAAGCCATTATGTTTTTCTGTTCCAGTTGGCAACTTTAGGCTCTGTTCAAGACAACGGGAGAAGGAGGATTCTGAACTGATCCCTCAAGACAAGTTTTTCAACTGCATGATGTTTTAAACATATGCGGTTGCTGATCAGGATAGATAGATAGCACATGAAGTACAACAGCTTTCTAAGGAAAAGGAATTGCCTTCTCCCCAGCCTCTCCCCCCTAGGAGGTGTTCCCCTCTCCCCCATCCCAAATCTCACTATGCATTTTGGTTCACCTGGATTTTAATGCAGATTCAACTTGTTTTCTCAGAGAGACAGAAAAGGATCAGCCAAGCAGAACTAAACTGCCACCTCCTATTTAGTCCACAGCTACAACAGTAATATCATTTGCAGACTGAATTACCTGTATCTGGGAATACATTCAAATCCTAGTGCTACAGAACAGCAATAGCATAAGGCAGTATGCTGCCTTCCTACAATCTAAGAAAATCAGAGCCAGGAACAAGTGGCGTCCTTGAAGTAGCCAGTGAACAACGCTAGCCATCTGAAACGTCCAAGAGAGTGAGGGCTCTGAATACTGGGTGCAGTGACACTAACCTTAGTGGGAAAGGCAAGCAGGGGCTTCTCACCTCCTTGCCCTTCTGGTTATTAGCACAGCTGGGTAACATGCCAAAAGAAACGCTGTTTCAGCATTTGAAATCTCAAGCTGCAGTTAAAGCAAAAACCCTTATTTTTGAACTGACAGCATCTCTTTTATAAAGCAGAATGGTAGAGTAAATGAGCACATTACCAATTAGTCTGACCTGCAGTTAATGCAAGTGTCTTTGTATGTTTAATGGGAACATTAACATATAAAAGACAATTCTTTAGGAACATTCCCCCTCCCCGCCCCCCCCAAGAATTCAGACAAGTTACTTCATCAGTTATTGTACCTGCATTAATATCTTAGCCAATTAATTAATAGATAATAGATGAGTATTAATATTGTATTAATACTGCAGAAGGAAGAAAAAGAAAGTCTCTCATGACCTTAGCACTTATCCCTAATATCACAGAGGAAAACTCAGGATACTTTCAGGCAGTAAGAGCTCTAGTATTAAAACTACTACATTAATGAACATCAACAAAACAGCCACAGGTCAGGCATTTAAATAAAGGGGATGATTTTCATGCTGTTCAACAGATGTGGAAGATACGATGGAGTCATCAGTACTTATGACCTGAGCAAAATTATCCTCTTCTCACACAATTTTCTAGCATCAGGTACCTGTACTTGAAAACACAGGACCATGACTACCAATGGAAAGTTCTTTATTGCAGCTACAGGATATACCTGTAACTATCAACATCTCTGCTTTATTCAGAGGGGCTCCCATAGGTCTTCTTGAAGGCTGACATCTAGATTGACATTATGGCCCAACTCTAAATCAATTCTCTTGGTCAAGTTTAGGACACAAATAGCAAGTTAATGGTGATAAAACAAGTAACTGAATAGATGAAAATGCCCTGCCACGTTACAGTGGATGGACTGCACAATCCACTAGTTCCACTGACACCCACAGCTCTGCCAACTGTTAAGGGATACCAACTGGACAAATAACAAAAAGCAGTGCTCTGTAGAAAAAAATAATTTTATTCTAAGAAATTTAAGCAGCCTTTATTACAATTGCTGCAGAGACATCAAACAGTGAAATTCCTAAAGATGAGACTCTTAGCAGGGTTATATGTTGCCAGGAATTATTTGCATGGAAGAAGAGGAAAAAAAACAATGAATGACGGAACTGCTCTGCAGAGAAATTAAAGTGTCATTATTAGTATCAGGATTTAGATCATATTAGGGCATAAAAAAATAACTAGAAAAAGTTCAGAATCATTCAGGACTGTTAATACATAATTTGTAATACAGATATTTGTACAGCCCTGAGGTCAGCCAGACCAGGAGGGAGGAGGCACCCACAAATCAAAAGCTAATGTCAGTAGGGGTCAGTAGCACAGAGAGACAACACTAGACATCTCAGAGCCCTGCACTCCCCACTGACAGGCTAGGGAAATCTCTCTTCTCCAAAGAGAGATGTTAGAGTGGGGAAAACTAACGGATAATTCCTCCAAAATAATATACTCCGGATTCCATGCATATTTCATTCTCACCAGAACATGGCCTCATTTATCAATTCTCTTTGCTATCATCAAATACATACTCTGTAATGAAAATAAAATGAGTCCTGAAAAGGGAGAGCTTGAAGGAACATAGTATCTTGTCCCTTGCACTGCCCCAAGGAAAGACAAAGCATTCTTAAATCCTGATTTGGATTTCTGTCTAATCTGTTCCTAAGCCTCCCCTGAAAGGTATTTCAGAATTTCTCTAGCTATCTTCTTCCATTCTTTGACTATTTTTACAGCAGGAAAACAGACCACAAAGCAACTATCCCTGTACATAACATCACTTTTGAATTTTGGAAAGAGAGAAATCTAGCAGACTGCCTGGAAGGAGGAAACATACACATGCAGAAAAGGTGGTACGAATCTTTTTCAAGCTTGGAGATCTTGAAGTTGTTATTGTCTGACAGCTGACTGAAGGCCTGCGTGACGATGCTGTGTTGCGTCTCAGTCTACTTCCTCCTGTAAGCATCACTACCACAGAAAGCAATAAATAAAGCTAGCTGCACCACACAGAAAGGTTCAACTATATGCAGAGACACCCTTTTGTGGCAGAGGTAACATTCGCAGGTGAGGGCTAATACTTCCCAGGAAACTTGAGTAAACTATAAGGAGAGTTAGAAGAAAGATACCTATACAGAAAGTTTAAGATGGAATAAGATCACAGAACACAAGAATTATTTTGCACCTGTTCAAGGTCAAAAATAGCTATATTAGTTATCTATTAAAACTAGAACAAAAGCTTAGCTATAGTATCAAGTTGAAGCTAAGAGTATTTTTTTCCCCCTATTCAGACTACAAGCCCTCAAAAATAAGTAAAAAGGAGCTATCCATTGGTTCAAATCACGGTTGTACCGCAGTTCTTAGGATTTTCATCATTTTTCTTTAAGTGCCATTTCCTGAACTACAGTAATCATTGAAAAAAATCTCAACCTTCAGTAGAAAAAACATTTCTAACTGATTGCTGCAGAGAAAGCCTTACAATTCTAACCTGTAAGATTCACAGTCTAAGCCTGAAGACTAAATTTTTTTTTTTTTCCTCCTTTTTTTAAAGGAGAACTTCATGGGACAAAGTCATAGCCCCACTTAAGTCAATATTAGGATTTAGGAGACCTCACTTATGATACTTGAACCCTTGCAGTTGATAATACTGCTACTTAATATCTAATACTTAAAAAAAAAAATCATTTCTTCTTGTAACACCATCTCTACCTAAGCATCAAAGATCTGAAGGACTCGAGTTTGTAAATACACTGCATGCAACCCTGGACGCTGATTGTGGAAGTGCTGAACACAGAGAATATCGATGGTGAGCAAAGGAAACTCTAGATGCTCAGTATCTTTAAATAGTAAATGCTAGCTGCCACATACAACATGAAGTTGTTTTGAAACAAAAGTTTACAGCTTCCTGCAAAACAGTATGAGCCACAGAAAGGGCAGAAGAAGCTTTCCTGTTATTTATTGTCCAGAACAATTTGAATTTGAATTGTTGTAATTAAAATATCTACTAGATTTTACTTAAAAATTATATCTGTAATAGTACTTATGATACAAACATTGTTGAAGAAGACATACAAAACTACTCTATTAAAATTCAAGTTTTACCACAAAAGCTCTCTGGAACCTACTTCACTTGAAATGAAATGCTAACTTTCTGTTTTATGGCCTTTGTGGAAGGTGATAAACTAACAATTTACCATACATCAAAAAAAACAACAATCTGACATTTGAAGTCAAATGGATGTGCTAGGATTTCAGGCAAATCTTTTTGTATTAAAACAATACAGCGTTATAAAAGCAGACTTTGAAGTTACGTAAGTGCATCTAATTTACAATAGCCTTCAGTGGCTGTTTACAGATTGACAGAGACTGGCTCAAACAATATAAGTATTATTGTCAACAAAGCTAATAAACCATTTCTGAGATTAGAGTACTGAATACGCAGCCACTGCCTGAGATAGAATCACTTGCACTGCAGAGGAAAAAAAGCTCACGTATAGTGGCTTGCATACAACAGTACACAACCAGAAAAGCCAAGATTTTGGAGGTGAAGTATATAAACTCTCTCTCCATTTGTCTTCCTATTTTATCACTTTCAAGAAAAGACTTAATGCAGTTGTACGCTGATTCAACAGCAAAGGAACAAATAGTTTGTTTTCTTGGCCAAGAAGTGGGGTGGGGGGGGGAGAGGTCTTTTTACCCACATGACCATGTTAAGTTTTACATCCATTGTTAGTCTTTGCCTTTAAAAAACAAAGAAACAAACAACCTTACAGCCATTGAGCTGATTTCAACCTAAGAACAGATTACCAGCAGGTAATTAATTTACTACCTCTTCTGTAAAAACAGCCAAGCCAGAAGAGAGAACTGCAAAATAAAATTCTACAGGCTAGCCCACCCAAAATATGTCATCTAATATCAATAATTGAAGATGGTACTCCTGCGACACCATCAATGTACTCTGTAGGAAAGGGCGACTACATTGAAAAATGTAGAGACATATGCAAAGATAATAGAAAAAAAACTTGTGTCTTGAGGTCAATTGACTTTTAAACTGAAGTCTAGCAAATCCACAGAAAACTTAACTGTACTGTTCCAAAAAATACTTGCTTGTTATAAACTGATAAAGCACAGATGCATACACCAGCCCCACCCCCACTGAGAGGAAAATCTCCACAGCCCCACCTTACATGACTGAGCACTTTTTTTTTTTTTTGAGTTCATCCATAACCAGTGGAACTCCTTATAAAAGACGGAAGAGTTAATAAGTTGTATAGAGAAAGATTTTTTCCAGGAAAATGAATTAGGACTAAACAATCACTAAATCAGCTCTTCAACAAAGTTAATTAGTTGAAAACTGACATCAGGCTAACCATACTCACATTGTCTCCACCTGGATTGACTGAATTCATATCTGTTCATTGCAAAGTCATATCATCCTGAAAAATACTCAGCAGTTAGACCCTGATATCGGTCAGAAAGAGACTAGACATTTAAATGGAAAAAACAATATCTACAGCTTTAAATTAGATTATAAATTTGTATGGAAAGACAGTTTGTGACAGAAATTGAAAGCTAACTGCTTGATAGTCAGAAGAATTTCTCCCCAAAGGTACAACATCCATTGCTGTGGTTTTGTACTTCCTCTGCAGCGTTGAAATTGTGGACTGCTGGATGCACAGCACTTGATCACAGATCCACCTCTAATTGCCGAATTCCTACTACAGATATACATTTAGTAGCATTACCACATTATCAAAACTAGCAAACAAAGCAACACTTTTTTTTTTTTTTTAAAAAAAGAATACCTATAAGCAAAGTCCATATTACAAATATGTGAAGAAGCCCACA
Source organism: Chauna torquata (assembly GCA_013399475.1). Lineage (NCBI taxonomy): Eukaryota > Metazoa > Chordata > Aves > Anseriformes > Anhimidae > Chauna > Chauna torquata. The sequence continues at coordinate 13,878 of VXAL01005067.1, read as the reverse complement.
GCAATTATTCACCTGGAAAGGGTCTGAAAGCCTCTACCTGAAAACAGTGGAGGGCAAGTCAACTGTTTTTGAACCATTCCTGATGGACATTTCATTAGCAGTTTCAGAAACCTGTCTGTGGGAACTCCCCCATCTCCACACTACTGAAATTAGTGTTTATGAAGTGCACTTCCATCCCTCCATCACACTACCCCCTGTAGGAAAAGGTGGAGGAAGACTGGACTGGGCAGGCAAGAATCTCCAGAGCACAGTCTCCTCCACAGGCCATGGCCATGACTCCAACTAGCCTCAATAATGTAAAATCCAAGCTATGCTGCCTCTTCCTTTGCCTTGCACATAAGGGAAAAGGATCTGCCCGTGAACCTTGCACACATATATCTGCACCACTCAGACACACGATTTAACGCACAATATGCTGAACAGCTCAACCCCCACTATCCCAGTGACCAAAATGCATATGCACAGTATCGCCTATTAACTTTGTAGTATACCAGGTTTTTAAGGATGTAGATTTAGCTTAAGACAATGTCTAATTGTGAAATAACAGCTGTAACAGTAAACCCTGCAAAACAGAATGAACATATAATTAAACAAAGCAAACATGCATTACAATTGTGTGGCTAAGGATCAGGCTCCTACCACAAAACACTGTAAGGGCAAAGGCACATACAGAACCTAACCTGAAGAGTATAAAAGCCAGTATCCTATATCAACACCAATATCTTGTATAGTCAGTATGAGGCACACGAGAGTACTCCTACAGCACAAACAGATTAGGGAGGACCAGAGTGGAAAGCAGCTTGTGCTTCATTTATATCCCTCAACTATCTGACTAGTTCATAGGTTATCTGTTTAAACGATACACTCCTGAAGGAGCCAGGGGAATGATCAGATTGTCTTCTGTATTTTGTAAAGCAGTTGCAACATAGATAGCTCCCAAAATTGCTGAAACAATTGTGACAGTATTTTCTTCTGTTTAAAATCTGTTCTACTGCTCATAATGCACTGATAAGGCATTTCACATACGAAACATTAGCATTATGTTCACCAGCCACATAAATATATGTTTAGGCTGTGAAACGCATGCTGACAGGAGACTGGATAAAAACTTGGTGAGAATAATACTCTTCAGATATATAAATATCCACATACACAGGACAACATAAAGCTATGATTTCTGAGCTCAGAGCTACACACACACATATACATAAATCTATCTGCAAATTAAACAAACACAGACTGGCCATGCAGCCCTAAGCCCATCGCTGTTTCTCCTCACTATCCCGGCCTAATAGGTTGCACACGCACAACACACACATTTTGCCTCGGGGTGGTGGGGTGTGAGGCACAAACTCCCTTAAGACCCGATTATTTCTACTGCTGTCCCGTTAGTACTTCAACAACATGCTCACAGCAATGCCAAAGCACTAACTCCCCTAGGCCCTTTTACACCAGGCCGATCGCCCGCCAGCGGAGCGGCTCCAGGCTGCCCCTCCCCGCTAGCCCCAGCCCCCCTTCAGCAAGCAGAGGCCAGCCGCCTAACGCTCAGCCCAGCAGCTACCTGGCACCCAGGCGGGGAGCCGCGCAACCCCGGCTCCGTTTTCAGCCCCTTCCATACCCGCGCCGGCACCTGCAGCCGGAGGCCGCGGCAGCAAGCCTACCTGGCGGCAGCAGAGGACAGCAGCCGTCGGGACCTCCACGGCCCTCTCCCTCCCACGGGTGCGCGGCACCGGGTCTGGGAGTCAGCGCGGGATTTAGGGCCGGGGTCGCTCGGTGGGTGCGGGCCGGGCGGCGATGTGCCGCCCGCCTCCCCGCCGCCGCCGACTCAGAAGCGAGCGCCGTGCCTCCGCACGCCTCCCGGGGCCGGCCGCCGTTTTCCGCGCAGGTTCACCGCCCACAGACCACCCACACACCGCCCGTCGCCACCCCAGCGCTGAGGCTGTCGAGCCACTACAGCTGAGACGAACCTCACCTGCGGGCAGGGGGGAAGGGAGAAAGGCAAGGGACGTGGGGTTAGTCCCTCTCCATCTTCAGAGAGAGCGCGGGACTTCCTACCAGTGCCGAGAAGCAGAGGCGCTGCGCCTCCATCTTGAGGAGGGGGCGCACGGAAGGGGCCGGGCGCAGGGGGCAGCAAATGCCGCCGCCCCCTGGCAGGGCTGTGAGCTCGAAATGGCGCCCCCCGCGCGCGGAGTGGGTGGTAACCCCTCGTTGCCGCGACAGGTGGCGGGCGGGTAGGGAGTTCAGGCGCTGCTGCTGCTGCGTCGGTCCTCCGCAGTGGGGTCCAGCTGCATCGAAGCAGCGTTATTTCATACAGGATGACCCTGAGAGGGGTTTTATCGTGCTCGGTGCTGCTGCTGGAGATAAAGCAACATGATGTCTTGGGATTCTGGAGAGGTCCCAGTTATCTGGGACCCTGGTAGAAGACACTGGTAATTACAGGCCAGTCAGTCTCACTTCAGTGCCTGGTAAAATTATGGGGAAGATTATTCTGGGAGTTACTGAAAAACATCTGAAAGATAATGCAGTCATTGGTCACAGCTGACATGGGTTCCTGAGAGGAAAGTCCTGTTTAACGAACTTAATTTCCTTTTATGACAAGGTTACCCACCTAGCTGATCAAGGGAAGCCAGTTTATGTAATCTTTTTGGATTTCAGTACAGCTTTCAATACCTTTTCTCACAGTATCCTCATGGACAAAAGGTCCAGCATACAGCTAGATAAATACAGAATGTGATTGGTGAGCAATTGGCTGGCAGGTTGGGCTCAAAGGGTTATAGTAAAATGGGGTTACATCAGGCTGGCAGCCAGCCACTAGAGAGGTCCCCCAGGGCTCCATTTTAGAGCCAGTTCTCTTCAACAATATTATAAATGACGTAGATGTAGAACTTTAATGCATACTAAGTAAGTTTGTGGATGATACTAAATTATGGGGAGCTGTTGACTCCCTTGAGGGCAGAGAGGCCTTGCAGAGAGATCTTGATAGACTAGAGGGCTGGGTAATCCCCAGCCGCATGAAATCCAGCAAGGGCTGGATTCTGCACCTGGAATGGGGCAGCCCTGGGGGTTGAGAGGTTGGAGAGCAGCCCCACCTAAAGGGATCCAGGGGTTCTGGTTGATGGCATGCTGCTTATGAGTCAACAGCATGTCCTGGCAGCCGAAAGGGCCAGCCTGGGGTGCATTGTGCACAGCATTGCTAGCCAGCTGACGGAAAGTGATTGTCTCACTCTACTCTGTGCTGGTGTGGCCTCATCTTGAGTACTGTGTGCAGTTTTGGGCGCCGCAATATAAGGACATGAAACTATTAGAGAGTGTCCAAAGGAGGGCAACAAAGATGATGAAGGGTCTTGTCATGGTTTTAGCTGGGACAGAGTTAATTTTCTTCACAGAGGCTTGTATGATGCTGTGTTTTGATTTTTGATGAAAATAGTGATATCACACTGATGTTTTTAAATGTTGTAGAGCAGTGCTTGCGCAGAGCCAGGGACTTTTCTGCTTCTCATGCTGCCCTGCCAGCAAGGAGGCTGGGGGTGCACAAGAAGCTCAGAGGGATCATAGCCAGGACAGCTGACACAAACTGACCAAAGAGATATTCCGTCCCACATGACATCATGCTGAACAATAAAAGTTGAGGTAAAGAAGGAGGAAGGGGGGGAGACATTTGGAGTGATGATGTTTGTCTTCCCAAGTAATTGTGATGTGTGATGAGCCCTGGTTTCCTAGAAGTGGTTAAACATCTGCCTGCCGATGGGAAGCAATGAATGAATTCCATGTTTTGCTTTGCTTGCGCGCACAGCTTTTGCTTTACCTGGTAAACTGTTTTTGTCTCAGCCCATGAGTTCTTGCACTTATACCTTTCTGATTCTCTCCCCCATCCCACCTGGGGAGGGTGAGCTAGTGACTCTATGGTGCTTAGCTGCCTGCTGGGGCTTAAACCACAACAGGTCTACAGGGGAAGTTGTATGAGGAGCAGCTGAAATCACTTGGTTTGTTCAGCTTAGAGAAGAGGAGACTGAGGAGAGACCTCATCATGACCTACAGCTTCTTCATGAGAGGAAGCAGAGGGGCAGTTGCTGATCTCTTCTCTTTGTTGACCAGCGATAGGACCCTAGAGAACAGCATGAAGCTGCATCAGAGGAGGTTCAGAGTGGATATGAGGAAAAGGTTCTTCACTAAAAGGGTGGTTGTGCACTGGAACAGGCTCCTCAGGGAAGCAATCATGGCAGCAAGCCTGTCAGAGTTCAAGAAGCATTTGGACAATGCTCTCAGACATATGGTTTAATTTCTAGGTAGTACTGTGTGGAGTCAGGTGTTGGACTCGATGGTCCTTGTGGGTCCCTTCCAACTTGGGATGTTCTATGATTCTGTAAGGGGCTCTCCCAGAAAAGGTCTCAAGATATTAAACCAAGAAGTTTTCATGCAAAGGTAGCTGAGCCCTCTTTTGCATTCGACTTTGTGTACTGGTACTTGAAAGATGAACTCAGTATCCCTGTTGATCTGCTAAAGGGCCTTGAAGGTGCGATCCCACCTTCTTCATGTTGTCATGCTGCTTTGCCACCTGCATGGCTGGTGACTGCTCTGGGTCCAAGCACGGTGTTTTGGGGACATTGTCGCTCTTGGTAGGGATTTTCCACTTTGCGCAGTGACCAGTTGTATCAGAGCTGCTGCAGTTCAAAAAGGAGACAGAGGCCAGCAGCCCTCTGACATGAGCTGCTCTTAGGTGACCTACTCTGGGGTGAGCACCTGGATCTACACATCTTTCTGCTCTCCTTCTGATTCCTCCTTTCCCATTTTCTTTAAAACATTGGGCTAGAGACCCCATGCTGCTCAGCTGACAAAGCCCCATGTCCTAATGACAACTAGGAAGCTTCTGACATCTGAAGCCTTCTGAATGGCGTCTGAAGCCTCTGTAAGAGTACCTATAGCTTATTGAGCACAGCTTTTCAATAAAATATTCAGTATTTCTGTCACTTTGATTTTGTGCTCTCCTAGTTCTTGCCTCATTCAAAATTTCTGTTGAGGGACTATGGGATGTTTGCAGTTAGAACATGCAGAAATGGTTTGTTCGTTTCTTCGCTTTTTGCAATTGCGCTCCAAAATAATTGGCCTATTACCATTTGGAAAGAGGCATTTTTCTACCCAACACCAAAGTTCATGTTCCATAGAAAAGAAGTGGTTTAAGTTTGCCCATCTCAGCAACATTTCAAGCAAGCAGCTTCATTTTTTCAAGTGAAATATAGTATAAAGTGCTGTGAATTTCAAACTTTAATAGTTAAGTTTTCATGCTGATTTGCACCAACCTGTCAAGGTCCCAGTTTTTCTGTTCTACCTGTTAGTGATGCCTGTATATTGCTGGGTTCTGCTTAGTGTTTAATGAAATGTCAGTGTTTGACTCAGGAAAATGATGTTTTGCAGGTGCTACAGAATGATAAAAAAACTGTTCTAAAGAAGTAAAACTGTCATCTCTTCAGCCTACAGCTGTTTTTACCTCCTCTTTTTACTTTCCTTCTGATTCCCACTTAACCATTGTTTTAACAACAGGCTGTATGACATTTCTTCAAGCTACTCAAATCTTGGTATGGGGAGCCCTTAACTCATCTACTGGCTCTGTAAAACAAGGAATTAAATCTCTGAAATGTAATACTGGATTGCTTGTGGATATGTATAATGGAACCTAAAAGAATTGTCTGTTTATATTTTTTTTAAATATTTTTTTGCTATGTTATGCCAATTTTGATGCCTTAGTTTCTGTGATTTCCATGTGTTGGCCATTCAGACCAAGTTATGGAGGCTGAAGTCTGCTTATTTGAAGTAAAAAGGATAATGTGGATTCTTAACAATTATTCTCATAACAATACAAAAGGATCAGTGAGAAGACAAAAATATTTTTTTTTCTGATGTTGACCAAGACTACTTGACTTTGAAGAGGAAGTGTATGCAGAGAGACATAGTCCGGCTAGCTTTCCTTTTTAAGGCAGCCCCATTTCTCATGCCCTGCAGCCTTCCTGGCTGCACAGACGGTTGATTTACTGACCCAGCAGGGGAAGAGGATTGTCCTCCAATGCTTTGCATGGTTATGAGATCCTAATTGGGCTGACTGTAAAAGCACTAGATACATCTACACTGTTTTTATTTCTTCTTCAGGAAAGAATATTCACCTGTATACTCAGTGCTAGTGCTTTTTGAATGATCTGTGCAAGGTGCCTTAGTGCTGCATAGGTTTAGGGAGATATGCCCTCTGTTTGTCCTGTCAGGAGATACATCCCATAATCTTAGTGAAAGCAGAGGTAAGAGGATGAGAGCAGCAACTGTCCCTCTGTTTACTTTCTCTGCACCAGAGTAGTTGGTCCAGTGCCCTTGAATTTTGTACGCAGAATTCCTTCTCCACTGAACAGACAGGATGCAGGTAGTCCCATGCAAACACAGAAGCATCAGAGCAAACAGCTCCCATTCAAGAAAGACAGCAGCAGCACCTGGTGTGTACCCACAGTCTGCAAACTCTAGAAATGCTATGAAATGGAGGAACAGACCAAGAGAGAAGGTTTACTGCAGATGGCTAAAGCTAAGATTATATTTTCTTGCTGAGCCAATTCTTGTCTTCCATATCATTGATGAACTAATAGGCTTAATCCCAATAAATAATAAGTTCAGTGTACTGTAATGCTACATGAAAATAACTGAAACTTCAAAATGTAGCCTTCTAGGTAAATGTTGATTTGGTTACCTCCAGCTGCCTTTCTACAGTAAGGGCATTCAGTTGGTCAGACAAAAGCTCTGTCAAGCTGTCATCACCCAGAACAACTAACTCTCTGCCAGACATCCAGAGGTATTTGGATAAAACCAATATTTGAGCACAAATATTGCTTATCCTTCATTGTCACTCATGGCCAGTTGCAGAAGGACAAAGAAGACTTGTTCCAGCAAAGTTAGTGACACAGACAGATAACCTCTCTTGCAGAAGTAACTCCTCAAAAATGCCAATAAATATGAACTGGCTCAATAAGTTTTAACTGGACAGTCTTTTTTTTTTTTTTTTTTTGCATCTTTTTGCACTTCTTAGTAGGAACTTAAAAGTGTTGTGAGGATGTGGTGGGGGAA
>VXAL01005066.1:1352057-1429063 GCA_013399475.1 Chauna torquata | reverse complement strand
CCCCGCCCACTGCCGGCCTTGCCCCGGCCCCGCCGCAAGCAGCCGGCTGCCGGGGCGCGGAACTTCGGGCGCGTTCGCGGGGCCGGCAGCGCGGCTGCTCCGGAGCAGGTGGAAGAGCCGCGGCTGGGAAGGCGGCCCCGCTGCAGCAGTGCCCACAGCGCAGCGGGGAGGGGAGGGGAGGGCGGCACTGCGGGGCGGCGAAGGTGTGAGTGGCGAGGCTTTGGCTGACCCCTTCGTCTTCCACAGCCAACATGCCTGTCTCAAGAATGCGCATGAGGCCCTGGCTGGAAATGCAGATTAATTCCAATCAAATACCGGGACTCATATGGATTAACAAGGTGAGGCATGTTTATTGTTATTATTGCTACTGTATCATTAACCATGCGTGTTCTTAGTTGATGCTGAATGTAAGTCAGGATCATGAAGGAAAGAAGAAAATGGAGAAAAGTTGCATGGATTATGGTTTTGTTTTTTTTAAAAAAAACACTTTTTGTTTTCAGAAAAGGTAGGTCTGGCTGGTACAGAATGTAGTACTTCAATTTTTTTCCTGATAATTTTTCCAGGAGGGAAATGATAAATTAGAAAAAATGCAGTCTGAACATGACCAAGAACAGAAAACTCCAAGACTTCTTTTAACTCTTGATGCCCACTTGAGCCAAGTCACCTTCTGTCCCAGTTAAGCAGCTACTGTTACACTCTCCAGTGCAGGACGGAGTTTTAAGATTTGGCCTGAAATAAACTCTGGATTTGTCTCAGTTTGGTGCTGCAAGGCACATCCGTGTAGCTGCACCACAGGGTGAGATCACTAGGCTTATTGAATCAGGTCTCTCCCTGAAGTTTCTGCATCCATCCCAAGGTGTTATTTAAGCTAGGATATGTTTTTCTTAGGAATCATGCAGGATCTTATGGGTAACCGTAAAAGGGATTCTCTATCCAAGTGGACATGGAAAATGTACTGTAGTTGATGCAAGATACCTCAGTGATTCTGGCATAAAATTGAGAATATTGTTCTTTGCTACTGTACCACGCTGCATGTAGCTTTCCCAGTTTCAGAACTCTTAAAAAGCCTTATGTGCATTGAACAAAACAAATGGAACAACAGTTGTTAAATGAAGATGTGGGGTTTTTAAAGATTCCGAGCTGCTGCTGAGAGAATTCTTTGATTAAATACATTATTACAAACTGGCATGTAATGCTTTTTTAATTTGAATTTCTGTTGGTTTAACTTCAGGATAAGATGATGTTTCAAATCCCATGGAAACACGCAGCTAAGCATGGCTGGGACATGGAGAAAGATGCCTGCCTTTTCCGGAGCTGGGCCATTCATACAGGTGTGTACTGGCTTTAAATTTCCGTCAGTCATATAAATATCTGAAATAAAGCATTTTTGTCTTGACTTACATCTCAGGTGTTATATTAACTTTTAATATGTCAGAGAAAACAGAAAGCAGCTCTTCTGGGGAGAAGAACTACCACTGCAATGAAAACACTAAGCGTGTTATTACCTCTTATTCATAGGAAGATATAAAGTTGGTGAGAAAGACCCTGACCCAAAAACCTGGAAGGCAAACTTCCGCTGTGCTATGAATTCATTGCCTGACATCGAAGAAGTAAAGGATAAAAGCATCAACAAAGGCTCCAGTGCTGTTAGAGTTTACAGGATGCTGCCACCCTTGACTAAGGATCAGAAGAAGGGTAAGCCCGCAGCAGCCCCCTGGGTTGAGCAGTTTCCCTTACTGCACTTAGAACGCCGCGTAAATGTCCCACTCCTCTTAGGGAGGGGTGTAACAGACCTGTTAGTAGCACCAGGGCTACTGGGGTTATTGCCATTGGTTACAGCTTATACAAACTGTCCATTTTATCCCAAATTCTTTAAACATGTCTAACGGGATCGTCTGGAGTCGATCTGGACTCTCTGCTGATGACAGCAGTGGCAGAGCTTGCTGAGCAGGGCTCTGCTCAGAGCTGTGAGAGCTCACACTCGTGTCAGCCCTGCAGCCTTTCTCACATTTGTCTTATTTTTATTTAACAGAAAGGAAGTCAAAGTCTTCAAGAGAAGCAAGAAGCAGGAGCAAGAGAAAGGTATGTGTCAGTAGAGGCAGCTGAAGAAGCTAGAGGTTTTGGTGGTTTTCATGCTTAATTTTTTTCATATGGGAACTTCTGTGTTCTTAGACAAGTCTTTCATGCTTCGTTCTTATTTTTGTAGTCGTATGAAGACATGAGGACAGAGGAGTCAGCAGAAAGACTAACCAACACTCCTCCGCCAGATGACCACAGTGGCTACACCGTTCATGACTACACGGGACAGGAAGTGGAGGTGGAGAGCACATCCATCACCTTAGGTGAGACTCAGTTTTTAGCTCTGAGCAGAGAGGAAAACGCTGCTTGTGCTAAAGCCACAACCTCGTCACCAAAAGACAAAGATGACCCCGGGGGCTGTGTCCGGCTGCACTGTAGATGGGCAGGGAGGAAGTGGAGGTGGTGGTGGTGGTGTCTGCTGTGAGTGCCAACTCCTGGTGCATCCCACAGACCTCTCGTCCTGCGAGGTGACCGGCTCCCTGACTGACTGGAGGACGCCGATGGAAATCGCCATGGCTGACAGCACCAACGACCTCTACCAGCTCCAGGTGTCCCCCCTGGCTTCGTCCTCAGAAGGTTGGTATTGCTTTCTTCCCACCCTCGTCTTTCATCGTTCTCCTGGCGCTAGCCCTGCTGTGGCAGGTTGGAGGCAAGGATGAAGGTGTGCCTGGGGTATCAGGAGAAACGAGAGCTGTCTTGTAGAAGAGACAACTTCCACCTGATGGGTTTGGGTTTCTGGAGCTACCAACATGGCCAGCTTAGAGAAGGGAAGAGCTGGTGTGGGCCACCTGCAGAAGTAGATGCTCACAGGTGAAAGGCTCTGAAATGCCATTTGCTTTGCACATGTGGGCAAAGGGACAAGCTTCGTCTCACCGTCGTGGCACAGGCAGGTCAGCCACAAAGAGGAGAAGAGATTTCTGACCCTGGTGCCCAGGTTGGGTGGGACTGTGGGTTTCTGAGGCAGCTGGAAGAGGCGATGTCAGAAGCAGGAGTTAGGTCCACTAGTGACAGAGGAGGTAACTGCACTTGCCAAAGGAAAAAAAGGATAAACATGGATATATTGGAGTGGTTCTTCACTCTGGATGCAAATGATCTTCCTCTTGCCTACCTCCTTTGGTGACTCCTGGGGAGGAGTAAGAGCCGGCTGATCGATGCACACCAACGTGCAGGTGTCGGCTGCGTCTGAGCTGCAGAAGGGCCGTGGGAGTCAGGGCCACGGAGCTGCTGACGGGCCTCAAACCCACGAGCACCTCCTCAGTGCCGCACTTGGGGTGCACTGGGGTACCTGCTCCGTAACCCGCAAAAAGCTGTGTGCCAGCAGAGAAGTTCTTACATCTGAACGGTTACTGGGGGGAAAAAGGTAAAAGGTAGTGGTAATGTGTGACAAGAATATGAATTGGGTTGGGGTGGTGAAGAAGCAGAAGTGTGAGGACTAGCTTGTGAGAAAGGTTGACATCTGTGTCTGTTTTCTTCTTTTTTTTATGTGCTTACAAAACAGTCACAGATGAAGATGAAGATGAAATGAAATCGGAGATTTTTAAGGTAAAAAGCCTTTCTGTTCAGAATAAAATTAGCTCACGTTGCTGTTTGCACCAACAAAGGAAGGAAAGTAGCTATCTGACCCACTGATAATCCTATGCGAGCTGAACATACGCTTCCTGTAATCCAAAACCCTCATTCAGTGAAGAAGCCTGAAAAATGAAATGCAAAAAGAAGGTGATTTTGCAAAGAAGGTGAACTGGAGATGACACATACATGGAAGTATTTACTCGTCTCATGAAAGTCAGTGAAAGCTATTGAGTACTGCTAGAAGTAAAGGTTGCTATGTTAGAGTCTGCAAGGGCTTCGATTTCTCTAGAAAGACTTTTTTATTTCACCCTTCCCTCCTCTCTCATGTTTTTTGGTTTTAATCTGTGTTTCCAGACATGGCATGCTCATCCCACTGATAAGGAGATGGGGGTTCTTTCATGGAAGGTGCTCCTGCCCTCCCTGTTTTGCGTTAACTACTTTTAACGGGGAGTAAAATTAGTTTTATATAATTTAGCATGATCTAAGTGAAACCTCTCCTTTGCTCTATTTGCCATCATGAGCTTCTATAGGTAGCAGGGAATTTACGTTGTGCGCGTGAGGGCCTGTACTTTAAAAAAAAAAAAAAAGGAAGTTTACGCTATCCCTGTAAGTTTCAGGCTTTTTTACCATCTCCTTATCATCTTACAGCTGCTTGAACCAGTACAAGACTGGCACACGACCAGCGTTGGGGGGAAAGGCTTCCTCACCAACGAGCCAGGCACACAGACCATGTGCAGCACGTTCAGCTACAAGGACCAGGATGGTGAGATCGACACGTCTTCAGGTACAAAACCTTGGTTATCACTTACGGTCAAGCATGGAAGATGCAGGCCAGGGTTTTCCTGAAAGACTCTGATTGGGAGGGAGAAAAACAAATAGAGGAATGCACAGGTTCCTGTGTCCTGAGATTCCTAGGTAACCTGTCAGAAGTCTGTAAGGAATTTGCTGAGACAAAAAGGAAAAGAGGAAAAATGCCTCCAGTAAAAGTATCGTACAGATTCGCCTTAAAGTTACGTGTGTGTAGTGCGTCGGTTCTCAGGAACTCCTAGCAATATAACAAGAATTTCCACTAGCAGTAGCTTAAACGGCAGAGTTCAATTGGAGAGTGCTTGGCGTATTTTTAGCAAAATGTGAATCTAAGGCATTTACTCACCTCTGAGGAATGCTTCAGTTTTTGAGACGCTGATATACATTGGCTCTTGCGCTGCCGCCGCCCCTGGTTCAGTTCTCATTCTCGTGTCACTTTGTCCAGGGGAGCTGGAGTTCCGGGTGTTCGACCAGAAGAGCAGCCTGGACTTCTCTTGGCTGGAGACAGTGAGACCTATGCCAGCCATCTCCTGTGGCTTGTAAACTCCTGGCTTCGTCAGGCCACGAACTGCTTTTGTGTAGGAACTTTTACAAACCCGAAGAGAATGGCAGAAGTCGTTTGTTACCGACTGGAAGAAGAAAGTAGCTGTTATATTCCGTTTAACTTTTAGGCCTGAAAAAGTTAGCAAGAAAAGCTCCATTATAAGCAGAGCAATCCCGTCTCGGGAGCGGGACTGCAGGCACCCAGGGCGGCCAGCTCGGCCACGGCACCCCCGTGGCCACCGCTCCCGAGGGGAAGCTTTGCGGCGCCGGCGTCAGCCGGGGCTCTGGGCGCGCGGGGCGGGCTGGGGAGGAGGTGCCCATCGCCCCCGCGCCACAGCCGACGAGCACTTTACCCGTGGAGTGCTTAGGAGAGACAGTGCGGATGAGTCTTTTTTTGGTTGCTGCTCACTTGTGCAACACTGCTGACGTTATGAGCTTAATGACTGTCGTTACACTTAGTCAAAAAAATTGCACTAATTGGCCTTCTCTTCTTTGATTTACTCCAGCACATAGTTCATCTTCAGATCAGATCTTTCAGCTTGTGTAAATAGTTTAGACCAATAAAATGTGAAAATTCAGTTTTGGCTTTGCTTCCATGTAGTACACGTATCCAGGCCCACTCGTAGGATGTTACCTGCTCGTAGGCATGCCACATCGATTTCCACGTAATAGTCGAAGAGCTGCCACATGATACAATTTTTGCACTGATAAGGGCAGAACTTTTTATTTATACGATGCCCTTCAGAGCTGTGTTCTAGCACTCCTCACGCCAGCAGGAGATCCTGCAGTACTGTATGCAGCAAGCTGTCGCGGCCTGCATGCCCCGGGTGAGGGTGTGCAGAAGAGTGCAGGATGGAGGAAGTTTAGTTCACACATATTACATAGGAATCAAATCACTAAGCTGTAATAGACTATTTTCTTGTACATTTTATTTTTGTATATAAAATATTGTATATTTGTTTTAATAAAAGTGTTTTGTATATGACGTTTACTTTTCCTCATTGGAAAGTTCTGAGAGAATGAATTCCAGATTCCTTGAAAACACCCAAACAGATGTGCCGCTGACAGACAGCGAGAGGGTTTTTTTTCATGTGAGTCATGAAGCCCAGGGAGTTTAATACAGCGTGCGCCCTTCCCCCTCGTCCCAGTGCAGCTGAGGGGAGGGGTCCTGCTTGTCCCAGGTCCCCTGCACATGTGGGGTGGTTGGCTTGCACCTGCCATCATTAGATACATGAGTTAACGGGCCGTGTGTTGTCTCTGATGCACTGCGATAGTCACGCTTGACTTCAGGCAGGGCTGCAGCAGGGCTATTCAAAAACATGGCATGCACCAAGCCTGCTGTCAGTCTCCCTGCTGGCAGCACTATGGGCTTCCGTGCTGAGAGCAGTGGCAGCGGAACTAGCTAAGTTAGGTTTGCCCAAAAAGAAAGCACAGGCACAGTTTGGCAGGCAAGGGGAAAGAAGGCTTAGCTTTTCACTGTGTATTCTGTTCCTATGCCAGACTTTCAGGCTTGATAGGCATGACGTTACTGTGTCACCTAGGGTGGCTGATGCGACGTGTGTCCAGCTGCAGACACTGGCATCTGATGCTGCATGGAAATTCCCGCACTGAGCAATGCAAATTCATGCTTCAGCTGAGCCGTCAGCCTCTTAGGTCATGCAGGTGGTTGTTGAGGGGCATGGCAGCTGTGAGGAAGAGTTCAGAAACCAGGTAAAGATGCACGGTGCCTGTGAAGCGCTGCATCAGGACCAAGGGTGATAGCGAGACTGATGCTCCGAGGGTCACTGAAAATGCTGAGGTACCAAAAACATCCCCATCCAGCACCCTAGCTACAGAGCAGCCCTGCGTCCCTTGCTTATTTGGGACACCTGGCCTGAAAAAGGGCTGCTCTTCTTGTCTTCAGAATAAGCTGTACTGGCTATAGTTCCCTCTGAAGCTCTGAGTGCACAGTTTTACACACACACACACACACACACACACACACGAAAAAAAACAGAGAACATCTGGAGAGCCTGGCGTGTGCCCAAGGGAAGGGATGGACAGGCGCGTTGTGTTCCCAGCTAGTAACCCAGCCTGGGGAGCACATAGCTAGCAACTCATTGACTTTAATCTGCTTAGATCTTGTTTCAGAACTGTGCAACGACGACCTTTGGGGATAACTTTGATCAGTGAGCAATCAGGAGCGAGGGTGGACTGAGGAGAGTATCAGGCTTTGGAAGATGAAGACCCAACCCAAACTGCTGGAACGAAGCAGACGTTTCCTACACCTTCCTAACAGGCTCTGCTGCGGCTCCGCGTGTCCCACGCAGGGACAGGCGGCTGTGGGGCTTACAGGGGGAAGTCGGTGCCATAGGAAGCAGGTGGTGGCAGTTCTCAGATCCAGCACCTATGGGCAAGGTGATCGGCCAGCCTGGGCAGGCGAGGCTCGGGAGGATGGCTTGAGACAGCCCCAAGTGGGCAGCCGCAGGCAGCATCCTTCCAGCGGCACCGCAGAGATGGACTCATCCAACCCCTCGAGCCTCAAGCACCGGGACCACCGGAGCGGGGCTGAAGGCAACCGCTGCCTGCTGGGCAGGCAGGATCGCACCTGCCTGAACTCCTGCACGGCCGCTCGCTGCGGGGCTGGAGCAGCACGGCTTTGGGCACGAGCCGAGAATTCACCCGGGGGATCAGCCTTGTGCCTGGAGGCACCGCAGTGCTACTGGGTTTGGAGCCACCTTCTTACGCCCAGAGGGTGACAGGATTCCTGTGCTCATCTGTGTAATGAGGGGAAAAGGGTTTTGCTCAGGAACCACTGCAACTTTGTTACACCGTGGGGAGGGAGAACGGAAACTTTCTATGATGCAAACAGTGCCCAAAATAACGTTTAAATTAATTTGCCCATTCATGCATTTCAAGTTTTTCACAGTGACGCACAGTGACAGATACAAGAAAACAGCACCCACATTTGCACAGATTAAGGGTTTGACCAAGATTTGAGGACAGAAGTAGCAGCAGGCAGTGCCTCACGCCCAGGAGCCACGCACGTGAAGTGTCTCTTTACGGGATACAGGAGGTGCTTTCCTCGGGCATCGGCCAAGTGCGCCGTGTGGCTGGCCACAAGGGAGGTGTTTGCCAATGCAGAGTGTTTTTGAGTGTGTGAAGCCCCATGACTGGGTGGAATTTATCAGTCCAGGCACTTCCCTGGGTGAAGAGCTGCCAAGTTTGAAGTTGTTTGTTTGTTTTGGTTGTTGTTGATGTTTTGAAATCTTTGGGTGGGGAAAAACCGAGCTGAGTTGTGCTCCCCAGTGCAGGAGTGCTGCAACTTGATGAAACCCAACTCCTCTGTCATCGCCAGGGCAGTGGGATTTGCGGAAGTGACAATTCCTCTCCCAGTGCAAACTAAGGAACAGTTTGGGCTGCTTGTACCCAGAGGAACATCACGATCTCCTTAAGGTAATACTCCTGCAGAGGGTATTTGATTAAAATCATTTTAAACCCTTGACACTGGATTCTTTTGAACTTGCCTATCCTAAATGAGCTTATCATAAACCCAGTAAGCTTCAGCTGGCTTCCCTGTGTTGGAATAAGAGTTGGTTTTCACCTTTAATACACATACAGCTACATTCAGCTGGGAATTAATTCACACAGCAGGAGAGCAGGTCGCTGCAGAAAGCTCACCCCATGCCAAACCTAGACAAAGCAGTAAAATGTAATATTTTTTTCATGGCTTGAAGGGCAAGCAGCTCTTTCTTGTGTTATGAACCTTGAAGGACAGTGCAGAAGATCTACAGACAATGCAACTGTTTCGAAAATAAGCAGAGATCACCTCTCTGTGGTGGAAAACAAAAAGGAGTCATTGCACAATCAGTGGTCATTTGGGAGATGAAGAGAGCTGATACTTCCAGGCGGGCTGGCTTGCCAGTCACTTGTATCACACTTGAACTAGCACTGTCTGCAGCTTACATGCAAACGCTGAAGCCAATTTTAAAACAAGAACAAAACCCCTCTTAATTTTAGAGCTTTAAGATGTCAACAGGAACAAACCTACTGAAAATGATACGGCAGTCTCAGAAACAGTCCCAAAGCCTGACACTGGGGAAGCCCTACAGAGATTTTCCTGCCGCAGCATCCTGCGTCCAGAAAGCAGAACACCTTTGCACCTGCCAACAGAGATTCAGTGCTGAAGAGGCAAAGGTTTTATACACCTGTTAATTGTTGCTCTTTTTTTTTTCCTTTTCCAGTGAAAACCCTTGACCTGTAAATAAAAGGTTGCTGCTTTTCCCTGAGCTTTGTCCAAACAGATTGTTAAGATGCCCCTTCCATAATTAGAGGAGAGCACACCTTCCTCCTCTGCTCAGCACTTTGCTCAGAACTTAATCACTCGTTAGGAGCACCCTTGGGGTGGCGCGGGGCCATGCTGCGCCCAGGAGCCTTCTGCATTTGGCTGTGCAAAGCTGTGGCACCTCGCGTGAGCTTTGCCCAACAGGCAGCAGAGCCTGCAATTACTGTTCCAACTTTATTTGCCCTGTCGATCGAATCCTGATAATTGGACACATTTCCAGTCAACCATGTGATTTATGATATCACACCTATAAAAGACAGCTGCACTTCAGACCAAAGGTATTAACTTATTACTGCATAAAATAGTAGAATATTTGTTAGTATTGCAAAGGCAAACTACTGCTGATTTAGCAACCAAGTGTATCAGTCTGTAAGCATTATTCTGCTGCTGGATCATTCTCCTCTCCCATTCCCCAAGGGTCTGTTTTCCCCCATGTACGTACACACAACATGAGGTCCCGCCTGCCTGCGGGACACAAACTCTGAGCAGCTCTTAACTGGACATGTCCTGACTGCTGCCAAAATAAGTCCTCTCCCAGCAGCCAGGATTTCAGGTGTGCTGGTGGGACGTCAGGCATAGTGGTCCCCAGAGGGGCGGCTTGAGGCAGGGCGATGGGCAGAGCCGAGGGCCAGCTCTGGTGGCTGGCTCCAGGCACGGGCCTTGGAGGACAGGAGCCCGTCCCACGCCGCACCAGGGAAAGGCTGACCTCCCAGCAGCTTGGGTGAAGCACTGTCTGTAGAAAAGTCAGTACTAGAGCCTGGAGGGGAGGAAAGCTTCCCTAGAAAGGGAGGAAAGTCCCACCCAAAACACCTAAAAACCCAACCCCCTCATCGTGCACCAAGCTGCCCAGCTGAGCCCACAGGGTTTTCTCCACGCTCTGAGTGCAGAGGAGTTTGCTCCTGCTGCTCGCAGGTGTGTTACTTCACTGGCAGGGTACAAGCAGAGGTGTCAAACCGTGGTATTAAGGATTCAGGGCTGCCAGGTAAGGACAATTATATGCTCGTTCCACTAATTGCCCTGCTGACCTAGGTGGAAAGCAGTGCCACGTCATGGAAAGCAAAGCAGGAGGATGGCGCACCCAGAGGGACCTGCGGCCGCAGGGATGGAAGACGGGGAGGCCAGGGAGCAGGCGAGGGGCTGGCAGCTGCTCTCCTTACCCACCCCCAGCCCACCACGTGCTGGGACCTGGGTGCTCCAAGTCACCAGGATCTGCTGCTGCATGAACACGAGCCGGTTAGTCAGCCCTTCTGGTATGATTACCAGGCTGGTAAACGAAGTCAGGATCAAGCCAGAGACCAGTACACAGTGTGGATGGAATAGGCATTGGGCAACAGTTGTCAGGAGATTTCCAGGAACAGGGAAAAATCCTGCACAAAGCAAACAAACCCAGACACAGCCTCCACCTCCCAGGGCTGCTGGAGCTTTGCTCTCGACGGCTGCAGCAAACCGAGTGCCAGGGCTGGGCGGAGGGGTGAGATGCTCTCACGGACTGCACAGCGCAGGCACTGGCTCTGACAGGTCACCAGCATCTCTGCAGCTGCCGAAACCAGTGGGGAGGAGACGGCTGAGCTGGTGCCATGGCCAAGGCTTCCAGCAGCTCTTCCCTGGCAAGCAGCACCCAGCTCCTGAGCCAGGGAGGCAGCAAGATGCATTGGTTGCACAAAACTAGCACCCGAGGGCTCTGCCAATGCTCGCGCAGAGCATTGCTCAGCTACAGCAGGATGGCAGACGAACTAACAACCTGTTTCAGTACGGGAAATTTCACACCTCAGAGAAGGCTCCCACCTATTGTTCTTTGTTACACGCTAAAGGCCACGACACTGCGTGGTGGCCACACGGCCACCCTGCGGCAAGCCGAAATGTGGCATCGGCTGCTGGGGACCTGCCAGGGGAATTCAGCCTGGCAGGTTTGACAGGACTCTGCCTCCTCACTCACTAGAAAAGGGAATTACTGTGTTTTGTCTGTTCAGGAGCCTGCGAAAAGGCAGATGGAGCAACAGTTAAAAATACAAAAGACAGGGAGAGGTTTGGCGGCAGGTTTCCCTGCGAGGAGCAGAACGGTAACTGTCTGGGGAGCTTTGGGCAACCGAAAGCGGAGGGAAGTTTTGCTCCTTTCAGATCATGCGGTGGTGTAGCAGTGATAGCATGGGGAATGAAGCACAGAAGACAGCATAAGGATGCTGGCCGTGGTTCAAAATGAATCTAGCAGAAGCATTACGCATATTAGCTATTTGCAAGCCATGCTATTAGGTAACGAGACCCAGGCTAAGCACAGGCATAAACACTGCACGTGCCCAGGTTTAATACCTGCATTGCAAGAATACGTTTCACGGGGTTTGTTCTGTGATGAGCTAAATACTACAAAAGTTTTCCAACAGTCTTCAGGCAGAGGAAATTAACTGAGAAGCCGAGTCCAGGCACGTACAGTTTTGTTTTCACCAACTTTATTGCTGAAGAAAGCAGAGAGCAGCATGTGGACTGCACCGGCCTCACGCAGTTTGTGTCTGCTAATCATCACCAACTACGTCTGTCAAACTCACACCAACAGTCAACAGCATTTGAGCCATAGCAAAATCCCTGTAGATGCTGCCCACAAAATACTACCCGAAACACGAGGGTTGCAAAAGCCTTACACCAACCTGCGGTGGCAGAACCGTGCTGCTCCCCAGCCGCAGAGCAGAGCACTCCCAGCTCATTCAGGGGGCATAGTCTGAGGCGGCAGCTTCCCGATGCTCCACGGGTAATTTCCATGTGCCCATCGGAGTGGCTTTTGCTCCGTGAGGCAGGAAGACGGAAGCAATCATCAAATAAAGGGAGAGGATTTTTACAAACCCACAGTGATGAATAGGTACGTTCTTGGACCTGTTTAAATCATGTCTTGTGCCTGACCAGATGTCAGCTTCGTGGTGTCTTTAATTAAGGCACTATTACTGAAACTGGCCTTTCGTAGCTGCTTTAATGGTATCTCCTCTAAAAACAACAGAAATTTTTCTGTTGATTTTAAGAGGCTTGGTCCCACCTAGGTTACATCCCTGCCCCACTGTACCTGAGCAGGTGGTCTTTTAAGGCAGCCTCCCCACCACCAAGGTGGCTTTGCTTTCCCCCCTTTTGCAGCCGGAAACCCCAAAGCAGGATGGCTGCGGGAGCGTGGCACCCTGCCTGGGTCAGGGAGCGGGATAAAGCCCCCAGGGCTGATGTTCTTGGCTTTTCCCAGTGCCTAAGCTGGTGCATTGACACTGTGCCATGTAAATACATTGCATGGTAGCTTGCAGTCAGACCCAAGTAAAGGCAAAGGCAAAATTCTTGTATTTCAGGGAAACGGGATAAGTGCTCTGGGGAACGTTCTTGTTGCTTTCCATGAACAAGAGCAATTTGCACCCGAGCCCGGTTTGCAGGGGGGATGCTGTTGCAGCAGCAGCGTTTTCCTGCCCCAGCAGGAAATAGCTGCAGACCCTAGGCTGCATCTCACCCTGTCCTCACCCCTGCCTCCAGCTGTGCGCTGCTGAGCAAGCACAGAAAAAAACAGAGCTTCAGTGAAACTGGGCAGAGAGCACACACTTCCCCACCTCAACACCCACTCAAAAGTGAGTTTAAGGGATAATTATGAAAAAAAATCCAAGCAGAGCAGGCGCAATCCATTTGCATCACTGCTGACCCCAGGCAGGAGACCACCACCGGGATCAATCCTGTGGACCGTGGGTGATGTACTTGTGGGTTGCGCTCCAATTGCGGTGGCCAGCTCCTTCTCTCTGCTGAGGTACCGCTGGGATTTTGGGCATCTTCAAGGGGCTGGCTGGAGACCCCTGCAGAGAGCCCCAGCGCCCAAGCCGGCTGTGTCCATCACCGAGCACACCCCATGCACCTCCCACAGCACGCTCTGCCTGCTGACAAACAAACAGCTCCAGCTGGGTTACCAGCGCTCGCCAAACGCCCCTGGAAGTCAGGCAGCATCTCCAGCTGCAGGCAGGATGAGAGCAGCGGGTCCTGTGCTGCCGCGGGCCAGCTGCCTGGAAGGATGCTCTGGTCACGACCGTGGCCTCATCTCCACATGGCCCGTGTGATGATAAGGAGGAAGATGCCCATCTTCCAGCTTGTTTGATTTTGCTTTGAGGTGTTGGACCTGGAGAGCTGCAGGACACAGGACCCCAGTGTTGTCCTTACGGCGGCTCTCTCCCGCCGTGAGGGAAGGCGAGGGGATGGTGCTGCGAAGCGGCTGCTGCCCTGCCTGCGGGACTGCACGGCCCGAGCCAGCATCTGCCCAGGCAGCACCTACCTGCCTCCCACTTCTTGGTAGGGGATTTGCTTCAGCCCGCTTTACAGAATAACAACCCCAGGGCAGCAGGAGCGATTTCTGTGGTAGTTTCACAATGAACTCGCTGCGGTTCAGCAAACCTCAGGCACCTTGTGTCTGAGGAACAGGAACCCCATCGACCGAGGTCTGCAGGGCGGCAGCCCAGCCCTGCAGGAAAACGAACTCACTACAGTGTCAAAGACCCAACAAAACACTGGGGAGCCTGGCCCTGGGGACGTGTCCCTATTGCACGTGCCCAGGCACACCACTGCCCTCCGTGTCAGCCAGTGCAGCTTCTGCTCTAAAAAACAAACTCTGTAAATGGAGAAAACTAAGAAAAGGGCTAATGTTACACTTGATAACAGCTTGCTGCCTCCTGCATCTCTGCTGAGCAAACCACTATTTCCTGAATTGAGGTGTCAGGCATGAAATATTTCATATACTGGGGCAACCGTCACCATCTGCTGAGTGACAAACAGAACTTAAGCCTTTCCTGGTATTTAATGCATAAATCAGGGTGCGTCCTTTGCGGCCGTTTGTGATTCTGTCATTGAAAGCTCCTTGCAGTGCTCAGGGAGGTGCCTGTAGAAATGCTCCTACAGCCAATGCCCATTTGGTCTAAACCACTTTCTATCAGAGAAGCATTTCCACAGCACGCCTAGCTGCCGCCTTTACTCTAACGCTCACTGCAGCAGAGGCACAGCTGGAAGTGCCTGTGGGCATCGGGTAAGACCATACCTGAAGAGCCGAGAACTTGCTGCCTTGGAGATGCTCCTTTTCCCCACAGCTAATCTGGTTTCCTGCTTCCCTTCCACTCCGCATCCCCCCAGCCAGCTGACTCAACCATTACTCATGGCCCCACGGGTCTGGCAGGCTGATCCTTGCATAAGCATTTCTTTTGGCTCTTATCCTCCAGGCATTCCTTGATCAACCCACCAAGTCCGTACCCAGCAAGTGTCCAGTGACAACGCGGCCTGGGGCCACCAGGCCACGTGCAGTCAGGAGAAGACAGATCTCCGCACTTCGTGTAGCTCTGCTGTGTTCCTCCAACAGAAAGCAGATCATCGCAGCTGATGCAGTTCACAAGAAGCTGCTTGCTTCCTCCTCTTGCTTAGGCACCGATTTACCATGTTTCCCATCTCTATTATCAGCAGCTGGCTTCTACTCCATCCTTTCAGCTCAGCTCTTTTCTTGCGAAGTTTTGATCGTGCTTCAGTTAAGACCTGGCAATGCCTCCTCTTCCTCCACACCTCACAGCCATGGAAATACTGCGGGCAGTGGCTGTTCCCTCCCCTGCCGTGCCGTTGGCCAGGGCACGGTTTCTCTGAGGCACAGCAGAAAGCTCCTGGGTAAAGCCGTCTACGTCAGCTTCAACAGCAGAGGTGAATCACAGCCAGACTTTTTATGGCATTTCTACCAAATTCTTTCATGTTAGTTAAGGCGTTCTATGCACTGAGGTGCTGGCCTAATATTTCCTTCATCCCACTGCAAAAATGGGCCCTAAACCTACTATCTGAGGCAAGAGGAATCATCAACAACCAGAAAACTGCCGCCAGCCCACCCCTCCCAACCAAGAACGCCAGCTCGAAAGCTGTCGCTGCCCCAGGAGGCGGCAATGACAGCTCCAGGCTCCTGCTGCTGCTGCTGGAAGGTGCGGAGGCAACCTGCTCACCCCGCGGCTTTCTCCAGAGGGATGCTGGGGACAGCACAAGCAGCAACTCCGCACAGTTCCCAGAACCTCTGGCTGACTGGGTTTCATTAGTGTTGCAGCCACGCACACAAGTGGTTTTAATTTCTCAGGAAGCCTCGCAAATGAAATATTCTAGATGCAGAAAACCAAAGTACTAGAGGTCCCCTGCCTCTACACAATGTGGAAAGTGCCTTGGAAGGCATTTTTAGTGCACATTATTGCTCGAATAACCACAGCAGACAAGTCTCCATTTGTTACTGAAGCAAATAGGAGCTGAGGACAATCAGCAGAGAGGGTTAGAAAGAGGTGTACAGTGCTGCTGAGGTTCTTGACTTCCTTCCAGTCTCTAGCACTGCTTGATGTTTTCATCCACACCAAGGCAGCTCTCACCTGCCCTCAGGCTTGCCCTTGCCCAGAGCACTGCAACGAGGAGATCCTCAATGCACAGGAGAAATGTACTGTACTGTGGGAATAAAGAAAAGAACAGGTGACATAAAAGAAAGGGGAAAAAAACAGAAATATGGAGGGGAAAAAAAAAAAAAAAAACAGAAAAGGAAATCCTAGATCCAGAGTTTGGCATCTGTATATGAAGGAATAAAAAAGAATAGGAAGCAGTAGTTTCACTTGCCTTAAAATGCAGCTCTCCTGTAGTGCTGGAGCTGCCCGCGCAGGCAGCAGCTCAGGGATGCTACCTCTCCTTTCTGGACACTGGCCAGAGCTCCTCAGTTGCTTTGATTAATGTTGATCAATGACAGCCCACAGCACCTCTGCATGGAAACAGCCAAAACCATGTCTGTTTCTTTACTGGCCTTCTGAGGGGAAAGTGGAATTAAGACCAAGAATGAGCACAGCAGTTTTAAGCCACATACAGTTCAAACAAGGAGATGCAAACTTCCTCAGATACTTTTCTGAAACTGGCACTAGGAACCCCAGCACAACAGAATCATTGAAACCCAAGCCCTGTAGTTTACCTGTCCTTATTTCTCAAGCCGGCACCCCAATAAATCAGCTTTGGGTCTCCACCCTAGCCCCAGGACAGCAGCAAATCAGTGCATCCCCACCACCAAGACTGTGCCCCTGGTTTCTCTCAACCACTTCCATCCTTAGGTACCAGGCAATAAAAATTTCGGTTGGCATGGGGGTCCCTGCGGCGAGGAGGAGCTCTCGTGGGCTCCCAGCCTGCCCAGCCCTGCTGCGCATCGCTGCGGGGCAGCCCCCGCGCAGCCCAAGGCACCGTTGCAGCCGGGGCTCTGCAGCGCCAGCCCCGCTTTCGGATGAGTGGAGCTACCCTCTGGCCAAACAGCACCACAACAAACCCTTGCTGGTAGCAGGGTGCAGCCACCGAGAAGTGCCCCGGCTAAAGAGCCCCACGGACGGCGCAGAGCATCAGGAGCCAAGCAGCAGCCGCTGAGGGCTTGCAAGAGGCTGATTGCAACACTCAAGTGCAGCTGGCAACAAAAGCACTCTGCAAGGTAAACAGCAACACCTTTGAGCACGGGGGAACCCAGCAGCGCACAAAAATGCATTATAGCAGCCCTACTTCCTATTTCCTCTTCTGCAGGACTCCAAATAATAGCTGCAACGGTCATGGAGTTTTGGGCAGGCTCGGGGCAGTTGCGAGCTGGCCTTGCTGCTGCCTCGTCCCTGCTGCTGGGGCCGGCTGAGCACTGCGGAGTCGGCTCCCAAGCCACCCCCGTTCCCAGCTGCACCTTCCCTGCTGATTTCCACCTGGGGGGCCACCGGGCACAGCCCCAGCCGGGCGGCAGCCGTGCCTGCAGGTGGGGCACGGCGATGACCAGGGCGGGAAGGGAGCAGCCCAGCTCCGTGCTTCAATCTGCTGCCGCAGGGCTGCCAGAGCCCAAAGCGCCTCTTGGAAACAACCAAATTCTTGTTTATATTGACGTTAAAGCAGTACCAAGGGTGCTGGCCAAAATCAGTGTTGGATTGCTGCGGTTTAACCCGGCAGGCAGCTCAGCACCACACAGCCGTTCGCTCACCCCCCCACAGTGGGGTGGGGGAGAGAATCGGAAGGAAAAAAAGTAAAAGCTCATGGGCTAAGATAAAGACAGTTTAGTAGGACAGAAAAGGAAGGGAACTAACAATAATAATAGTAATAATAATAACAAAAGAATACACAAAACAAGTGATGCACAATGCAGTTGCTCACCACCCGCTGGCCGATGCCCAGCCTGTCCCCGAGCAGCTGCCCCCCCTTTGCCCCGGCCAGCCCCCCCAGTTTTATTGTTCAGCATGATGCCATAAGGCATGGGACATCCCTTTGGTCACTGTGGGTCAGCTGTCCTGGTCCTGTCCCCTCCCAGCTCCTTGTGCACCCCCAGCCTCCTCGCTGGCGGGGCAGCACGAGAAGCAGAGAAGTCCTTGGCTCTGTGTGAGCAGTGCTCTGCAGCAACTGAAATCATCACCATTATCTTCATCAAAAATCCCAAACACAGCATTGTGTGAGCCTCTGCGAAGAAAATTAACTCTGTCCCAGCCAAAACCAGGACAATTGTGTTAGCTCCTGTACAGGCGTGAGGTATGCTAAGTCTAACAGCCCTGGTGGAGAGAAAGCACAAGTGTTGCAGGAGCGAGAATTAACATCAAGCTGCCGATTGCACGTTACACCATCAGGATAACTGCTTTTCTCCCCCTCTTCACACTTCTGCACTACAATCCCAAAATGTCAGCTCCATCGGAGGTAGAAAGTAAGGCCCATGGGCACTGTGCTGGAACCAGTGAGTCCGAAATACCTGAAAAGGTACACACGGGCAGAAGCAGCGATATGGTAAGGGAGGTGATGGCAGTGTGATCGCAGGCATTGCACAGCCAGCTGCAGTCTGCTGGATGCGTGGTGTAAATATCTCACTCTATCTTGTGTTGCTAGTAGTCATAAAAGAGGGAACTATTTTGTAGAAAGCATTATAAATGCCCATTTAAAGACAAAATGCAATAGGAATATAGAAGATTTCATTTAAAATAGTGAAATTATGTCTTGGTCCACGGCTCAGAAATCCTTTGCAAACAACTGGTGAAAAGGGCCTGAAGCCGGTGAGTCAGTGTCAGGAAATGGGAACTGAAGCAATATCTGCTGGTGGGAAAAGAGAAGTGGCTGGGACGTTTCTCAGCTGGTTTCATATCCATCCTTTCACGCACAATTACTCTTGGTTTATAATGAGTGGGAAAGAGAGAAATCAGAGGCAGAAGCCTGATTGCCAAGGGAATCAAGGTGACAAAGGAAACGCACTTTGTGCGGTGATTGATTCAGGTGGCACTCGCATGTAAGGTATCGTTTTCCCTCACGCAAAAAAAATGCAATAGGGAAAGCAACCTATCAACTGCAAAGTCTGTTCTCCTGCTGGCAGACTTGACTTATTTTCTACCCAGGGGAGAAAATACTAAAAAGAAAAGGATCCGTCCCTTGTGTTTAGTTTTAGGGCTACCTTTCATGCAGTAAATGAACACATAACTCTACAGAAGCAAGATGCGTCAGTGTAGCAGGCTGATAGCAGGCACACCCATGTGTGCTATGGTTTTACCACCTGGATTGCCTTCCTCAAACTATGTGGTTGTGTGGGTTTATTTTAGAATAGCCAAGTTAAGTACAGGGCAGTGTTTATATACCCGCTTTCTTGTATTTACATACAAATAAAGCACACAAATGCATCCTATCACCACCACAACAACCCACATGCAAAGAGCAAGCAGGCACTAGCCCTGGCTGTACTCAGAGGAACCCTCGTTTTGGTTTAATTCCTATCACAACTGCCAAATCAGGGACTCCCCGCTTCTTCCCATTGCAACTCACAGTGATTTACATTGCTCCAAGGCACGTTTTGAGAGGTTGTTGCATCTCTCCAGCATGAATTTGTAAGTTAGTATTTTCATATATCTGCTGCTTCATCTCAATCCGTTTTGGATTTTGGCAATGAAGTTTAATGAGGATGAAGCAAAACCTCTCAAAGTTTGAGAAGGAAAAAACTATCTGTATTTTTCAAAGAAAGGGCTTTAAAGAAACCAGTGCCACATCACTTAAATGCTGAAAACCCTGGGAGCTGCTAAATATGGAGGGGAAAAAAAAGGGGATGTCCACCCAGGGCCAGGCTCTGTCCCTAGTCAAGTTTCTATCTTCCATCAAAGAGAAATCTGGCATGCCCATGACCCCTAGCTAAGGGCAAGATTTCTGGTGTAAAGGAAGTGAACAAGCTGGCTGGAAGCATGATTTCGCAATTAGTCCGCAGCAGGATTTGCTGGGCTTTGCACCACGGTGTTGGCCGCGCCGGCCCGATACCACTGGGATTTTGATGTCTGTTGTGATGGGCAAGAGGGAGTACAAAAGCAGCCGCGGCGTGCCCTAGACACACAGCCTGTATGCTGTGTCCTCATCTTAAAACCCATGACAAGGATGATGCAACTTACCGCAGGTCCATTTTTCAGTCTTTTATCAGAGGCATTTAGAAACAGCAGCAGAGCCTGGTGAAGAAGCAGTGTGATGACTGAACTGGCGTTCACCTCTAAGCAGCCTGGGAAATATTAACCACAAACTTGAAGTGAATATATCCAAAGCCACAAGACTTTTTTTTTTTTTTTTTTTTTTTTTTTTTTTTTTTTTTAGCTCATCAGCCATGACACTTTATAAAGGCACTTGTAATGCTACAGAAAAGAAGAACCGAAAATTCCAGAGGTGTATTTTATGCAGTATGAACTATAATCTCCTCCAGTTTCACATCTTAAATTTGGCCTTTGCTGCTTTCCAGTTTGGAGTTCAGATTGAAGGGAGCAGTATAATGACATATATGAACAAATATGTTACATGTATAGAGAAGAAATGAATCCTGCCAAGTAGGTATCTTCAAAGACTTTTTATTTGTACAAAAACCTGTTTTCTCTAAACTCCTCTTTAACACCCTTAATTTAATTTTCAGTGCAGCAGATGTTACTTACCAAATCCTTTCTAAATATTACCTGACTATTGTATAGTACTACATTTTAAGATGACATATCTGATTTTAATTTTATATGGAGTAGGGCAGTTAACTGAGGACCCACTGCCTTAGAGGTAAGCCTGGCCGCTGGTGCAAACCTCCTTCCTCCCTCAAAAAGTCCAACAAATCCAGCACAGCAGATTATTAAGATGCAGTATGCATGTTCATTCCACTAGCAATTTAGGATCTAAAACAATTCAAAAGCAATTTCCCAGATGTCTCCCAGCATCAAGGAGAAAGTGTGACAGCTGACATCCTTGCGGACAGCTATGGCCATTTTCTCAGGCCAGATAACACAGCAAGTCCTCAAACTTCCCCCTCTGGGGACCCCGCAGCACCCAGTGGTGTTGAAACACCTGCCCGGGTCAACTAGCTGTCACCAGCGGTGACAGAGCCTCAGCCATCTGCTCAGCTGGTCCTCCGCTCCCCTGAAGTGCACCGCTGGAGATGCAGGAAGAGGGATGAGGAGCAACGCGGGGCTTTGAGCACATTGTTAACCACCCGGCTGGTGGCCTGAGTCCCCCTGCCACGATGGGACCTGTTTTTCAGGCTCGTACAGCATGGGTGTTTCACAGCCAGCAAGGATTTCGCTTCGGTGCATAGAGAGGAAAGCTTGGCGGTTTGATGACAGTGCTAAAACGCCGATGTTTAGCGTTCTCTACCAATTGTTCTTTTGTTCACAGTATTTTTCATCACTCCTACCACCAGTAAAGCCATTTGTGGACATAAACGCTAAAGCCTCAGGGTAAGCGAAGCAGTGCTTTGTCCTCTTCCTAGGATTGTCCTCGTCTGACTCCCCCATCATCTCCTGTCTGAGCAGTGGGGACACCAGTGCTGCTCCCACCCCTGCCCAGCACGGCCACATCTCCAGGCTCCATCCCGTGATGAAGCTTCCCAACAAAGCTTCCCAACAAAGCTTCCCAAGCCGGCGCTAAGCCAGGCAGCAGAGCCACCTCCCCACCTGCCTGTGGGAAGGTCAGCTCGGCTGTCTGCAGCGTTAATGCATTCAAAAGGCAATTTCTAATGCACCAGCTGGTTCCACGAAGGCACAAAGACCTTCTGAGGAGAGGGGTTAAACCAGGGTGAATTAGTTCAGCACAGGTTGGTTTGGTTTTGTGTTAGGCAGAGGAAGCCCTGGCTGAAGGCTCCTGCTTTGGCAGAGCTTCGCCACTGAAATCCAGAGGTGTTCTGGTAATGGTCTTGGTCGGATCAGAGTCTGAACTTCAGGGATGATAAAGCAGGCAATAACAGACGGGTGAGCCAGGGCGAAACCTCTGGCAGTGAGACGTAGGGTGGGAAACGGCCTTTGTCTCTATTACAGCGCGGCTGGGCGCCGAGGTGTTTGCCTGGTTTGGCCACAAGGAAACCATGTCTCAGGAGGTGACCTACAAACACCTGCGCCACACGCCAGTGTTCCCAACGCCTTTATACAGAAGGCAGCGTTTTGGCTGCCGAATGCACAAGAAATGCCGAAAGGAAGATCTTAGTCTTCACCAGTCCCAAACAGAAAGCACCCCATGGAGGTGAATCTCATCTCGGCCAAGCACGGGGGCAATCCAGAGGACTATCTGTAGTCATCAGCCATCTCTGTGTCCACTGTCCCAGCAGGGTCCTTTTGTCACTGTGGAAGCAGAGCAGCCGCTGGCTCCCAGAACCGGCCACTGCATCCCCGCAGCGGGAAGTGTCCCAGCCAGGACCCCATCCCGTGTGTCTTCTGGTTATAAACCCTGCATCAAGCACTGTAAGGAAAGGGACAATGTTAACGTACTGGATATTACTGTATTTCTAGTTCAGCTGATAAGAAGTACTCCTTCTTTATCAAAGCATGTTCATTTTTTCACATGCTGAGATCCACACATGGTCTACCTTTCCCAAAAGTTTATCCGTTCTGGCTTACCTAGCTCATTTACCTACTACGAAAAACAATTTCCCATATTCCTGCCCCGTAGGAGCACCATCTTTAGGTACTTTAACAGTCTCAGATCTGCTTTCCCCATGACCTGAGATAATGTCTAGACTCCTGGGAAGATCTCCTTGTTCCGTGTCCAGCTTGTAACGAGAGCCAGCTGGCGTGTCAGCGCTGGGGCTCCAGCTCGCGCGCTCCCCACCAGCCCCGTCCCGTGCGACCGCGTGGGGTGTCACAGTGATTAGCAGAGGGCTTGCTGCTTGCTCGAAATAGAGCGGGGAGGTACCTGAAGCTCGGCAGTTTATGGCTACAGGCGCAATAGAGCTCAGGCGAGTTGTGCACAACGGGAAATGTGAACTGGGCAGGCAGTTGTTCACAGCTCCCCATCTCACCGCCCGCTGCAGCTTCGCAGTGGCACCGGTCGTTTCTCTGGTTCGTGCCTTCCCACAAGCTGCACAGCAGCCAGGGCTCAGCTTCGACACCCACGTGAAGGAAACCTCAAGGTGCCCTGCCAGCGCGCTACAAGCAAGGTGGCCGTCATTAGATGCAAAGAGACTCGGCTTGAAAGTCTGTTGGGCTGCGGCGCAGGAGCAGCATCCCCCATACTCGTCTGCACATGGCGAGCTTCTGCTCTTCACAGCCCACCACCCATCCAGTGGTGGTCCACAGGCAGGAGATGGCAAAGCTCCAAACGGCGGAAAACCCACCATGGTCAGGAATGCATCCGACAAATCTGCCATGGGAAAATACAAAGCAGGCAGTCCCTCCTGAGCAGTCATTCGTAGCTTCTCCCAGACAAACAGACCTACGCCGTCACCAAAATGATTCTGTTCCCCAGCAAGGAAGCACTGTAAAGGCAGTAGGGGAAATGGGGGTGCTTGCAGAGGACAAACAGCAGGTGTGATAGAAATTCTCACTTTGCCTCCAAAGAATAAAAGCTGAATGATACTTGGCTTTCTTTAGCAGAGAGTTGAAAAGCTTTGTTTGAGAAATGCAGAAAAAGCTGTTCAGATCAGAGGAGGGAGGAAGCAGTGCAAAGGAGAGAAATAAGAGAGCAAAGCAATTGTCGCGGAATTGCTTTTATACAACTTTAATGTAGCAGCAACTTAGGATTTATTTTATGCTTTTATAGTAAATCACAAGATAAGATGGTATTAACAGCACTTAATCAGCATTTAATTATCAGCCAATCTAACACAACGATTTCAACAGAATTTGCTGCAATAGAAACAGGGACTTGGTTAAAGGTTCAGGAACGGCAAGGTTCGCCCGAGACTTACTGCAGGGTCCTGGGGGTGTCTAAATCCAGCCGCGCCTCCGAAATCCCCCCTTAGGGTGAATTACTCACCCTATTCCCTCACTGGCATTTGTCTGCGGCCGAGCTCGTTCCTCGAGGCGCCAGCCCTGGGGTGCACTTCCCCTCAGGGGCACCCTGAGAGGCCAGGGCAGGGGGAGGCGGAGGGAGCAGCCCCCTGCAGGGCTCAAACAGGCTCTTCCCCGGCCGCCGCGTTTGTGAGATAAAGCGATTGGCTTGTACTCAAACTCAGCTTCCTCGCCACGCTGTGCTTGGACCCTGATGTGATCCGTCTTTTCCCCATGAGGGATTTCCACGGGGACCTGCCTTCCGGCAGCACCCCGCTGTGTTGGGGCCGTGGCTCTGGGCACCGCTGTTAACGAGCTGCCCAGTCCAACCCGCTGCGGCTCGCAAGCCTGAGCAAGACTTACGTCAGGGGCAGCAGCGGAGCATACCTGCCATCCACAAATCACAAAACAAACAAACAGACAAAAAACCCAACAATTTATCTGGAAAGCAGATAATCTGTACAAATATTTTTTTTACTTTCAGTCCACTCAAATCCCTTATATTTTTTAAATCAAACGTTAGATGAAAACCGCCACAGGAAGTTGTCTCTGTTCTGAAAAGCTCACAAACTTATTTTCTCTCTGTTAATGGTGATCATGAAGTGTGCTGTACAGGAAAATGAACGCTGGAAAAGTGATGGGGAACTATAAGCTCCCCATCAGGGCCACAGGACAGAGAACACAGCAACCAGATCAGCTGTCTTTGCTGAAGTCCTACATCCCATGTGCTATATCCCAGTAGAAATGCAAGGATTCATTACTAAAGAGCAATGATCTCATGAAACTTCAAAAAGAAAAAAAAGGGAGGAAGACAAAAATCATTGCAGGCAACTGGCTGCTGAGCCCAGCCCCTGGGACCACTCCAGAATTTCTCTTTGTTTTTCATCAGAGGGCTCGCTCCTGTCCTTGTGCCTGTGGTGGCACGGGGCTGTGCTTTGCTTGCTTCCAGGAGCCCGGATATTTAAAGGCTGGAGTGCCTTGTTATATTTGGTACCTGAGGTGAGCAAAGTGTTGTGGATGTCTATGTTGTACACAGATCAAAAAGCAGGTTTCCCTTTGCCTGGTTAAATGTTTGAAAAACAAGAGACTTCAGATTAGAAATGCTTCTCTGCATTTCCTGATCTAGGTCAGAATCAGAAATAAGAAATAGCATCCTTTCACTTCTTCTTTTAGCCAAACCAAGAAGCAAGTACCAGAAATCAAGGTGAGGTGGGAGCAGGGGGATGGGACACAAGGTCCCTGTGTGACATTTTCTACTTTATTTTGTTGTCCCACCAGAAATGGTAGAAACGCTCAAGTAACTTTCACCCAAGTCAATAATAAAATTTAGCCTCTGAGCCCTTCTTGGTCTGCTTAGTTCCAGCAGGTCCAAAGTAGCACACAGGTCTGATTTCAGGTAGCCTCAGGTGTGGGATGGGCTCGGACACCAACCCGATTTCCTCCAACACAAAGCCTTGTGCTGTGCAAGGCGTCGGAGCCGCGCGCTGGCCCTCCTGTCCACTGCCACGTGGAAGGCTTTGTGTGTCGGATGAAAACTCAGGGAAATCGCTGGTTGAGCAGCACGTCACCGCCGGCGTCTGTGGGCGCACGGGTGAGGACCAGATCCGAACCTTGCCTTTGAGCTCTCGCAGCCTGTACCCTGGGCGGGCAGGCAGGGCAGGGCTGGGGCCGTGCCTGGTGGGACGCGGACCCGGGGAAGCGCCCGACGCTTAACGGCAGAAGCCGCCCTCGCCGGCACAGCATCTGCAAGGAGAGGTCTCGGCCTCAGAACAACCCGTTCTGCGACAGCGATCAGACAGCTCTCTGTCACATCAGCTGGACGAAGCTTCAGGACCACAGGATCAGATTAATCAAATTAATCACACTCTTACAGAAAGAAGATAACTTGAATTATTCTGATACTCCTTGCTGACTAAATAAACCATTATATCATTCTGGATAAAAACCAAATGGGCCTAATAATTTTTTTTTCTGATGAAAATCAGAATTGCTATGTAATTAAAATTGCATCAGTGCTAAATGAGTAAAAATTAAGATTAGAATCCAAACGTTTGTCCTTATTTCATAAAACATACTGTGATGATGGATGGCCACTAGAAAATACAGCCTATTTATGATAAACTTCTAAATTCTGTTGTATGAAGTCATGAAGTTCACCACTAGCATGACAGAAAACACATACTTTGAAGATCAGCTGGTAGACAGAACATGCTATTGAGATGCTGATATAAAGCTGAACAAATAAATCAATAGATTAAAATAAAAACTACATACTATAGCAATAAGTCACCCCAAGTCTTTATGTTCTGTTATCTTGCACATTAAAAAAAAAAAAAAAAACTTTTTCTTGCTCAGTGATGTCTGATCACGCGTGACAACTGCTCTCTTTTGGAGGAGCATACTGGAAAAAGTCCAACGGCTGATAAACGTAGAGTGTGTATGAAAGGACTTGATCCAAAATGCAACGACACAGAACAGGGGTGTGAAACCGATACCCTCCCCACAGCCTCGGAGACAGCTGAACACCAGTCTCTGAACATGTGAATTGTTCATCTCCAGTAATCACACCTTTTCTTTTTTTTTTTCCTCCCCTTCTTAATATCAGGTTTAACGCTAACGCAGCATTTGCACAGTGTTTGGTAACAAGAACCTGAAGGGAAGAAAACTGTAGGTCTTTTTATGCCTAGCAATCTGGTGATTTTAAGACAGACTCTGCGCTGAGACCAGGAAGGGAAGAGAGCTCTTCACATTCGAAACGACCTGCTAGCACATGCAAAACCGACAGGAAGGAGCTCGCAGGAGGAAATCCTCAGTCTCGCCCGAGCAGAGGGACCCCACAGCGGGGCAGCAGCCGCCGGCTGCTCGCAGTAGAAACCCAATTGGAACCCGAGCGATGGCATCCTCTGTGCCCACATCTCCCATCCGCTCTGAAAGCATGCTGGAGGGTCAGACCACAACTCTGAGTTTGTACAAAGTCAATACAGCCACCGAGGAAGAACAGTGAAAACCTGTCTCGCCTGAGGAACCCCCAGGGCCGGCCACGCGGCCGCGCACCGCCAGGAAGGCAGCTCTGGAAGGGAGGCTCGGAAGGCCAGAAGAAAATTACTGACGAAACACACGTGAGAGCCAAGCATTGCCCAGCACCGGCTACCTGCTGTGGTCAGCACAGAACTAGATTTAAATGGTTTTACTTGGTGGAAGAAATGCCCAGTTTTGCCCCCGCACCCTCTCCAGCACAAGGGACTGCTGGTGTGGCAGGACAGACGGACCAGCTCCTTAGCGACAAGCAG
Organism: Chauna torquata; assembly: GCA_013399475.1. Classification (NCBI taxonomy): domain Eukaryota; kingdom Metazoa; phylum Chordata; class Aves; order Anseriformes; family Anhimidae; genus Chauna; species Chauna torquata. The sequence goes on along the minus strand of VXAL01005066.1, from coordinate 1,402,220 downwards.
ACGCTATTCACGGTGGTCCGTGCAGCTGTGCATGTGTCTCCCAGAGTCACTGGTTAGGTTCTGATGCTGGAGTCAAAGCCCTGGTGAGCCACCACAACGCGAAATCTCCAGGAACTGGCTCCAGCCCGGGCCCCTCTTGGAGACGCCGGCTGAGCTGCACACCCAGAGTTCCCCCTCTGTTGCAAAACACAGCTCTCGAATGGTGCAAAATCCCTTAAACCGTATTAGCAAGCAAGAACCATCAGACAGAATTATACTGGAAAAATAAAAGCTTAAGTTCATTGTCAAAAAACAATGGAAGTGGAAATTCCCACAAGAAATTTGAATTTTTGCTCAAAACACCCCGTATAAATATAAAATCAAAATAAAATGTTTCAGCTGAGTTGATTAAAAAAAATCAAGCAAACAGATGATTGTTGAAATGAAGTGAAATATTTAATCTTTGCTTGGTCTGTCGCATGTGTCCACCTGAACTACCATCGGGCCATGAAGTTGATCGGTAATTTTTGCACCTCCTGATCCACATTTCTGCCATCAGCATCCTCAGCTAGACTGCGTTGCTCAGAAGACAATCTATTTGACCTACACTTACGTAATACAGCTAATATTAACAAGTTGGGTCATGGTGATTATGTCAAAATTTCCTGTGGAGATTATGTTTCATTTGCTTTTTTTTTTTTCGTCCAAGTTCATGCAAATAGCTTCCGAGCCTCTCTGAAAACAAGCTAATAAATGCAAGTCAACCTTCAAACTTGCAAGATGCTAAAACGTGCAAAGTCCTCCAAGCAGAGCGAGCCCTCGCCACGGAACGCGGCAGCACCTTCCTGCTTTCAGCCCCAGTTCTTCAGGCGTCGGAAGAGGCTGCAGCCACCCCTGCACCTTCGCTCGCCGCGCCGCCGTGCTGCAGCTATTTGCAGCTCCGCTGTGCAGGAGCCGAGCGCGCAGGCACATTCGTGTGATTTTTTCATAACTTCCTCCAAGTAGATCTTTTTCCGCACTAAGCCCAACATTTGTACTATTCCTAGGTCAACCAAAAGGCATCTCGTTTTGGCATGCAGCCTATCTGCCCGGCCCAGTTGCAGCAGTTTTGTTAACGGAGCCAGCTAGCAGGGAGGGTGGAGCAGGGGAGGGCTGCCTCCTTCGCTGAAGGGCCATCCAAAACTCTGCCTGTAGAGCAGCACCAGTCTGTTTAGAGCTAAAAGTACAAGGATCTGGCTGCTTCCCCACTGAGCCGAGCGGAAAGCTCCCAGGAAGCTTCCCACCATGTGTGCACACCGGGGGTTCGAGGCGATGCTACTTTTCTTCCATTTTTACACCAGAATTAAACCTGTGCACTGTTGCGGCTGTGCTCGGTTCCCGGTCCGACCGAGGCTCTCACCCAGCACCCCGCACGTCCCAGGGCTCCGAGCTATTTCCCTGCTTGGAAGCGAGGGGCACGGGGAGGAGGTGACACTCGGTGTCAGTGCACGGGTGACACGAACAGGCGCACACCCACCCAACAGCACCCTACGGAGCGCAGAAAGTGCAAACGGCCATACAGCCCTGCGGGTCCTGCACCCGAACCCTCGGTACACAAGGTCCATTCCTAGGTGGCAGTCAAGTGAGCGCAGATACTATAGTTTACAAACGCCAGTTTACAACAGAGGACTTACCTCTTTAATTTTCTGCTCTTACATTAATAAAACTGTAAGGGCAGGCTGCCACCGCCCCTGCCCTGCAAAGCTGCCAGCACAGTCCGAGATAAGGGGTTATTAATAAACACAGAGTGGGAGGGAGCAGGGCCAGCACAACTGTGGGATGGAAGCAACCAGGTTCAAATGCTCAGAGAATCGAACACAGGCGGACATGATACATACTTAAGGGTTTTTCTTCCCTTTTTCAATTACTGCTTTGATTCTTTGACTTTTTCTTTTTTTTTTTTGCCATGCAAATGTTACTGTAAGAGCTTCCTGTTCCTGTGTCAGGTGTGTGCAATGAGCTTTCTCACAGCAGAATTGCCCCAAAGCTTTAAAATCACCTTGGACTCCCGAAGACATGCAGGACAGACTGGGGATTCCCAAGGAGGAGCGGCTCAGTGTGCATCCTTGTCTTTTAGCTCTAGAAAAACACCCAGGAAGCTCCTACCTCGCCCAAACCAGCCCCGTGCCTGCAGCACAGCCAGCAGCAGCACAGTTTCCAGAGGTGCAGATGCAGCTTTTGCTTTTTAGGGTCAACCCTAACAGCCTAACTCTCAGCTCGTCCCGCAACACTTGCTTCCTCACACGTCAGTCCATCTGCAAGCTGCAGAACACTGCTCTTCCTGGACGCACGCCACTCGGAGCCGCCAAGCCGCCCCCAGACCCAGTGCTTCCCAGTTTGACGGCACTGAGACCCGTGAGCAACCTGGGGCTGAGCCATCGCTCCACCAGACTAGGGTGACCTGCACACCTCGCGGCGGGTGCAGTCCTGCCCGTTCGTTCTTCCCATGCGAACAACACAGCCAAGAAATTACACTGCTGTGAACACCACCATTAAACATTTCACTACTATCAAAATAATACTATCAAAAGCTGAGATGTGGAAATCGACGCTGAGGCTCGCGTGGCAGAGCTGCCGGGCTCCGCGCCGGCCCTGGGGCCCGTCCCCACGCAGCACCCACCGGCACGGCGCAGGGAGGGGGCCGCGGGCGCCCGGCCGCCTCTGCCATGCGAAGCACCCGAGTCAGCTCGCTGCGCGACGAACTGCTGACTCATATTTTCAGTTTCTTTTGCTTTTAATCACAGTGCGCCTGCTGCAAATTAATACCGTGCCATGCTCGCCCTTGAACCTTCCCCCACCCCGAATTTTGCAGCAGTTGGAGTAAAACCCATCTCCTTCCCGTATTACCCAGTTTCCCCAAAACATCAGTGCAGCATTTCTCAGCAGCCAACGCAGTTCTTAAGTTCACGTTTTCAAGAAAACCCTGATACCCAGTGGGAGCACAGCTGCGATCGGGAGGAGCCGGACGCGCGGCTCGCAGCCCCGAGGGCATGGCCCCTGCCCGCCGAGCGCAGCCCCGCTGCAAGCACGGCAGTGCTCTGCACAGCTCAGAAGAAAGCAGGAGACAATCCAAAGGAAATTACACGAGAACAATTAATTAAAATAGGAAATAGCACACACCAGGAGAGTTAACCACAGCAACATGCCTCCGCTCTGCCCGCGAGGATTACACGTGCCGACAGGTGAGCGAGTTAGAAAGCCAGCGTGTTGCTGTAAGCCTCAGCTAGTTCCATTGCGTTTGCTTTTATTTGTAATCGCTTGCCATATGGGCCCAATCCAGCACACATATCTACGCTTTCCCACTTCTCTGGAGTTCTCATCATTATTTCTCACGGCTGTAACAGCCACAGCATCCCTGTGCGTGACAACGCGGGCTGACGGCAGCAGCTCCTGCGCGGGAGTGCCCTGCACCTCCCTGTGTGCGCAGCGCCAGCGCCAGCGCCCGCCCGCTCCGGCGTGCCTGACTATCTCATCATTGCCTCAGCCGAGGCTTCATTCGTTCTAATCTAATTCGATCACTAAGCAATTAAGTGAAAACAGCAAAGCAAAACCAAGAACATGGGAAAATCTAGGCCTCATGGATATCTAGCTAAGTAGCTCCTGATAATTTCATTCACCTAAATCACACGAATCAACAACGTTATGGAGGTCAGCAGGGGAGCTGCTCGGCATAAACAGGAAGCGTGATACGACGCCTGAGGCAGACAAATAGAATCAGGAAATCTACTCGCTTTTCCTCTCTATTCTGTACTTTCATAATCTATAAACCAGGGATACTGACATTTTTGCAGTCTACAGATCCATACTAAAACACTTTATTAATGTTTATGGGGTAATTTGAGAGCTTCAGATGAAAAGGGATGGAGATATGAAACCATAAAAGGTTGTAAGTACTTTAGAACAGATAGTACCCCTGGGAATCACAAGATGTGGCATGGCTGCTACTTGCGCCTTGCAAAGTTCGCAGCATGGCTGTAAAACAGCCACCCAGCCGCAGGCGCGAAGTGCTTGGGAAACAAATGGGAAAAGGCAAAAAGCTACAGCTAAGTGTCCCTCGGGTGTCCCAGCTAAACATTCCTTTTCAGAGTTGGCATGGTGCAACAAGTTAGTTAGTGGGAAGGCTTTGTTTTCCCCTCACTGCCTAAAAGTTGCACTTACTTCGGCTGTTCCTTCCTACCGCTGGAGTCTGGGACAGGAAGAGATGCTCCACAAGGCAGCTGGAATGGTTGCAACAGGATTAAAACAGTAAGAATAAAACAAAACTCAATTGCATAAATAAGTCTAGCAAATACTGGCTGTAGGACAACTCCAAAAACAAAGCACTAGCAAGATTTATTAAATAGTCATAATTAAAACAAATATATCTCCATTAGTGATTTACTATGCTGTAGAGCAGGATTAATTTAGCGAGATGGCTCAAATTACTTATGGGTGTGTTTTATAATATTGAGATATTGGAACAGTTTTCTGTGCACGTAGCCCAGCAGTCAAAATTCCTACAGCTATTGGGCTGCACTCAATTGGTTACGGAGCACTGTGCCTAATGCTTTATTGTGCAAGCATGAGGGCTGGCCAAAAAGTTTCTGTTAATCTGCTTTTTTTCTTTTTAAACAGAAAACTGAGTTTTGACGAAACAGTTTGCTTGCAGATATTATTTGCTTTCCAAGAAAGTTCCCTCAGCAGTGGCTTCAATTTTCACTGGGTTAAATGTTGTAGCAGCTTTCTGTAAAGGAAATAAAATATTTTTGCTTTGCCAGTTTTCTCAAGACAAGATGCATGGGCACACACTTGTACTTTAGCTTGGGATTATTCACCTTCTTTTTCACCAGCCCAAAACAGCCTTTCTCAGCCTATTTTCCATCCGGCCTTGCGTGCCTCTGCTGCTTCAGCCTGATTTACGGGAAGCAATCTGTTTTACATCCCGGCGGTCCAAGGTTCGCGCAGCGCGTCCAGCCCTCGCTGCCGGCGCCCCTCCCGCGTGCCCGGCCGCCGCGCGGGGTTGGCACCTCGCTGCAGGAACCCTCGGATCATCACGGTCAGGGCTGCTCCTTCAAATCACGGGTTTGCTCTCAGGGTGTCTGGTTACTGTCTGATTCTGTCATTTGTATCCCCGCAGCCAGGCAGCCAGGCTTGCAGAGCAGAGCTGGTGCGGAGGTGGGAGCACCGTGCGCTGGCAGCGGTACAGACACACACCAATGCCTCCTGCCAACCCGCACACACCGAGCTATTTCTCATTTACTTTTTGCTGTTTTTCTGTGTCTTCTAAGTCACCCTTACAGACATTGAGCAGGATTTGGTTGCACGCTTCAAGATACCGCAGTGAAAACGAGCTGCTCATGGGAGTGGGCACCAGCGACAGAGCAGGGGCTGCCCTGGTCTCTGATGCGCTGCCTCTGGGCAGGGCTCCGTGCCTTAGATCTGCTGATCAGCATCAAAAAAAAACATTAAAGCCAAAACAGAATACCAACTAATCCTTTTTTTTTTTTTTTAATTTTTTTTCCTTAGCAGGGTTTCTGTCTAAGATCATAGCAACAGCAAAGGGAAGTTTCTGCTAATCACCAATTAGCCTTCAGGGCTGTCTGTGCTGCGACACAACCCATTCTGAGAAACGGTGGTGCGAAGAGGAAACCAGACACGCTCACAAATACCTGTCCAAATCAAACTTGTCAACATTACAAGCCCTAACAAACAAGAAGAATCACCTGGAAGCTGCACTCCTTCCTGCTCAGGGCCACAACACAGTAATGCTCCCAGGCTCACTGGTGGTGCCCAGCCGGTCCTACCCCGCGGCCGCGCTCAGCGCCTGCAGCGTCGGCACAAAGGAGGCCCAGCACCAGGACTTCCACAGCACAGGGCATGCAGCCAGCAGCAGCTAGAGGCAGGACCCTGCAGCCAAAAGCTTATCCATACTCCAGTCGTATTACTTAAATAAAACAATAGTTAGTCACCAGGGATTTCTCTTTCTTTTTCCCACCATGTTTCCATGGTAAAAGAACTGACTTTATCAATGAGGTTTGCTGAATATAATAGATAGAAATCATCTTATTGAACTTCCATACAGACAGTTTTTTGTACCTTGATCTGTGTATACATTTGGTTCTAAACGAAGGAGAACAGGCAAGATAAATTGGATGGGAAGATGCACTTCAACAAATAGATTTTTTTTTTAAAACTGTCTAGATTAAATTTATGTGTATATCGGCTAGAAGACAGCATTCTCCACTCTTCTCAAAACACACCAAACAAAAGCCAGTGATGTGATTCTCATGATCAGGGTCGCAGACCTGGGACTCTGGTTTTGCCAGAGCATGCATCTGAATGTCGTACCCAGGGTAGAGCCCAAAACTTCAATTAACGTGCGGTAAGTATTAAAAAGTCAAACAATTTGCTTAACAGGAGGACAAGCACTTAGTGAATCCTTTTCTCTCAAAAGAAAGAGGAAAGTTAGAAAGCTCACAGGTTCTCTGAATGCTTCATTTGGAGGAAGCTGCACGCTGAAGTCAATGGCGGAGCTCCCCCCGCCCAGGGCTTTGCTCCATCTCCCTTGGGCTACCCCCGGCCAGTAGCTAGGGCAGCTCAAACACAGGAAGAGGATAGCTTGCTGCTCAAAGCCTTCTACCAAAATAAGGAGTTTCCCAGCTGGGGAGCTCACCTGGGGCATCAGTGCCTTAAAATAGCAGTCGTGACGCTGCAATACCAAACAGGGGCCACTCCTTACGCACACTGCACACTAGGGATACGTGCCACAGGACATGGGCAGTTTCTCTCTACACAAGGAAATCAACATGAAAGAAATACTTATACATTATGTTGTTGACAGAAGAAAACCTGCTGTAGCTCATAAACCTCTACTTTGACTCTCGCCTTCACTAGTTGCATGTGTACACATAAGCGAGGGCAGACTGCATGAAGTGCTGGTTAACTGGGCAGCTCTGCCACCCGTCCTCTGCGCTCCCCAACAGACTTCAGCCAGGCACAACGTGGGAACACTGGTGATTTGAGACATCTCCACCGATCCATCATTCAGGGAAAAAACTGGCTTTCTTTTCACTGGTGTATGCTGCACAAAGAATAAGCAGAAAAAAAAAAAAAAAAAAGCCACAGGGAATCCCACACAAGTTTCCTATAGCCTGCTGCACTTCATCTGCTGGAACTCATAAAAGCAGTTACAGCTGCAGGGTACAGGTTCACACAGCTGGCTAGAAGGTAACACTGCAAGGAAATATCTCATCAGCACTACTAAAATAGGCTGCGTTTTATTTCCAGGCCAGCTTCTAGCCCTGCATGTAATCCGGATGGACGGGCAGGCGCGTTCCCTAAAGCAGCTCCCGCCGCCTGCCCGGCGCTGTGACAGCAGCGTCTGGCTGCATGTGCTGCGCGCGTGCGCTGCCTCTCTGTGCCTGCAGCGCTTTTTGCACAGCATGAGCTAGTTTTATTTTCACTGTGGATGTGATATAAGTTAAAGCTCTTTAGGAGACAGAAGAGTCTTCCAGAGCACCTTTATGTGCAGAGGGACCTCCCATATTTATGCTTGTTATCGCAGGCTTGTCACACACCATGCTTTTATTAACCACAATACTTCAGAGGAAGATGATGCAAGTGCTGCATGTGAAGTGTCAGCTATTTTGTATAGCGCTGTTTATTGTTTCAGAAAAAGGTCTTGCAAAATGGAACAGTTGCTGTCATGTTTACTAAACTCCTCGAGAAGGCTTCTGGCTGTGCCTTTTCTTTAGTGAAAAGGAGGCAAAAATAGCAGGATGCAAAAACGAGTGCATGCTGATGAAGCAGCGCAGCCCGGAATCGCTGTCCATGAACCATGATCCTCCCCCTCTTGCTTCTCATGGGTCTGAACTCCAAGGGTCAAATGGATAAGACAATCCTTTTTCTCTATCTAATCTTGTCTCTGCTGCATTATCTCAATGCAAACATATGCTGCTTTCTCCATAGCTCGGTTAAACACTGGTTGGGAGCAGCAGCGGTCATGCTGCACAGGGTGCAAACAGGGCTGGTCCATCTACTGTTCTACACTGCTGCTGAGGAGCGAAGATGGCATGGCTCTCACCAGGAAAGGGTCACAGGGGAACTTTGATCCATGCAAATAATGCACCTGAAAGTAAAATGTCTGCCCGTTTTCTTTTACTTAGCTTGCAGTTACCTTTCTCTCATAAGGGGCATAAGATCTGTTCAGCTTCATCAGTCCCAGCCATCTCCATTACCACTAACCTCGTAGCAGCCTGCTGTGTCCAGCCATATTGCATCATATGCCAACGAAGAAAGGATTTAAACCTAAACATAACATACTGATAAAAACAAACACGTGATAAATAGTAACTTCTGCATGTGCATTAAAAGCAGGTGGCTAAGATAATAACTATCACTAGAAGCACAATTATTATTAAACAAAAAGGCAGTGCTGCACTGCCCGGCATGGTTAGGTAGAGAGCCTGCAGCGAGGCTGCTCTGAAAAGCCACGTCCTCGGCGCTGGAGAGCAGCGAGTCGAGGCAAGCGCGGAGCAGAGAGCGGCGGCCCCAGCAGTGCGTGGCAGAGCCCGTCCGCAGCTGGCCGGCAGGCAGTGTGCGCCCCGGCAGCATCAAACAGACGGCAGCGCAACCTTTCCACTGTACAGCCCGTCTGGGAGCTATTAGCTTTTATTGCCCCCTGGAAATCATTAACTCTATATCCAAGAGTCTAGGCAGACAGACAGAAGCATAAGCGGAGACTGATAAAACAACTTTCTTCGGACTAAAACTAAATTCACTCTTCAGACTTTTCACACACACTCTCACGAGTGAAAATGCGTGGCTGCCCTTCAGCCAGCAGCTACTTGGTACCTCCTGCTGTAGGCAGAAGTCACAACTAGCATGAGCAGCTGTGGGGACCTGGCTGCAGGTGCATGTTTACTCCCACCAATCTACCCGCAGGGTCTGCTGACAGACACGGGGGAACGGGACTTCTCCCGACACGCTCCTGCAGCATCTCACTGTGTTTTGGCACAGAAGTGCAGGAAAGGCTGAAGCCAAACTAGCGAAGGCACACAGACGTCACGTTAAAATCGATTTCACGCTTCCAAAAGGCAACACCCGGCCAGCGGAGCCCTGCCCATCGGCAGATATCGGTGACAACACAGCGACACGCGTGTAACCTGCGGACGGCCCGACCCCCCCACGGGCGGCTTGAGGGCCCCACGGCGTCTCCGTGCCCACCCAGCACTGCGATGCTGCTCAGCAGGGCTCGGGCAGAGCAAAACCCAGGACCAAGTCCTCTTGCATCCTGACTTTCCGTACCGCAGAGCTCATATCCCGCGTCCTCCAGGAAGGAACGATGCGTTTGTTTATGGGATGTGAAGGTTACCGTATTTCATTGATCCCACAGGCAAGAGTTTTATGTGGACAGAACACAACTATCCTCTTTAACAGGTATTATAGGAAACTCAGAGAAAAGAAAGCACAGAGTTGCTTTCTGCTCAGGATCTCCCCATCCCATACACACCACCAGCAAATGAGGCGAAGGCAAAAGCTGCTACATGTGTGAAGCCAACAACCAAAGCTGCTGAGTTGCAACCAGACAAGAGGAGACACTTCTTATTCAGACAATACTGTTTTATGTTAATTGTATTTAAGAGGAAGCTTTTCCTGTAAAAGAGTGGCACAACTGGTTTTGCAGGCCTTCATCATGCTAATTTGCTGATGGAAAACAAGGTATTTATAAAGAGAGCAGGCAAATTCAGGTTAGACACTGGGTTAATTAGTTGTACACCAGATGAACACCATTTATGTTGTATAACTAGCATAAAAGTCACCTGAAGTAGGGTTCACTTAAAACAAGATCATCTCACCCATGAAACCATCACCTTCTTGCCAGCAGCGGATGACAATCTCTTTCAACAGCCGCTGAGCTTTTGTGTCTCTGGCTGCAGTGAGGTCCACACACCTCGGTGGGTGTTCCTCTTTCCCCAGCGACAGCCAGCTGACAGTCTCAGCTGGGATTCTTATTTGGGCTGTTAAACTTAACAGTGTAAGGAGGAATTGTGGACACATTTTGCTAAAACAAATGCAAAGGCTCTGTCAGGCAAAAGGGACTGACCCAAACTCCTCTTCAGTCACCGCGCGCTTTTAGTGGCAGCCCGATGGCCCCGGGTGAGGAAGCGCCCACCCCTCCATGCAGGCTTTCGTAGCAGAGGCAACAGGTAAGGGCATTGTGTGAAGAGATGCATGGCTTCTGAGCTGGGAAAACCAAAATGCCGTCCATACTGGGGGGTTAACTTACCTCGCATACAAAACATTCCTAAAGCACGTCGGCACAGACCATCCTATGCCGGAGATTTTCAGTTGTTTTCCCAGACACAGAAAGAGTACGGGCTCCCCTATGGCTGTGTGGGAATGACACAGGAGGAATGGATCACGTATTGATGAATTAGTGGAGATCGGCAGACTCAGTAGCAGAGCAATTTAACACGCTCATCAATGAAACTTCTGTGCTGCAGAGAATGAACTGGGCAGCGAAAAGGCAGCTACAGGAGCTCCGTATCACGACGAATTCATCTCAAGGCAGCGGCTGGATTGCGTCCATGTAAATAGAGCTTTCTTTGTGCAGCCTCGCACATTAGGGCAGCAGGAAGACACAGCGGGGGCACCCCCCCGGAGGCAGATGGAGCCTCGGCTCCGCTGGATGCGCCCCGGGGCCACCCTGCCCTCTGCGAAGCGTGGCCTTGGCAGCGAGGGCCTGGCCCCAGCACCTGCTGTGACCCTGCAGGAGCAAACCGTCTTGGTCTTCGCTAATGCCCTGAACAACCACTGCATGGTGAGCGCACCTGAGCTGGAGGGAAGCACCTGCTTTCCTTCCTGACCTGCAGGGTGCCAGTGAGGGATACAGCACTTGGAATCTCCCTTGTCCTTTTCTTCAGTCAGATTCACCTCTGTTTTCTTCCCCAGACCTGACCCCTTCCACCTCCCTTCTGCAAACGCGTTCCATCCCAGGTCTCCTGCTGCCTCTTGGGTGGTAGAGCTCAGCCTGCACTCGGCATCCAGTGATTTCTCCACCATGCCTCATAGTGGCTATATTGAAAAGACTTGAGCATCTTAAAAAAGAATTGCTTTTTTAAGCTATTGCAACTGAGCACGCTGCAGGATGGGGCTGTATTTGGCAGACGTCCGTAGCTGCTGTGAAGTGATAAGTGTGGCTGCCACGGCAGCCTGCCTTCCCCTGCAGCAGCTCAAGATGAGACAGGAAAGGGTGGGATGGGTGTCAGCTCGTGAACAAGTTGTGACAAACAGGAGGCGGGAGGCTGAGACTCCTGACTTACCAGAGATGCTGAAGAGGCCATCGCAAGTCTGCCCGGGCCGTGACGGAAACGAAGCCCCACAGAGCTCCCTGGCACACACGATGGGTCGCGGGGTGGCACAGACCCTGAAGCAGCTGTGGTTTTTGTGCTTTTCTACATCTTTCTCTCCAGCTGTGCTGCAGCCTATGGAGGAGCTCTTTGTTGTCACACCACAGAGCTGAACCCAACCCCTAGCCCTCAGGGTAAACTCAACCTGGGTGTACATGCAGTGGGTTTTGTGCAGGTCCGGGGACCACTGGGAGATATGGCTCCCTTGGCACAGCTCAAAGCCACTGCTGGAGGCTGACTTCGGCTTCCAGAGCAAAGAAATTGGCAGAAGGAAAACTGAGCCATGCCCAGGCTTCCTAAGCTGGGGGCTGGCAGCTGGAGGTTTGGGCCCCCAGGGTAAGAAAGTCACTGTGGGCACAAGTTTGGCAACAGCTCGCGGAGGCCTTGCAGACACTCCTTTGCGTCTGTCAAACAGTGTGGCTATTGTGTGCAGCTATTATTTGGATTAAATAAGAACAGAGAAACATTCCTTTGAAGAAGATTGACAACTGCAAGCCGTACTTCCAGCATGTGAGGTAAAAGGAGATGAGGAAGGACAAGAGACCGAAAGGGAACCGTGAGCTTCTCCAAGCATTCAAGGCAAAGCTCTGGCACAAGATTTTGATCTCAGGCTGGTAAAACTGAACTCAGTGTTTCATGTCTTCCTGACAGCTGCATCTGACAGCTTGGATAGGACCAGCAGCCCTTTACCCTCAACCTGAGATCCTCCTGCAAGACCTCTCGGAACTGCTGATCTTCTCCCAGGCCTCCTCAGGATCTGGAAGCGCGCATGTCCCCCACAAGCAACAAATGTTGGGGTCTCCTAGCTGGACCCGTCCTTGGAAGCCCACCTCCAGAGGTGTCAGATGATGGTGGGTGTCCCCAAGGTCTGAGCCCACTCGGACTGCAGGCAGTGGCATGGGAAGGACCCCACACGACTCACACAGCACGTGCTGAGGTGCACCTCCTGTGGCAGCTGCTTCAGGAGCTCAGGGCCACCATGAATCCTGCCCTCCTCTCACACCTCAAGCAAGTGTTGCAGGAACGTAGTTCCCAGCCACCCTTACTTTTGTCCTTAGAGCCACCTGGGACCTCTGCCCCATGGCTGCGCTTTGAAGATGACTTCAGCTCTTTGAGCATCTTCCAGTCTGCCTGCTGCCTCTGAGCCTCACCCCAGAAATCTCCGCACACTTGTGCTCCGCAAGCTTGATGTCCTCGCACCCTGCCCAGGCAGAACACAGCTGCTGCCCCTCCTTGCTGTTTCTGCACGGGCAACTACCGCCTGCAAGGAGAGGCAGACGGGCAGCTCAGAATCCCTGCTCTCACGGGGATGCTGCGGTGGCACGAGATGTGCTCTATTTATGCCCTGCAACTGCTTCAACCCACGCCTCGCTTCGGTCACTGGGAGGCACCTTCCACCCTCACCATCAGAGCTGGCCGCGGGCACCAGGATGGGCGAGGGAAAAAGAAGGCAGCAGCAGGGAAGCGCACTGAATTTCACTTGTTTCACATCGTCTGTTGAGCCGCGCTGATCCTGACCATCGCTGCTTCTCACTGCTGTTGGTAGCGAGCTGCGCGCTGTCAGGGCAGCACACGGAAGCTTCACGCAGGTGGTCTCTGGTATCTCGTCCTGAGTGCATGCTCCTCGCTCCCGCGGCCTGGACGGATGGCAGCGCAGAGGCCGGGCAGCCCCCGGGAGCCGTCAGCGAACAACCGGCACCGGCCATAACCGGCAGCGCTCTGCAGAGCAAGGCGGTCCGAGCAGAAGGGCCAGAAAGACGGGCGGCAGCGAGGGAGGCAGAGACCCGCACTGCTGCCCAGGACGGCTCCCACCCGGCCAGCCTGGAGCTGCTGTGGGGCAGCTCCTGCCAGCACCCAGGGCCACCTGCGCTTCTCGTGGGTGCCACCGCCCTCTGCAGTCCCCAGGGGAAGAGGCAGCTTGCCACCACACAGCCCTCGGCTTCCTCTCCTTCAGCCTCTGCCTCTTATCTTATCTTTCCCAGGAAGCCTCAGCCCCGAAGATAATTCATCTGAGGATGCACATTCACCCGCTGTGGGAGTGGTAGGAACCGAGCTGGGGGTACGCGGGGTACAGAGAACCCAGTGCCCCCGCGCATCCCAGAGCACAGGCTTGGCCGCGCTTCCTTCGCCCGTGCAGCTTGGGATATGCCTGACTCCGCACAGATCTCTCTGTTTAAACTGGTCATTTTAGGCTCCCTTTATGGTCAATAAAGGCTTAGCCAATTTTATGCAAAATAAATCCCTTCCCCTCCCATGACCTTGCCTTGTTTCTGCTCCCCACTCCTGCAGCTGGTGGCCGTGCAGCTTTCCTGGCTCTGTCCTCGTCCTGCCGCTGGGCAGAGGTAAGCTCCGCAGCACCACGCACGGCCTCGGGAGCTCTGCTCCCAGCGCCTGCTCTTCCCAGCTGCTTGGGCAAACCAGGAGAAATACTCAGCGGGGATGCTGGATGTGAGGAGTTGATCTTGCCAGCTCGCATGGTGCTGCTGGGACCGACCGTGGCCCGAACATACCGGCTGTGCCGGTGTTCCAGCAGCTACCTTCTCGAACATACATTTCGGCTGTGAAAGCTTTTTTCAGTAAGCCATTCATCGTTACATATGAAATCTACACAGTTTTTTGCTTGACACTAAAAGCAGGAATAGAGCGTTTTGTTTTAGGTTTGTATTAGCACGAATGCAGGAGCATTTGCTTTGTAGCAGCATGTTAATCACAAAAGCAGTCTGGTCTGCGGCTTGTTCACAAAGCAGAAGCAGAAGATAAGACAAGCGTCTGCGCGGAGGGCTCCGGCATCTGGACACTTCTGACTCAGAGACCGCCGCCGCCAGTGCCGCGTCCCCCGCCGCCCCTCGCCTCTGCCTCCAGCCGTGTGGAGCACACTCTTAAATCTCTGATGATACTGCTGTTAGTACACGAACTGCTGTTATGAGCACTATGAAGGCAAGGAAGACAGTGAGGCAGGGCTTGTTCCTGGAGGGGAAGCGGAGGAAGGCAGCTCTCAGGGAGAGCTGCAGATGCAAATACTCACAGCTTGGCTGACGCCTGCTCTCAGCACAGCGCAGAGCAGCCAGCCCCTCTGCAGCACAAACTGGTGCCAATTTCCAGGACCCGATAAGCTGAGCAGGAGCTTGTGGGCCAAACTCATCCAGTGTTTAGTTCTGGCAAAGCTTCTGCAGTTTTCCCAGTGAAGAATTTGTAGCTTTAGCTCCAGAATCATAATGGGCTGGAGAGTGCCAGGAGCAACGTTTCAGTACAGGAGCACATCAGAGCTCTGCCTGAAAGCCAACACACCTGAGGGTACGCGCTCGGACTCTGAACATCAAAATCCCCAAACTCGTGTAATTTCAAGACACCCTGGTAACATGAATACACCTCCGTCGCACCTTCTCTCTTTCTCTGTACGAGATGAAGAATGCTCACTCGCTATTTTGTTTCTTGGCGTTACTCAAGTGGCAGTCCTAAGTCTGGCGTTCCCTAAGTGCTCTTGAAATCCTGCTCCGAAGACAAAATTTATCTCATCAGCTCCTCTGAGCTACTCATTACCAGAACACTTATTGTGCAGCTCCAGAGCTTGCTTCCCAGTCTTGTTTCTTGAGCTGAGGCAAATAGCAGTGAAAATCAAGCTGCCTTTTTAGTGACTACTCTAATTTTCATCTAATTTTCGGATGGCATCAACAAGCACTTTGTACATCCAAACCTCAGCACTCTGTGAGCTCTGGAGCTGCTCCGAGCACTCAGCACTTCTGAAGAGCATCTCTGCCCCAGCCACCAGCACGTTGCCACTAACAGCGCTGGGCTCCGCAGGCGGCCGAGCTGCCGCAGCTCCCGGGCTGCACGAGGGGGCTGTCAGAGCAGCTCCACTTCGCTGCCGCCTGCACCTGTGTGCGGCTGCAGCCTGGTTCCAGCCTTTTCGGTGCCGGGGCGGCCCCGAAGCTGCACTCATACCTGCGCTCAGCACACACGCTCGGCTCAAAGACCTGAATAAGCAGATGCGATCACATGATCTGTGCGACACAAGTGAATATCCACCGGGTACAGACTGCCCTTCCCAAACATGCTGCTGGCTGTTTGTTGAATGAGGTTTTTATTCCTAGCTGCAGCATCTGTTTTTGCTTGCTCCTAATCTGCCCTTTGCAGCTGGAGCAGAAGCGTTGCTCTCTCACCACTCACCTACAGCGCGGTCTGGGGAAAGGCAAGCCTGCGTGGCCCAGGCTGCCTGAGGTGCTGAGGGCTTTGTTCTCAAAGGGAGAGCAGGCAGAGATCGCAGTTCTTGCTAGAAGAACAAGCTGAATTTCATCTGCTGAAGGTAAGGGTAAAGCTTGGGGCTTTCAGCTCTGGCAGCATCTGCCTCTGGGGGACCTTGTTCCCATGGGTTTCCTCCCCAGCAGCTCGCATGGGATTTCTCTCTCGCAGGCTCCGAGTCCTCCCGTTGGCAGATCCATCTCCCCCGACACCTGGAGATGCATCGCTCCCTGGGATTTTAGTCTGCCTCTTGTTTTAAGGGAGGAACCGCAGAATACAAGCTGTGAAAAGGGATCACCTGAGGATTTCACGGCCACCTCTGAAGTCTCAAAATACCTTCTCTCTCTCTGGCTGCCTGACTTCCATGCTAGGCTGCTGGTCCAGCCTCAGTGTGGTCCAATCTCCTCGTCACAGCCTCCCTGCTCACACAGTTCCACTGCTCTCCTCTAATCCTAATTTATTTCTCATAACTTTTCAGGTTCCTGACCTTAATCTGTTCTCCCTGCTCTGGCACCACCAGCAGTGTTTACCCAAGCCACAGTTAATGCTTGACCTGACTTAGAAGGAAATTAAGCTTTTGGTTAATTATAATCTGCATAAATCTGGTTATATTCAGGCAATAGATCTTTACCAAATCTGTTCTCCCATCCCAAGTGCTAATTCCTCGCTCAGAGGGAGGCTGGGAGGGCCGCACTGCTCCAAGAAAAGGCCACCAGAACTAGGTTCATCCATGAGACAGCGGTCTCTCCTTGCCTGTCTCTCGGCTGGAATCCAAAAATAAATACAGGAATAAAAGCCAAGCTGAGGCAGGCATCCAGGATGGAAAATTTTCAGCTCAGATAACTAAAGTTGGCAGAGTTAGAAGCAACTGGAAACTTGAAAACAAGAACTTGCAGCGGGAGAAAGCGAACAACCAGAACGAAGGGCAGCAGCGCCCGGCTCATCGGCCGGCGGTGCAAAGCTGCTGCCTCCGGGGACGCCCGCACGAAAGCGAACTCCCCGCACCGGCACGCAGGGGTCGGGTGTTCGCAGGGGCTGGCCTCGGCCGGGCTGCCAGCAGCCTGGCAACGAGGAAAGCGAGACCTTCGGGCGGGGAGCGGCGACCCCAAACGGGCCGTTATTTCACCCAAACTCGCACCTGCCCACGGCGGGGGGGGGACAGCAGCTGCCCTCCGGACCGACACTGGCCAGCCCGAGGCGAACCGGCCCCGCCGCACGCAGCCTCCCCGGGGTCCCCCCGGCCCCATCCCCCGGGGAACGGCCCCGGGCCGGCGAGAGGCGCCGCTTACCTGCGGCATCCCGGCGGGGATGCTCCGGCGGGGTGCGTGCGTGTGTGTGCGTGTGTGTGTGTGCGTCCGCCGTGCCCCGCTCCGCGGTGACAGTGACACCGCGCTGCGCTTTCGCTTTCCCTTTCCCGTTCCCTCCCGGCCGCCCCGGGCTGCGGAGGAGGCGCGGCCCCGGCTGCCGGCCCCCTCCCGGAGCCGCCCGGGCAGGGGCCGCGGTGGTGCCCGGCCAGCAGCCGCTGCTCTCCCGGATACTTCTCGCCTGCGTGATACGAAGTGAGTTTATTTCTTCCCAAGCGGCGTGAACGCGAAGTTTCCCGGGACTGCCAGCACAGCGGGCAAAGAGAGGCCTCAGCTCCCCGCCGGCTGCGCAGGGGTGAGGACGCTGCCTACCGGGCGAGGGACCGGTTGGGACTGGAAGTGGAGGCACCTGGGACGCAGAGAGCGGCTGCCCTCAGGGGAAAGAAGCTGCCTCACATCCGAGAGACAATTCCCTGTGACCAGCCCCTCCCTCGCCTCTGCAAAAAAGAAGGGGCTGTGCAGACTCTGGTAGTTTGGAAAAAGCTATGGGAGCCATGAGCTTTCTGATGGCTCATGACAACGAATGAGTACATAAAAAGAAAATGGACTTGGTTCACCCCAGGGTCAAAGAACCATCCAGCTGGTCACAATTAAGATGCCTTGAGAAGCCTCGCTTTCACCAGGGAGCCAGCCGAGAAGGAGCCTCCCCACGCTGACGCAGCTGTGGCCAAGGACAGAAGAGCTGGGGCTTTCGGGAGCAGTCAGCAGTAACCAAGCATCTCCTCCTCAGCTGTTCTGCTTTAGTCCTCCCGCACGGCTGTACGCTCGGGGAAGCAGGCTGCTGCTATGGAGAGTGCTAATGTAACGACCGCATGATTTACAGCCATTTTCTTTATGAATTTAATCAGTTACCTGCTGTTCTTGGGCATTTCCTTCTTAGCACTCTTATTATATACCTTGCCTTTAGGTAACGTTAATTTAGGAGCTAGCAGCAGGTACAGTGTTGGACTGCCTGGTTCTTCAGGAGGCAGGCAAAGAGGCAAGCGATGGAGTTAAGGTCTGGTAGCATAAGAGGTCAAAGACATATGGTGTGAGTGGGGCAGAAAAACTGTCTCCCTCCAGCTGTGGACACCCATCGCTACAACCCGCACTGGCTCAGAAGAATGCGTTCTCTGTTGTTTTCTGTTTGCTTTTTGTTTTCCTCTCAGAAGCACTCATTTCCGCACGGGCATTTCCAGAATGCTACTCACACGGCATTACCCCAAATCTAAGCAATGAGGCAACACCCCAGTGCACAGGCTGATAGAGGCACCAAGGATTTTTACTTTCACAAAGTTGGGGGGGGGGGCGTCGTTTGTGTTTTGTTTTGGAGCTGCTGGACTGCGCCTGGGCTGATGTGCACGCCAGGGGCCTGCAGAACGGTTGCTGTTCGGAGGTACACAAACCCATTACACAAAAGCATCCAATATACAAATGGCCCAAGAGCTACTTTAGACAGGCTATTAAACAATGAAACTTTACACTAACATCCAAAGAAAGTGTTTCAAAGAGCTTCTAGGATTTAATAATCTGTACCCAGTTCAAATAAAGGAGGAAGGCTGGTACTTGGTTAAGACCATACCTAGCTCTCCTCTAACGTTTCACAGGGTTGTACAGTACGGATCTTGATTCTGCAGGTGGAAAAACTGAGCCACAGGAAATGTTATCGTTATCTAAATATGTTTTCTATGTATACTCATATATAATAACTTGAGTTATCAGTTACCTAAATCATATTTGAAATGTGGGTCACGGGAACCAGACGCACCCAGCATTACTTAGGCTGCTAATTGCCAACTTGTGATACCAGGAGGTACTCACCTAGGGGCTGGGTTTAATTCAGGCATTGCCCTTTGTGGAATTTCAGATGCAGATGACCTAGGACCGGTCCTGGCTGCCAAAAGTTCTCCTGGGTGACCACCGCGTGCACGGCTCAGCATTCTGCTTCTACACAAGACTATTTTAACTTTTCTCCTTGACAGAACTGATGGGAAAAGTAGTGACAACTTGGGAAGCATCATTTAGATTGATGGATGTGCAGACAGGAAAGTATTGCATGATGCATTTATAAACTCAAGATACTGGAGTCATGGTTCTGGACCCTCAAACACACGAGGGCAGAGCATGCTATTCCCTCTGCCACACGGCCGCTCTGCTGAGCGGCCCCTCCTCACAGAAGAGGCAGAGCCCTGAACGTGCATCTCATCATGCAGAGATGCTTGTGGCCCCTCCAAAATAAGAGGTCAGATCTCTTCTACAGCATAGAAGGCCAGTCTTAAACCTCTCCCTTTGCTCACGTCTCAAGCGTACCATAGGTTTCTACACTGCCTCATTTATTTCAAGGAAAAATAAAATGAACACCCGCTATCAGCTCATGAAAGCTTCCACGTTGCCACCAGGGCCACCTCGCCCCCTGTGCGGCACTCTGTGCTAACAGGCACGATGTCTGCACTCTCATCCCCCCCTTTACCGGGTCCTACAGACGTGAGGGGGTAGGTTTCTGGAAAGCAGGCTGGGAAGTGGCTCTTGGAGCCTCCTACCGACTCCACCACTGGATCTTGTCCCTTTCTGTTGGCACTGTCTCCATCCCTCCTTGAAGGATTTAAATTAGCTATTCATCCCACAAACAGCAGGGGTTCATTTGCAGAATCAGCCAGGTATTTAGTTCTGTAAACACCCCTAGTACATTCCAGGTGCCCCATTATCTTCTTCCTACTTCCCAACTGTTTCACTGAACTTCAGTTTGAAAGGAAATAAAATAGTAGAACAGAAGTGGCCCAGCTTTTAAAGATCATTTGTGGAGTTTGGTCTGGACTATTTCTTCACAAGATGAGAGAAGATTTTATTTATTTTACATAGACACCAAAGCTGCATGTACAAGATGGGCCAAATACTAATTACTGAAAAAGAAAACCAGGCACTGACAGGCAGGGTCCCTACATTGTTTCTTAAACCACCTAGCATATCAAACTCAGCTCACCTTGCTGGTGCTGCTTCTGCTTCTCTACAAGCACGGAACTTCATGCAGCACATAGGAGGAACACCACAGAAACCCAGAGAAGGAACCCAGCAGCAATGTTTGCATGGCTCAGGCCACTTGAACACCTCCCATGCCATTCTGCTACAAATGTTTTAGAAGCACTGTAGAGAAACACCTGTGAGGAATTGCATTCCTCAGTAACATGCCTTTTCTAAACATGTGGAATTACTGGTTGTGTGTGCAACGTCTGGGAAATGCCTCATAGAGGACCATTAGAACAGGACCCTGAAGAAAGCCTTCCAGCAGATCGCTTTGGACCATTTAGCCACGGGTGATCATAAAGTAAGGTGCCAAAGAACCTGACTGCAGAAAGGTGCTGCATATCTGCAGGCTCGCTGTAACCAGCCGGATTTCTGGCTGCCTGCGACTATCGGCATAACCCGACCTTGGTAGGTTTCACTTAGGGGCAGGCGAGAACTTGGTTCATTGTCTCTGAGCCAAGGGCAGAGAGAAGGAGCCAGCACCTGGCAGAGAACGGTGGCCTCCGTGCAGGGGGAGGAGGAAACGAGTGTACCCACACTGCTGCTCCAGCAGCCGCATCCAACCCACCGCTTCGAGGACAGCAGCCACAGGCAGTGCTGCAGTTACTAGGACCACTGCTAGAACAAATATTAAAAAATAAATAAATAAAAGCAATCATGGTAAAGCCTACTTGACTACAAAAAAAAAAGCAGCTCTGTTACGCAAATAACACATTAAAACATGATGTAAAAAATCATGAGAATACATCATTTTAAAGAGAATTTCAGACATGATTTTATTCAGAATTTTACAAACAAGCATTTTTCTATAAAAAACTGGGGTAAGAATCAATTTAGTTACAGCTAGGAATATTTACATTCTTAGAAGAAATTTCCATATGTTTCTATATACAAGGCTGTGGCCATTACTAGTAGGTTAAAGTACTCCCAAAGGCACGCATAAGCAATGCATTATGCTGCCTAAGCTGATTCTATGTTTTAAGAAAACGGTTTACAAGTCTAGGTCCTATTCTATAAATACTGAAATACAAATTTATTCGCAGAGACAGTCCCAACAATTTCTGCAGGTGCATATTGTTATTGTGCTCATGTGCAAATGCCCCTGGAGAGCGTGAACAAGAGCAGCCCCCGTGGGTGAGACTATGAAATGAAAGCGGTTGTAAACAGAGATAGGTATAACTCACGTTAATCTTGAATTCCATGAGATCAGCAATACAGTATTTGTACCATCATATCTCAAAATGCAAGTTCCCTGGAAGAACAATATTTTTACGATATAGTTAGGTACATGGAGAAAGTTTTAAATAACGCTCCTCCTCACTGGCAGCATGCTAATGGCAGTTAAATATAAAACTACAAAGGGATTGTGCAATTAAAAGAATCTGATTAAGCATTCAAAACCCAGTCCTTTGCCTTACTTCCTGCAGTCCCATTCCCTGGTCAATGCACCACCTCCATGTGCTTTCTTCTTCCAAACCATAATTTGGAAGCAGGGGAGGAGGTGTTCACACCTCAACAAAAACAGAGCTAGAAGAGACCCAAAGCTGCCTGCTTTAGAAATACGAAATACTAAATGATGAGCATTACATTCATAGATATGGGAGTCAAACCAGACAATTCTAGCAAATAACAGACTGTTGAGCACAAACATCAGTCTGAAGAAATTATGGTACCTTTTGAGCTAATGGTATTTCCACTTGCAGGCAAAGAAACTAAAGTCACAGGATTGTGTGACTTGCCCAGGGCGATGAAAGGAGTCAATCTAAGAGCTGGAAGTGAAGGGACCCTAGTTCCCAAGTCAAGGCCTCAACACTGTTTTCCTTGGTGAAGATCCTGGAGTGCGCATGGTTCTCTAGCAGCGGATAATTTTACCTAACCAGAAGTCTCTACTGCTGCAATGCAGGTTACGGGCATCATAACCATCCAGCGTTTCCCAGGTTAAGGTTAGCCTGAACGTCGAAGTCTGTGTTACCCTCCTCCACAGTACAATGCACCTGTGGCTTTATCACTGCTCCTCTTTCAAACGCAAATTCTGTCCCTTCCCCCTTACAAAGGGTCACTCCTCACTTCTTTGAGGGTAACAGGAGTACTCTCAGCAAAAACAAGCCGAAGAGCAACAGAACAGGTCCTTCGCATTCAGTAACCAGGTGCATTCAAACATTAGTATTAAAAAACACCAATTCTTTACAGAAGAGGCAGTCTGTAATACCTCTGTATGACGTCGCCTTGTGGTTCAACTTTGTACCACGCAACCCCCGTCCACCAAGAGGCTCCCAGGCAGAGCTTGACTCATTTCTCTACATAGCTCTGCAAGGGGGAATGAAACAGATCTCAAAAATCTGAAGTTATAAAAGCAGTCCATTTACAGCATGGTCTCAGAAGACAGGTCCCAGTCCTGCTTCACACCCCTGTAACAAAGTGATATGCCAAGAACATGTCTGTAAAAAAATACAACGCACTGTCTGGAAGTAAGTCATGTGTGAAAAGGTTGCAGTCAGCAACCACTGTCCAAAACTGAGGTACTGTGCAGAACCAGTGCTTCATTCCACAGGCATCAACAGCCACATGTAGTGCTGCAGAACCGACCTGCTGCCAGTACTGGTGTCATCCTAACATGTGCTAACTACTGGGTCAACTCCTTTCATCTACATCTTACTTGCACAGATGGGATCACCTGCCTGTTGATGCTATTAAAGCATTCCCTTGAGTTCTTTTGGAAATACTTCGTGTGTAGTCAGAATCCAGCTACTAACACAAGCTCCTTGTTTTAGAGATAAGCTTGAGGATCAGAGCAGGATAGTAAAGTAGTACATAAAAAATAACCCGGGATGCTATATTAAATACATTGTTTCTGACTCACACTTTTTGCTTTTAAGATTAGCAAGGAAGAAAATATATTTTGTGACACAGAGGTTGCCATTGTGTTTTGTAGTATTAGTCATCACCAGGAAATTCCCCAATTTGGTTGCACGAAAAAAACAAAACCACAACAACAATAACAACAGCAAAAGAACCCCGCTTAGTAAACACTAGAACATTTAAGTATTAAAGAACAAATGACTCACTGTCAAGGCACATACCTGGATAAAACAGGGGATTAAAAATAACAGCATAACAGCTAAATCAGATGTTAAATGGACTTTAACAGGAATTTCCATACTGGATCGTGTCAGGCAAGCATGCATCTTATATCTTACATTTCAGGATATTTTCTGAAACAGTTTACAGGAAGAGACTTATGGGACACAGTTGTTTACATTGGCAAATTCATCACAAGGAAGTTGCAGCTAAATGTGCTCTGCCTCAAATTCCTGCGGTGATCAGATTTCTTCTACAACACAAAAAGAAGCTGCTTCAAGATGTTCCAGTTCATATCAGCTTATATATTTGTAAGCCTTCACTCTTTTAAATATATACATACATAGGACTGAGTTTTAGAGCATACTTTTATATACGCAACTAATATTTTGGAAAAGGTGGGAAACCTGACAAATTATGTCATGGCTTTTGGACAAGGGGATGTTCACACCACCAGGGAGCCTGGCTGTTTCATGCACTCTGACATTTATTTGCTCACATCAAGGACATTAAGCGATGTGCAGCGAAGCTTGCAAAATTCAGATTCTCAACTTATGCACCATTTTCAAATCCTGCACTGCATTTTAAGCCAATCTGCCAAGGGCCCCTCTATTAAAGAGGAGTGACACTGAATCTTCTGAAACTTTGGGATTTTTCTCCTCAGAAAAGTTGACAATATGGCAAAAATAAGTTTCTCTGTATTATTCTGTGGCCTGGTAACATTGGCCAGCTTCCTGCCGCATCCAGAAGTTAAAAAGCTGAACAACTAGGTGAGAAGATGCAGGGAAAGCAAAGCAAACCCTACAGCTTAAGACATTGCATAGATTAGTCTTTTGTTTTACACTCTTCCTACCAGAGTTTCTGCTTTCTTGCTTCTCAGACAAGAAGTCTGGAGGGCACAGAACTGTGCACCAATCCGACTACTACAGCCTGGTTAGCAAGGACAGGGTACGGAGTACTGGTGAACGAAAGATCTCAAATCAGCTTGAATCAACTGATGCTATACACTGACATACAGCAGCAAAATGCTCAAGTTCCCTGAGCAGCTGCTGCAGCAGAAAGTAAGGCCCCTAACAGCTTTGACTAAAGGTTCAAGTTCTGTTTATTCAGCCTTTACAAGACAGGACAAAACACAAACAAGTGTCACAAGATAAATGCTTTCACCACACACATCTGTCACAGAATAAGGCAATGCAAGTTCAGAATGGCACAAATGAGACTGTGTATGTGTATACTGTATAGATTTAAAGAAACACAGGTAATGCCAAGGGTGCTTCTATGATACAAGGAACAATTTCTCAGCAGATTTTCAACACGATTTTTTTTTTAAACAATTTCAAAACAATTCACATACACAGTTAACACAAGTGAAGTAACAGACCTCGAAGAAATCATAAAGTTGGCACTTGAGAATCAAGAACCAGTGGTCAGAAATATATTCTAAATGTTGTTCTCAGTAAATTTCACCACAAGGTCAACACAGTGGTATGAATTATTGATTGTGTGCACATGTGTTGAAAGGACAGAAAAAAGACAGGAGAATCGCTTCTATCATCCAAATTCCACAGAATACATTTAAAAAAAACAACAAACAATTTAGACAGAAAATTTCCAACACTCATCAAAAGGGAAGAACCTCAAACTAACAACACCCTCTCCACATACAGGTGAAATGTTCTGCATCACTTAAAACAAATACAGCCTCAAAGCAGGCCACATTCCAGTGTCTGATGTAAACAACTTCATTGGACAGTAATTGCTGAAAATCAGCATTGGATTCGAGTGGATTTTGTGAGCAAAAGTTCAATGCTACAAGTATTTTGTGCTAGACTATCCTTCCATCTATGCTGAGTTAAAACATATCAAGTTAAAATTCATTCTCAAAAATCTTTGCCTCTTTCTGAACCCATTAAAAAATTCAGCATGAGCAAAGTCACTTGAGTAAGATCACAAAGTGGCATGTTTTCATAACCTGCACTACAATAAATAAATTTCCTGTACAGTGACATAAGGCAAGGAATCAAAACCAATTAGCAGCCTTTTCTAGCAATTTTTAATTCTTGATGGGCATTAGCTCTGGAGAAGGCTCACTGAGGAATCCAGGTGCTCTGCTAGCCCTTGAACTCATTTTCAAGTATCGTTCAGCTGAACTATACACTTACTTACAAAGGATTGATCAGATACTGTTCCACGGTACTAATGCAGTAAAACAACTGTGTCTGAAAATCTCATCAAAGGCTATACAGTATTTATGGCCATATAAAATGAGAATGTATAGAACACAGTGTTTACAATTATAAATAAGGTTAAAATTGCAGGAAAAAAGTGTCACCACCAGCCCATTCTAGAATGAATATTGGAAGAAAAGTCCATTTAACTTTCAGTCCACCAGGAAGCAGATAGTTTCATTAAAAAGCTGTGCTCTTAAAAATCTCTGGATTTTCTTCTTCATCCTTTGAATTCCTTGTGGTACTAGATGCTGGCCTGTATTCTAGTCTGAAAAGAAAGAAAATAACTTGTTATAAGTGACGGAACACAGAAACGAGTCTTTGATATCCTGAACCCTATTGGACATTACAGACTCCTAATTTTAATATCCCGTTGACTTCAGTTGGACAGGTCCCTTTCTAACAAATGGGTGCATGCTTATGTATTGTCTTCAGTCAGAGCCACGGCAGAAGGCCAAACTCTCAATGCTTTTTTAGGTCAGCTGAACTAAATGGAAAGCATTCAGCCCTTCAGCAGTACTTACATGACTTTAAGAACCTAGAAAGGTAAGCTATTTTGTAAGTTTGATATTGCAGAATCATTAAAAACATAGACTATTAATAAAGCCTATTTAACTAAAAACAAACAAACAAAAAAACTAACAAAACCCCACTTTCAACCAGAATTGTTACCTCATTGTTGTGGACTGAAAATATTTTTGTCAGTTTACTGTTTATTAAAATCCATAAAATGTCACTACATCTTTAAAAGCAAATATATAAAGCTAAGCACTTTTACAAATGCATTCCTCATGCGCACTTTTATTCAGTCCTCATGGTAAAATGATAAATTTGGAGCCTAAAGAAATACATATGAACATACACACCTGGGAAGAGGGATCAGGACTGTAGTCAAGCCTTGCTTTTCCTAGTTTAAAGCCCTCCTTATCAAGTCAGCCATCCTACTTGCAGATACCTTTGCTCCTCATAGTGTGGTGGATCCCATCTCTCCCCAGACTACTCTCCCCATAACAATGTTTTGTAGACAATTCTTTGCAACTCTTCAGTCATTGTTATAACTCTTAGAATTCCTTTAAGTGCACAGCCAACTTTTAACCAGCAGCTTCTGTGATATATAGGTTTATTGGCCCTTAATTACTAGTGCTGTGACTTCATTAGCCTCTAAAGAACTAGTCTTTCCTATTGCTAGTATGCTTTTTATATAGCAAACCAAGTATGTCAGCAAGGCTGCATACAAGGGGACGTACGCAGAGGCATGCACATAAATTTACAGATAAAACAGATGTATTAAAATCAGAAGGCAACACTTACCCTTTCACCAACAGCATTTGCTCAATTGTGTCAGGAAGAGGCATACCATAGCTTTCTGGCAGAAATAAAGTCAAAATTCCTGATAGCACAGTCAGGCTCCCCATCAGGATGTAAGGCAGGAATCTATCATAGGCACCTAGTAAAATACAAGGAAAGCTAGCATCAGATCTAAGTCACTGATAATATTTGTACCTAGGTACAACTTTCAGTAAACAAAACAAAAACCCTTCGGTCTATCATTCAAAGCATATGTTATTTTAGACATGTTTTTAGGAACAAAGACTGGGAAACAGTAGCTATGAGGGCTGCCCCTATTGAATCAATAAGATTGTGAGCATCTCTTCAACAGACATAAAACACAAACTTCTCTACATTATGACCATTGTTCAGAGATGTCTTGAGATCCCTTTTTTATCCGCAATTCCACAAGCTACCTAGATCTGGAAACAAAGAGAAGTCAGAAAATCCCAATGACCCACAGAGGTGGGACACTGAACTGAGTGAAAAGCACATCTAAAACTAGCACATGGTTGCCAACCTAAGAACAACCCAGGAGACATGAGTAAGACGTAGTAGCTGGTGTCTCTTGTCCTCCACATCATCGCAGCGGATCCTGGACCTACAGTCTGGACACAAGCAGTGTAGTGCTGGGCTGCTGGACAGACTTCACACCCACCCACCCACACCCACACCCACACACGCTGGTGTCTGTGAAGATGGGACTATTCTAGAGTGAGGGTAAGTGAGCAAAACTGATTTTGTTTCTGTTTATTTTAAACCCTCCTACTAGGTCTTCCATTGAGGTGCAATTCTGTCTTAAGCCTTGCAGGCGGCACCGATGCAATGCTTTCCAACTACCAGCACCTCCCCAGCACACGCACAGACTAGTTAACTTACCAAGGTAAACGAAGTAAGGTGAGAGGATGCTGCCAAGTCTAGAGGCCATGGAACTTGCTCCAACTCCCATGTTTCTCACTACTGTTGGGTACAGCTCAGCCGTGTAAACATAAACCATTGAAAAGGCAGATGTGATCCCAAATTTCCCTAACATCACCAGGAGAATAGATATGACACGAATATCTGAAATCAAAATGCAACAAGAAATTCAATAAAAATCTGAGAGTTCATGATATCTATTCCATTGTGTTTGCATAACTTCTGTCTAATTAATGCCATTATCTGGTGTCCTTTTTTCCTGTACATGTTTACAAGCGTGGACAATTTTTTTTTTTTAAACTAGGACAAACATTTTGATTTTCCTCTTGAGCATGGGGCTTCCTGCCAAGTTAAAAATAAGTACAACAGAGCAAGAACTGAAAAAGTTCTCTCAGACTTCAGCAACCAGATCATTGCTATTGCAAACAATGCCATATATTCCTTTTTAATAAAATGAGCAAAGTTAAGCACTTGAAACAAGTTATTTTTGCTTTTTTGCTCTCGTCTCATTAACATTCCCAGTTACCAGTTCATAATTTAATTCTACAATGCTGGGTTGACTTTAACTAGGACAGTTAGATTTAAAAATCAAAACAGATCATATCAGTGTCCAATTAACTGAAAAGGAAAGGAGAAAAAAAAAGAATGCAACTCATGTATTACCTGTATAAAATAAGCAAGGCAGTTCTTGCTCATTCTCTTTCATTTATTCTTTGATTTGTAAACAACTGCTAAGCAACAAGCCTTCTCCCCAGTTGTATTTGACGTCATTATCAGAAAGAGACCATAACCCTCAATCTAACTGGCCTAAAGATACATATTGTTTGATATTCAATAAATGTTATTTTGCCCTCCTTGCAGTTGCCAAACATTATTTTACCTATCAACTCTAATTCAGTACAAGCATCTTTGCTTATCAAAAATGCTTCCACAATGACTCTCTTCAATATAGCTGTTTACACAAGCCCTAAGAGAGTCATTGACAGTCGTTGAGAAGTAAGTTCTGCAGCCTCCTGGTAACCTCCTGTTAGTCTAGTCCTGGTTTTACTCTTGGACTTTACCAGAGCACCTCGTCAGGGATGTATGTTAAGGCAAAATTGGACTATGGTGCTGATCCAAACAGATCACAAAGCAAAAGATCCACCTTTAAAAATGTATCTGAATTGATATGTTGTGCGAGCTCCCAGTGCAACAGCACTGAAAACCAAGGAAGAAGGGCAAAGAGAGGAAAAAAATGTCTATATTTAGTCCCCTCAGGATACTTTTCCTCCACATCTGCCCAACGCATGGCAATGGACTTCACCTATCATACATGTCTGAGATCAACCAATGATTCCATACGTGAAGGCACCAGCTGAATGAAGAGAAGAACACAGCCTCCCAAGAATAACGCAGCAGCCATTGAATACCGTCGGGGGAGATTTCGAAGCAGCAGCCAGGAAATAATGTAGGCTGGAACTTCAATCACTGCTGAGAGGAAGCAGTTTACATAGACGTCTCCATGCAAGTTGGGTGTGTCAAGAGAAAGTCCAAAATAACCAACAGAGATTATCATCCTGAAAGAAGCAGAAGAACATGATCAGATTGCTCTTCCTCCTGAGGTTGCTATGAACCTCTTTACATCTGTTAATTGCAGAAATTAGAAGTTCATTAAGAAAGGCAAACTCAGCATCTACCAGTCCTTCACCTCTGAAGCGTCTAAAGCGCTGACTTCAGAAACAGCAAGATAACAATTACATAATGCTGATGCATTTCATCTTATGAGTTTCTCTTGAATTCAAAGAATAAAATAATACATTTATAAAAATTAAAAGATCCTATTCAGCATTAACACAAGTAATTCCAGAGCTGTTGCTAGGCTTGCTGAGGCACAGGCATATGAGCACACCAGAACTGATGGTCCTGCAGCTATAGCAGTCATACTTCGTTTCTGATGGCATTGCATGACTTTGCAACCATCTATCCCACTCTCACTCAGACTCTACAAGAAAGCTCTAGATATTTGTCACTTTTTGAGATCTCATTTGTCTCTGCTATTCAAGCAGATGGAGAGGGGCTGCGGCTCATGTATGCCTCCATGTTTCGGGTCACCCCTGGGAGATAAGCGATAACAATTCATGATCTAACAATCCAGGAGTTCCTACTGCTAGTAGTTATAGCCGTAGTGTGACAGTCTGAACTACTGAATGCTGCTGCTTCTGAGGCTTAGAGCAGCTTCTCGTTATGTTTAGAAAAGCACAGTATTAGGGAGCTCTGGGAGGCGAGAATTGCTTCTGGGTCATTTACCCTCCTTGCTTATTGTATTAAGTCAGAGAGAAGGAGCATGGCATTCTGGCAGACGCAAACAATCAGGGATTTTCTCTGCCATTCCCCACATTGGCTGGGCAGCAGCCAAGTCATGTTTGCATGGCTCTGTGCCTGGGTACAGTGCCATCTTAACTGTGTCACTGCCAGACTGCAGCTGGCTTCCATGTGACGAGGGGAAACACACAACTGTCGTTGGAGACAAAATCTATGGTGTCTTGGGAGATGCTGAAGACGATGTTATGCTTCACCAACAAGCAACATATAGTAAAAACAAGGACATTGGATCAGGATGGGTCCAGGTGCAAGCTGGGCATAAAGCACTCAGCACTTCCTTTCCTTCAGCATTTATGTTATAGCAGAACCTAGAGCAAAATCACTGCACACCATGAAGTGGATCACTGACCAAAAATTAGCTCTTTTTCCTCCACACTTCACAAGGGAAGAACTTTCATGGTCCAGTTACTTAAAATAAGTTGCTTAGTATACCTGAGGGTAAACCCCTCCGTTGCTCTGTATGATGTGCCAGCTAAAGCTATTTTCAAAAGCAGTTATTACACAGTATTTTCCATGATGCTGCACAACACTGGGCTTCTAGGATTTATTTTTATATCAAATGAACTACCTGCTCTTTCAGTAGCAGTTTGCCTTAGCTTATCACATTGGAAGCCTTGACAGTTATATCTTTTCTAAGAAACTTTTAGGGGGTATTTACACATTCCAGGGTGATGAGAAGTCAAACTTTCTCCTCTCTGATGCAAAACCAGCAAAGGAATTAATTTAAAAGGCTTGCTACTTCCTCAAAACCGAGGAAACACTTGGCCATATACTGCTATCTGCAACCATCCTCTTTAACAGAACTTCTTTTATGTTATCTTTAAATTCATAACTCAGAATATACCGTGGGTATATTGTGGATTAGAAAACATTACTGTGAATCAGCATAGGATGCTTTATATTTTAGGAAATGAATTAAAAATATGTTAGGCAACTGACGTGCAAGGTAAAAAGAGTTTAAAAATAGCCCAAACCCACTAAATACTTTTCTGCAAGATTTGTAAGAGCAGGTAAGATATGCAACCGACTTGCACAATGTTTGACTCTTTCTTCCCATCATAAAACTTCATTTAGGATGTGGTAAACAGCTTTTCAGCATATGAAATGAAGAACCTATATAACCAGAATTTTGTTGCTTCAGCCAGTGGGTCATTGTTTTTTGGGCTAACTAGTTTTGCCCATACCTCTTCAGGATATCTTAGTGTTCAAAGAGCAGTTACTTATTGTTTTGCTGCTTTTGCGCTTACATACTCCCGAACCACATTCTTGCTTACCACAGAATCACTGACATAATTGTGATAGTTAGGATATTTCGGGTTTTCATTAGATCCAAAATGGTGTATGTCTGTTGCCTCTGAGAATTCATATCTTGCAGCTGGAAACAAACAAACAAAAAAAGCATGGAACATTAACATCCTGCAAGCAGAATTATTGTGAAAATAGATCCACTGCCCAACTTACACATCAGTATTTTGAGTATACCTGGGTCCATGTCAGTAAGCTGCAGAGCTGAAACAGGTGCCTCACTTTCAACCAAATGTATATACAGCCATAAGAGCCAACTATCTGTGAAAGCAGTTGCTCCTTCTTAATTTAAAGTCACCTAAAATTTAGGCTGAAATTAGTAATCATTTTCTCAGCCTGAGGCTCCATAAAGCAGCTGCTTATTGTTACTTTTATACTTGAATTATAAAGCAACAGCATTAATTTTAGAATTTATATGTCACTGCTGGTAGCATTCTTGCATCCGATTTTGAGCTCTACGCCTTCAGGATCATGCAAGTCAACTGTACCCAGACAAGAAGAGAAACAAGGACGCAACATTTGAAAAACATGATCAAGCCTGAAAGAAGAGGGCTTATTTAGTCTAAGGGCCAGAAGACTGAGGGAGTCTTAGAATAGCAAGAATGGTTTTCAAAGACCAGCAAAAAGCGATAATCTGTCCTCTATGTCTACCACAGACAAGGCAAGAAATAACAAGATTAAACTGCAGCAGGAGAGATTTAGTAAATGACTCCTCATGCTAGACCTAACAGTAATGTACTTAAATTGAGACAAACTGCCTGATGAGCTGAAGAGTCCCCATCATTATCTGTCCTGTTTTCAAAATCTTTCTAAGAATACAAGCAAAAAGACAACACGTCACTTCTCCCTTCCCCATGAAACTTTTCAGCTCTTAAAAATAAAACCATTTCCATGTAAATAGTGCAAAGATACTCTTCCATGAAGCACGTTAACACGTTTTGTGCTTGATAAGATTATACAAGAGGAAAGAATTTATTTTTTAATTTAGAATTTTAATTTAGAAATCTAAACAATGAGTAACAAGAAAGATTTTTCAAATATATGTAAAAGGTGGTAAGAGCACAACTTGCATTGATTAAAACAACAAATTCTGATAAAGCAACACTATACAGCTGAAGAACAACTGTTTTCTAGACATCTTAATTTGTCATCCCAAAAGATGGTACATTTTCAGAATTTGTCAAGATACTTGCTCACCAATTTATTTATTTATTTTTTTTTTAATTGTCTCAGTGTAAGAATGTTAGCAAGATTTTGGTCTGACAATCTTCCATACAGATTCTTCTTTCTGTTAGGACATTTTATATTTATCTGAATCTGCAAGTCTACTAACAGTTAGAAATCTAACCAAGAAAGAAAAAAGCATCCACCTTAGCAGCTCAAAATTATACAATGAAAAAAAAGAAGTAGTACCAAAATATTTTTAATTCTGACACTTGTTGAATTACAAGTTGTCAAGACAGCTCACGACATTTAAGCAACAACTTCTCTCTTCACAACTAGAAGAATCACTCTTACCTGACAGAACTCTATATGTGCAAACAAAAAAAATTGTATACAAAGATTACTTCCTCCAAAGATTTTCCAAGACCTGAGAAAGTCAAATTAAATTTAAAAATGTTTAAAGAGTGAATGCCTTTTGTTGGCACTGTGTACTCCATGGTGTGTGCAAATGATTACAGACAAAAGTAAAGTAAGATTGTGGCTTCAAAATAGCACACTCACTACTTTAAACTTCTCTGAATTCCTTATGCCTGGTCTAATTTAACATTCTCTACTCTGCATCAGTTCAACTTACACCACCTTTTTTTCCCTTAAAACATCAGACCGGTCCAGTGGAATAAACTGGATACATTCCAGGACACAACACATCAATAAACAGACAAAAGCAACTATTAGTTTAACTTAATTCCTCATCAGCTTCTCCTCCATATTTGGTTAGGTGATGTTTTGGCAAGTTAGTTGCTGGAGACTGATATGGAGCCACTAAGTCTTGCCCCTCAACTCAAAAAATATATTATCTTCTCTGTAAACTATCTTGTATCTGAGCTAATGTGAACAGGAAGTTTATGTAACCTCTGCATCAGGTGAAAGTTATTTCCGAGTGATATTTTGTTCTAAAGATCTGGAGGATAAAACAGTAGTCTGCTGCTTGTGCACTCCAAACTTCAGTGTATTTGCCTTCATAAATCTTCATTTTTTATTAAAGGCAAACAGTTCTTCACATCTAATAGTTTTCACCCTGCCTGAACACAAGCCTCCCACAGCACAAGCTGCAGTCAGCTTTGCAGCTCACAGCCCTTTCTCATAAATCACATGATCTTTCCTAAGTACTCTCCAGTTTTGCCACTCTTTGTTGCCAAGAAACCAACAAACAGGAAACAAAAAAAAAAAAAAAGAAAAGAAAAAAAAGAAAAACCAAATAAATCACAAAACAAAACCAGGAACATTGCAAAATTCAAACAGTCAATGAGAAAAAAGGGCCCTGCCTTTTAGCAGCTGTGTAAGCAGACAATAGAAGACCTTAAGAGGACAGGACAGGACAGAGCAAGAAGTTATGACAAGGGCAGGGAGGGCAAAATGACGGTCTGTAATTAAACCTATCATCCAAACATTTTTATTACCCTCATATCACATAATTCAGCCAACCAGGCCCCATTTACACTCTGCAGGATAGAGTAGTTGTTTGTGGCTAGTCACCTGCTGGATCCTAACTGTTTTTGAAATACGTGGAGTCTAAATACTCCAGGTGCTGCACAGGTTTGAGGAACACTCTTTAGGTAGGAGCTCCGTGAGCTGCCCCATCCAGATAGCACATTCCAACTGCATGGGGCCTTGGGGCCAGCCCAGATTTCAGAGAATCTTGCTGCAGTGTACATGTTTCCTAAAAACTCAGGGGAAGATGCCAGCCTTCTGCTTTACAGCTCTTCAGCAAGCAAACAAAAGAACAGGGTAAACAGACCACTGAGGAAGAAAAGCTTTGCCCAGATTATTTTGTCACAGCATTACTCTTACTTTAAAAAAGATGGACAGGAATTCTGCAGTTAAACAATTACTTGTTAATCTAGCTCATTTTCCTTTCGGTGTTAAGTTGCATTTCTGAAAGTGGATATGCTATGGTTTAATCTCTTTGACCATAGAGGACCACTGTGTAAACAAGCACTACAGGCCACCCTGCTGCAGCAGCCAGCATCTCCCCCTTGTCCAGTGTTCCCCAGGGCAACCATCCCTAGTCTTGCCCCTGCCTTCTGCTGCCTCATAATTCAGCCCCATTCAGAGACAGCAAATGGATTGATATTTCTTTCTAAGAATGGGAGATGGAGGCATTCCAGAGGCAGTGACCTTAAGCAGATGTTGGAATCAGAGCTCATTTTCTGTTCTCCTGCTACAGTGCTGGCAGTGGGTGAGCTTTCATGCCTATTGCATGAGAAGGAAAGGGGAAAAAAGGAAAAAAGAAAAAGGGTGTTCTAATGAAAGTCCAGTGAAAAAGCCATCATTAGAAGGTCTAGGTTTTCCTGGCATTCTCAGTCTGTTCCAGCAACACCAGAATGTCTCTCCTGCTATCTACAAATTAGTCTAGATAAACAGGTTTGTCTGCATCTCAGCTATCTTCAAGCCAAATGAAGCTGCTTCAATCTCAATAGCAACACAATTGGAGTTTAATGGCTAACCATTTTGGACAGTCTGGTAGAGAAGCCTTGTAAATCAAGTGAATATACAAGAACAGGGACAATCAGTTTTCCTATCAACAACTAGACAAAGTCTAGTGTCAATAAGAACACAATTGGGCAACTGTGCCCAGACAGTTTCTACAGATCTGCCCATTTCCCTGGATTATGCAAACAATTTGTCTGTCTGATGTATGAATGAATGTGGAACTGATTATACAGCTTAAGGTCACCAATTGCTCAGACAAAGGAGAGATACCTATAGGAAACAAGAACACCTTTGAAAAAATGGATGTGGAAGAAAAGATACTGCTAACTACTCCACTGTAAAGAGGCTCAAGTTTTGATCTCCTCAGTATGCAGTAGCAATTGAACTAGAAGAACATTATTTCCAGTGCCGCTGGCCAGGGTTAATTTTATATTAGACTAGGCAAGCACTTAATCTGTTCCGAGCGTAAGTACTATCTACATCCAACCACTGGGAAACAGATATTTCTGTCCAAAAAGATCAGTGGAGGAAAACAAAGACTGAGACCAAGAGATTATTAACCATTCTCTGTTGGGTCCCAAGACATACTCCTCAATGCAACATGGCCAGGTCCCAGAGGCTTGAAAGATCACAATTGTAAGTCATTTGTCAGCTACCTGGGCTAAGAAGACCCACCGTATTCAGAGTCACTGGGATAAACTAGACTTCATGCAAATTTGCTGGCTTCATACAGGATGTATTCAGATCACAAGGGAATAGGTAAATCACTCCACTGAAAACTATGGTTTAAATAGAAAGGACGGCTGTTAACTGGATCAAAAAGATGTTTGCATTAGAATGTTGCATGGGATTGGGACAGCAAGGGCTTTGCAAATCTTAACGAAGCAGGGAAAGGGTAATATGCCTTCAGTTTTTTTTAGGAAAAGGATGAACTTTTACCCATTTGAGAAGTACATAATACACTGGAGGTATAAATCAATTCATATGTTTGGAAATTAACTGCTTTCCATAGTCATTAATAGATCCAGCAAACAACTGCTAAATGAATCTTACCTCACTAGGGTCAAGTATTACATCTGGGGCTGTAATGCCATTAATTTTTGCAGCCTTTCGGATTATGTCTTCTGCCTCTTGAAATCGTCCCCGAGAGATTAGCCACCGTGGAGATTCTGGAATGACCCTGAAAGAAATGTTCAGAGTAACATGCCAGCATTTCCACAGAATGTACTGCTGCAGACACCAACACACATTGTTCTAGGCATGAAGAGCTCAAAACTTGCCATATCTTGCAGAAATTAAAGCAAAGACAACAGAAATCAGATTTACAAGAGCAGACCAGTAGGCTGAACAAGAACAGACTAAAATGCCTTCCTGGATTTTAAAAGCACTAAAAAGCTGAAGTATGATTCAGAAAAAAAAAAGAGCAACTAAAACCTTCAAAGTATGGGAAAAATGGTTTAAAGAAATTCAGAAATGTGAATACATAAGCAGCATTCTGTACATTAAAAAGCATAAGCTTAGTGACTAACACATATAAAATCAGTTCTTGACTTGCCTGTATGGGACAGTGTTTACAGAAAGTGGAATCTGCATGAGTCATTCAGCTTCAGAAGAGAAGCTAGACAGCATCAGATATACTGCTAGTGTCAGTGAAGAAACAGCACCACCGTGTGGACTACTTAAACTTTACATGTCACATCACTTAAAGGTAGGATTTCATTAACTATGGAAGAAAATACTGAAGTCTCACAGGTGTGCAAGTACTGTTTTGCAGCTTGTCATATCTATGTCATACCATTGCCCAGCTTCCCAAAATATCTGTTTTTTCATTCTGCTCTTAGTTCAGGCCTACTCTTAAAGTTCACAGGTTTTGCTCGGAGCAGAAGGATGAGATTTTTTTGCCTCCTCCCCTCCCCACCCCCCCCATGAGCAATCACTTAATTTTCTAGAAGCCTACAGAAAATGAAGACCAGATTTTTCAGGCATGAGTCAGATCATTCACAAAGCTGCAGACTGGTGGCTAAAAGACTGGGAACAGTAAAGGACAACACCCAGTCTTCACCTGCCCACTCCTGAATTTCATTGGTAAAGTTGTCTGGCATTTGGATCTTAAAAATCTGCTGACAAGACCTTCTAAAGACTAAAGTCTTATAAATCCTTTATACTCACCACCAGAGTGGGATGCAGAGCAGCCCAGGTAAAGTAAGCGCCAGCAGCAGCATCCGCCAGTCTCTGATGAAGTAAGCAAACAGTGGCAGCAACATGTAGCCAATTGCATAAAATATGCAAACGCCTAGAGTGCAGAATAGTACGCGAACTGATTTGCCAAGAATTTCTGTGCCTGTTGAAAACAAGTGAAGATTAGTATTTTAACTTAATAGCAACCAAATAAGTTACAAAAATACCTTTAATAGTTGGCTTTGAAATATACTACATTGGGTAGTTACAACATATCGCACGCTGCCATCCAATATTCGAGGCTCTACAGATCTGCTTCATGTCATGATCCTGCACAAACGCAGGTAACTATAAGTATGAAAGGAAGACAATCAGGCCATACAGTATTTCTGTAGCTAGAAGTAGCTAGCACTTCTGTATTTCTATGTTCTTAAAATATCTCATTTTACTTGAGGAGCTAAAAACACCAGATATACTTCAAAACATCCACAATTGTTAACTCCAGCTTTATCTCTATAGGGTCCTCTCCAGCTTAACGACAGAGACAAGCTTCTTTAAAGGATAATTCAGAGATGCCTAAGTTAGGTCCTGACCTGTATAACCTTCTGAAATTCTCTTTTCTCTATTAGCTGAAAAACTTGACTCTTTTGGAGTACACTTACAGCAAATAACAAGGGCCAGGCTACTGGCAGTAGAATTAAATGCACTAACAGGGGGTCAATGCTTTCCTTTAGAAAGGCCTTGGGACCTGCAAATCAAGAGACATTGAAAGAGACAATCTTCCTCATTTCCGCAGAAATCAAAGATTACAGAAGCTGCAGCAGCATGCCTGTGCTGGGGTTAGCTGAACGCTGTTTTCACAGCTGCACTAGCCTTTTCTAGCCCAAAAGGAATTTCTTGCAAACATTTGGTACTCTGGACAGTGATTGGTATTATTTTCAGTGACTTCAAAACAACTTCTTTTTTTGGAAATCTCAGATTCATAAGGTAATTCACATTCCCATCTGATCAAATACAGTCTTAGTTAAATTTAAGTATACAAAGCGAGATCAGTATGCTTTTTAGTTTTCACTATAGGATGTTTTAAGAAAACACTTTTTTTCTTTTACAAGTTTTTACATCAAATATACATTTAAGTCCCATAATTAACAACATAAATCCCTGAAAAATGATGTCTTACCCTTACTCTCCAACTAGAAGATGGATTTTGTTTCAAGTAATCAATTTCTGTTTTTTGCCTTTTTAGTATGGCTTACCACAGAATTAATTCAGATTGCACTTCTATCAACTGCAAACTTCCAAAGAGGGCATGAGTTATCCATGCATGGTGAGGACACACTCTTAACAGTGTTGCATGGCAAAACAAACCAACCCTAAGCCAGCATAGAAAAGGAGCAGGGAAGTTCATAGGACTAAAGATCGCATACTATACCCAGCAGGGCTTTCATACCGAGAACAAACGCTGCCACGTAATTAGAGATCTGTCCCATGCCAACCAGCACAAAGAACAATGAAAACATCTCCCAGCTGGTAGAGAAGATCTGTATGAAGCTGAAGCCAGTCTGCATTGCCAGAGTTGCAAACAGCACATTCTTCCTCCCAAACCTTCCATGGATTTAAAGGAAAAAAAAAAAAAAAGATCATACAACAGCATGAATTATACCTTCAGAAAGAGAAAGATACGATTATTGATATGCATACTTATGGAGACACAAGACATTTCCAAAAAAAGCAAACATTCAGGAAACACAACACAGGTACAGCTATTCTAAATACATTAAGAAATCCACTGGCCAAGAGAAAATATTGCTATGGCCACAAGACAAGTCATCTTTAGGTATGTGCTGGAACACTATTCCTTCCTTTCTAATAGGGTGAGCAGGGAGACAAATCATTGGGAGCAAAATGATTTTTAATGCGGGAGCAGTAGATGCTCCTCCTCTAAGCAGCACACTGTTCATTAGACAGATCAGCATATTAAAAAAAGAAAATGTTTGAAAGAGAGGTAAAACTGGGGTTTGTAAGGTGCTACTATCAGTAAGTGATCCAACGCTGCAATCTTCGTTCCACTTGGTAAAAAAAAAAGAAAAAAAAAGACCTAATTTAAGGGATGGTAGCAGTTCTCTTGATGGACCGAGGCACTACACAAAAAGAAAGGAATTTAAACAGAATCCAATCTATTAAGTCTTATAAGAGTCAGTGCTGACGTCTTGGCCTGGGTATTTGTACAACATAAACAGTCTTCCCAGCCTGCGACAGGCAACCTGCCGAACGCAGGTTCACACAATCCTATTTCAAAATGACACTTGACCAGGAAGCCTACAGCTGTGTGCAGTAAATCTCAGGTAGATCGGAATGAATGAAGAGCAGACCGTTACTCTAACCAGCAAAGTAGTTTTTTCCATCCCCTATTACTGGTGGACTCCTGCTTTACCCCGGGGCCAGGTGTGCGGGGCTCAGGCACGCTGTGAGACCTCGTGTACCGGACCGGCAGACGGTGGCAGTCGGCAGCAGCACCCTGAGCATTGCCCGGCCAGCACCGTCTGCTCCAGGGGCTGCTGGGTGCATTCAGTCTCTTGGCCGTGAGCTAGCTACCGTTCAGCAGCTGCGAGAGTAACTGGACGAGCCACACCGTGCATTTAGTACCGTCTGGGCTCTTCCTTGCCCTCACGGGTACTGCTGGAGCCCCAGACAGAAGCTGCCCCAGAAGGCCCTGAAGGGATGCTACAAGATTTGGGGCATAGCGATTATGTTTCAAACAAATACAAACTCTACAAGTAAACTGACAAATTAGAGGACCACATATTGTTCCCTGGGAATCAGGACAACTGCACACAACACACTGCACAGCAGATCTCAGGGTGATAATCAGAAAAAAGTGAGCTTAAAAAACAAAAAACCTGTCTGCATCACAGAAATTCATGGCATCTCTCATTTTTAAATGTTTGTTGGAGTGCTGCTGAGCAGCATTCATGCTTTCCAGCTTCCACATACACAGCTCATTAGGCTCCAACGCTGAGTCTGAAGAAGAGAAGCTACGAGTGTTGATAAAAGCAAAATTTTAAATTTGACCTCAGAAAGATGAGAACAAGCCTCAGGAATCTCCCTGAACATAGTCCAAAGTAATCAGAAGAGAACGTCATGGCTCAGATTTTTCCAGATGAAACTTACCTCCTACACCTCTTTTCTGGCATAAAAACAGGTGCTGCAGTAGTGATTTCTCTGAAAATATACACTGGTAAAGGTAACACCCACTAACAATCCTTGTAACGTTCTGGTCTAAGTTCGGACGTTTACTCTATACACTTTGCGTACACTCAGTCACAAAATGAAGACATGTTAATGGCTGCAGAAAGACACAGCAAACTTCACGTACAAGAATTGCTTGCAAAACAGTATCAAAGAAAGAACCAGCAGTTTTGGCGTATATACTTTACTTGTCTGAGAGCTGTCCCGATATGAAAGATCCAAGCAGGACACCCACAAAAAACAAGGAGGTACTCAAGGGTCCCTTCCAGTCGTTGTCACACACGAGATTCCACTGCAAGGAGAGAGAACACATGAAAGTCTTCTAACAAACAGGATTTCCCCCCTCTCCTTCTAAGTATCTTGGCTAAGCCCAGATGACAATGCACCCTTTGGACAGAAAACCTCCACAAAAGAAATGAAGAGCCAACCTACGGCACAGATACAGCTCCACAAAAATACCAGCAGCTGACACTGCGCAGCAGAGGGCGGATGCCATCAACTCTAAGCCACCTCGGGAGCAACCCGTCTGGGGCCACAGCACTACCTTGCGTGTGTGGTCCCTGTAGTTTTCGTTACACAGCTGATGGCTGACACTTCTGAGTGTCACATACACGCATAACAGTGATGGTAAATAATTTCATCACGCACTTGATTCAGTTCACTTTCAAAGTCTCTGCGGCACCTAAAGCAGCTGTAATTCTGCTGGGTTTGGAAGGTGTGAGAACAGACCCTAAACTTTATTTTCCTGCACATGGTGAAGTCTCCATAAAAAATTTTCATTTCAAATTTATAAGAAACTGAACTGTACAAACACAAGTATAGGGAAAAAAACGCCTCCTCTTTTGTTACATTTTAATATGGTTTTGAGAGAGACTGGAGATTCACTGCTCACTGGGGACCTAATTGCAAATTGTGGCTCATTATGCAGCATGGGTCTGCAACACAGACCTGCAAAAGCCAACATATTCGAGTTCTTCAGGAAAGCGTCAATTATAATCTTGAGAATACAAACTGAAATACACACCAAGCAAACCAAGATTTTCAAAATGAAAACAAGTCTTGGCAAAAAGAGGAAGAAAAAAATATAGCTATTAAATGAATACTGGAATAGTTCACAATGTCTTCCCCACTTCAGACTGATGTTACTGAAATAGCATTAATGTTATATTTTTTTAATCTGTATCAACAGCTATTACTGAAAGAGTCTTAATTTTGTTTTGGTTATTGGGAAAAAAGTGTGTAAATATTAGAAGAAAGGATGAAAACAGCAGGGATGCCTCCTCGTCCCTTACCTTCCTGCTGGGCTGCGGCTGGAGCAGCCCCCAGTGTTCTCCCTGCCCTGCTCGCGGAGAGGGAGAGGTGATACAGCCCCATCGGAGGCTGAACGCAGGAGTGGAATTTGGAGGCAACCAGCACTTCCGATATGAGGCCAAACCCTGCCGATCTTAGTTACTCAAACAGCTCCCACAGGGCCCCTTTCGATGTTTTAGTGATGGAAACTTTTAGTTGTCAATTCGCACTACAAAGGTTGAAATGAAAATATTTACACTGGCCCCAAAACTAATCCCCCTCAACCTAAAATTACAAACAATTAAGTACTGTGGGTTTTACTCACAGTTTTTTTTTTTTTTTTTTCCTCCAAATTTCTACTGGAAGAGCGATCAATGCTTTGATCTGCCCCATAGGAAACCCAGGCTGCTGCTGAGGGTCCCAGATCAGCAACCTGTCTTGTCGAGGGTCTGCCACGCAGTAACGCCAGTGTTTGTGTTTGCTTGCCAGCCATATGTCAAACACCAACAGGAACCACTGTTTTCCTTCTCTTTTTTTTTTAGAGAGAGATCCTATCTTTCATTCCTCCTTGTCTCCTTATCTTTAAGCCTTTGACTCCAGGAATCTCACAACCCTCAGTTTTTCATAGCTCACGCTGCACCTACACCATAGCGTACGTCTCAGGGCTGGGGGAACGACTGCAAATCATGCACGCCACAGCCTGTCACTCCAAGATCCCTGGTGCCAAACCCAATTGAACCACCACTTGTTTCATGGAATAGCATCCAGTTTTGAATTATAAAAGGAAGTTTTTCTAGAGATGAATTATCTTCCTTCATACAGACTTACTCTCACCTGCGTTTGTGCAGTCTTAAGACTTCATCTCTCAGGATTATAATTATTTATTTAACGTCACAGGGCAAACATAATGCACCTTTTCCCAATTTCTAACTGCATTCAAGTTATTTCTTAACCTCTCCTTTGATAAATCTGATTGTGGTTTTACTTCTGTCGTATGTCAGACTTCATAGTCCTCAGCATTACTCTTGCACTTATTCCCACAACTTTTCCAGTTTCACAATACTTTCTGAAGCACAGACACTAGCACTTAATATAGGGGTCCAATAAATCCTACTGACACCATCAATTATGCAACATTACTGAAGTTCCTTTCAGA
This sequence comes from Chauna torquata, assembly GCA_013399475.1. Classification (NCBI taxonomy): domain Eukaryota; kingdom Metazoa; phylum Chordata; class Aves; order Anseriformes; family Anhimidae; genus Chauna; species Chauna torquata. Next base: position 1,359,460 of record VXAL01005066.1, on the reverse strand, counting down.
ACTAACGTGCTACCAAATTTACACCACCCACATAAGGGATGTAACTTACTAGGACCCGAGGGAACGGCATGGAGCTGCGTCAGGGGAGGTTCAGGCTGGATGTCAGGAAAAGGTTCTTCACTGAGGGGGTGGTCGGGCCCTGGAACAGGCTCCCCAGGGCAGTGGTCACGGCACCGAGCCTGCCGGAGTTCAAGAAGCGTTTGGGCAACGCTCCCAGACATGGGGTTCGATTTTTGGGTGGCCCTGTGTGGAGCCAGGGGTTGGACTCAGTGACCCTTGTGGGTCCCTTCCAACCGGGGATGTTCTGTGATTCTATAGTCATCAATGTAGATTAAAAACTGTAATTAAAATATTTATGATTAAATCTATTTATTCAACAAATGCTGTATTCACTGTACATAAAAAAGTTTGAGCAATTCTCTGATGACCGTACACAGAGCCTAAGCTAGCCAGGAAGCTTTGGCAAAGCAAATCTAGCACCTTGGAAATATGCAGAAAATGATCATTATCAAATTTATACAGGCCAGAGGTTTCTGTGGTTATCATATGCCTCCACATGATAATATTTATCAGGAAATCAAATACCATTCCAAGTAGAAATCCTACATTAACACAGACTCGCCTACTCACAAAGAATCCCCTTTCCATCAGCTACTGGAACCAGACATCTTTTTCAGTAACAGAACCACAATCTAACTAGCCAGACATTTAGCTCAGTGATTTATAGCGTATCATCGCTAAAGAAGTCATTACTTTCCAGCTGATAGCTAATTCGCAAGCACAGAGCAATCTCCTTTCGTCTGTCCTCCACTCTGTACTTTGGCACCCACGTGCCACAAAGCTTGGCTTTCCAGACACTGGCATGGCTGTGCCCAGTAACAAACATTTTCTTATGACCACGGAAGTACAGACATTGCTTGGAAAATTTCATCGTTATAAAATGTTACACTGCCCTGCCAAAAGCTTCTTGCATTGGCAGGTGGAAACAAACTGGTCCTTAACAAGCTACTCTGATTACCTTCTTGTTTTTCTGTCCACTCTATTAACACAATTTTAGGATCTGTTATGCTGAACAGCACTTGAACCAGGCACCAAAGCAAATTTCAATATCAAGTTTCCAAGGGAAAACTACTTTGGTTGTGCAATACCACTTATTTATAGCCATAAACTCCACATGCACAACAATCAGAAAAGATGGATTCTAAGGTCTGTTACTTCTCACCCCAGTCAGTAAATGAACGCTGAAGTCCTCGGCTTTTTAATGACTCACCAAACAGGTCTACTGTGCTGCTTGTCAGTGATGGTGGCATTGGTTTCCAGAACCACTCTGCAACCACACCCTTCCCTGAACTGCACATTGCCCATGAAGAAGTCACTGAAGCAGCACTGTTAGAGCGAGTATCCCAGGAGCAGTTACTGATTGAATTCTCTTGCTGGCAGAGCTGTTTGGACACAGTACACTGTGACCCAGTGCTCTAAAATCATGTGCTATTTTCATTTCTTAGTATCCTTTGAGTAAGCCTGCTAGATAGCATGGCCTTTGCCCAGTGAATAAGATAAGGTTAATCTCAGCGAGGTATCGTGGCTCCAAACAGGAGGAAAACACATTTTAGCCTTGTTTCAAACAGCAGCTACTGGCATTGCAAAGCGTCAAGCTCTTAAACACTGGCACCCAATGCTCATGCCATGGCACAGAACATTCTCACAATTTTATTATAGGTTTGGAAGAGGACATCCTCTGTTGCAGTTTAAACTTATCTTCTTACTCAAACAGCTTGCAGGTACTTTGACTGGGCTGTAACTGCTTCCTGAAACGCTCCTCAGGTCAGGACGATGTCTTCACCAGCAGCCTCACACCTAGCAGCAATAACTGCTTACGCGTTGGTATCTGCAGCAATCACACATGCATCTCTTTTCACACAAGCTGCAATCACAATGATTTTCAGACTCATCCGAGATGAAATATTTGAATTCTTTAAAACTGCAGAAAACCATACAACAATACTCAAAGTGTAAAATAAAGGTATCAAACTAAAATTGCAAGGCAAGTTTAGGCAGACACAATGCCATAAGTCCAGCTGACGATATTGCCATACCTCAAGTAAAAAGTATACTTCTAAGTTCTCTAGGCACTTCAAAACCTCCAAGAGGTAAAGACTACCAATTTTTTCTGCATATAGGTTCTGTATCCATCGTGCTTGCAGAATACCACTCGCCTTGAAAGGATAGCTGGCACTTCACGAATTACTAACACTAAATCCTGCAGTGGCTCTCATCCAGACACTGATGCAGATCCCTTATCATGTTTAACGTTCACTGTAATTTCGTCACCTCTTCCAAGGTGGTATAACAGGAACTAACAAAACTAACTGCTAACGATAAGATGCAAATCACATTTAAGCATAAAATTTGCCCAATATTTGTAATATATTATAACATGGAAGTTAGAAGTTTAATTATAGGAAAGCTCTACAAAACATCAACATTTCTTGCAATACAGCGCCACAGCAAACAAATACATACTGCCCCCAAATATATACTGCTACCAAACACATTTGGAAAGTTACAGAAGTAATTGTAAGGTCAACAGTATAATTTAGGACCACACTGCGGAAAAAAAGCATATTTCTCAATGTATAGAGAACTGTTCCACTGCAGGAGCACTTGTACTTCCCTGATACCATTACTAGAACCTTACACAAAGCAGGACTACAACAAATACTAAAAACTTCAAGAGCCTTACGCAGTTACACCTGTTACAGGAAGAGGAATATTAAAAATACAATGCATTGTGTTCTCTTACTCTTTTCTCTTTTTTTCCCCCCCCCAAACTGTTCTGTTGCTGAGAAGAGCACATGGTTGAAAAAAAGAAGTGGGATAGTCTCATGTGCTAATATTTGCTTTTTAAAAATCAACATGTTAGCAAGAATTCTTGAAGTTAACCCAACATAACGTATGCTCTCCTACCAGCTGCTTCTCTCTGTAAATCAAGGCAGGTTCTTAACAACTCCCAGTATCTTAACTGAATACTTACAATCATTGGTTCAGAATCTGGTCTTATTTATACCCATATAAATATTCTCCATTTAGTTGAGAGCTAGCAGCATTATTAAACACCCTGTCCTCAAATATACATTTATATATTCCAAATATTTAGAGGTTCTAGATGTTCTATTACAGCTTTTAATCTATAAACAGAAGCCTGCATCTACAAAATATACATTATGTTCAATTTCTCCCCTTGTAGTTGTTTTCAACTTCTATAGAGGTAAAACTTGCACAGAACATGGGGGAAAGCACCAAACATTTTATAATACTGGTGAAGAAACTTAACTCTCCCCCAGACATCACATTTTTGAAATGGCTGGAAAAAAAGAAAACAGTGCACTGACATTGAGAAACAAGCCAATTTTTAATCTAAAATTAAAGACAACATAATGGGAACATTACCCTGTCATTAACTGTCCATAGTACCTCTAAATTAGCATTGTTTCAGTTTTAATGGTATTAATTACAGGTCTATCATTCTTCAAAAATACTAACCCTGTTTTACATTACAAAGCTAGAAATGTTTTTGAGCACAATTCTGAAGAGTCCTGCATAATGTGCTTCTTAAACACCATGTAAACCTCTGCATTTTAAAAGTATTTTAGTACATCTGTCAGCCACTCATATTCACTTCTGAGCTGAAAACTGGACATTTTTCTTTCTTCTGATGACAATACCAATACTAAGATTTTGCACCTGCCAAGCAGTTAAGGTCTTAGCTTCCCAGCTAGCGCTTAGCTATGACACAGTCACAGCTGTGTCAGCTCCTTGGACTGAGAAGCTGTCAATATTAACTTCAGCCAGAATAATACGCAGGTATTACCCTGCAGCATGAAAGGGGATGCACTGTTTTTAACAGATGAAAAATAATGGAAGTCCTGGTGTGACTTCTTGTCTACAAGGGCACTGCACTAACATGAATGAGGTCAGCCAGAGCTCAACCTGGATGACGTGAGTTTGATTTATGCTTCAGCTGCTGGCTCTCCTATTAGAAAAGCTTGCGGAAATTAAAATGTCTATCACAAGCCTGTGTTTTTATTTTGGTAAAGCAAAACAACACAGCCCTCTCTCTCCAAAGAACAAGGATCATCAAAACCTCCAGTTACACTGCTGTATTACAGGGCCCATTTGTGTCATTCCAGATGTCACCACTGCAACCTCCACATGCTTCCTGAAGGTCTGGCATAACTTACTGATCTTCAGGGACATGCATCTGACAGCACAGCAGAACACCTGAATCCCTTGGTGTAAAGGTAACAGAAAACTCAGGACCCTAATATTTGCTGGGAAACTTTCTCTCCCTGTGCGTTCATACAGGATGCAGAGCTCCAGCACTGCACCGGGCCTCAGCATGCTTCGGTAATTCCCACGATAAGCATCCTTCCTCTGCAAAAAAGTCACTGAAACACGTTAAGACCACAACAGGCATAACACATGCAGCTCTGGAGTACAAAAGGATGCCCGCATTGAACTGATTTCAAATTGATAAACAATGCAAAACATTAAAAAAAACCCTGAAGATGAATGTGTATGCAAAACTCTGTATCTATTTAAGTTTCAGTATAGAAGAATCACTCCCATACTTCAGTATGTAAGAATACTCCCAAACTAAAATGCTTTAATCGCTGTATCATCTAAAGAATTCTCATTACATAATTTTTCTAGTCCACTAATGCTCAAATTCACTGCTCAGTTCTATTCCCAGTTATTCAGTGTAGCCCCAAAACAGATACTAGGCTTTCACAGATAGGACTGGGAGTGGAAGTTAGCCTTTTCCCTTAATTACCCCAGTATATATTTCTTTCAGTCCCATATATGAACTTTTATTATTTTTATTTATTATTACATTCTTTTTTTAATGGAACTTAGGGAGGAATAAGAATGACACAGATGGTTACTTTGACTAAAGAAAAGCTCTTCTTATCCCTCAGGACACACTATCTCAAAAAGTAAAAGATGAAAAGGGATTTTATTACTGGTTAAATATACCAGACTGGCTAATAACATTCTGCTGTTAGTCTGTTTGAAAAAAGGAAGTCCCCCTCTAATGTAAAGAGAACTGAATGTGTTAAGCCTTCCCTGAAAAGCAGAAACTTAACTGAGGCTTTCTCTAGAGTCATGAGAAATTTGTGCAAAAACCTTTCTTAAAAAAATTCCCCCTTCCCCCTCCTAGTGCCAGCTACAGAAATCTGGGACAAAGGTCCTCATGATTATTCAACAAGTCAGAGATATGCAACTAAACACAGGATTAGTGAATCATAAAAGCAGCAGCACCAAGACAACAAATTAAACAAGTTTAACACTGAAAACCTGCAAGTATGTGAAAGGCCATGGTTCTTGCAAAACTGGCTCAGAAGCATTAATATTAAAAGGAAACAAAATACTGCCTCAGTGCACGTTGTCTGAGAAGGCAAACATCACCTCCCACAGACACGGAACATCTGCCAAACTATACAGACACCGGGTGAGAGCTGCTGCGGAGTCTCAGCAAAACATTAGCAGCTTCCGTCTCTTATGGATCATAAAGCTTCTGGAAGATACTCTGATACTTCGGACATCGTAGCTCGCACCAAGTCAAAGCTGAGTAAAGAAGCTGCAGATACACAAAGTGCTGACAAACTATGCCTAGCCAGGCCAACCATTATATTGGGACACTCTGGACAAAACCAGTATGTTCACCCATGAATTGCCTAATTCCAGAAGATGCCAACTGCCTTATGCTGTCCTAAGAGTGCCACAATTTTTCACAACCACACATTTCACTAATGACATGGATCTAGAAATTCAGAGCAGTTTTACTCTTCATGGAGAAAGCAGTTCTTTAGAAATAGGTGAGGCAATGCCTTGTACCAGCTGCCAAATGCCACCCAAGCCCCTAAGACTGTGCTCGCTCAAGGGAAGTATTCAACAATTCAAGCTTTGCCATGTCCATGCTTTCCTGTGCTAACCTGTCCTCTCCCTCCCATGCTCCCTTTTTCACCGCAGTCCTCCTCCAGAGGAAGATTTCTGTGCTCTGATCAGCTTGTGGTCATTAAGCACTCAAACATCAATTACCATCTGTTTTGCAGAGCAAGGAATAAAGACCTCTGAGCAGAAAATATAGCTACAGCTCTGTAATATTTGTTCACAGGTACAAACAGGAAACTGGACTGTACAAATGGTTTACAAGCCTTCTGAAAAAAAGCCATCTACGCTTTGAAATTCAAGTATTTCCTTGTATCTTAAGTCAGCTAGTGCCTGTGGGTCTGTATAGCTTTCCTCTGAAACAAGGACAATCAGCACAGCTTCAGCTTTGCCTGGTTGCCTTGCCCAGAGACTAATCTGGCAGGACACATCCGAGCAGGTGAGGATCCAGCCCATTCCCGGCAGGTGAGCGGGGACAACTGAGCAGCGGCGGGCAGGCGTGGCGCTGGTACACGGCAAAGTTCAGGGTCCCCTTAGACACAGCATCAAAACTGGGCTCCCCTGCTGCACCACGCCTTGCACAACTCAGGACGACTTCTGCCGCCTTTTTTCTCCCCCCCCCCCCCCGCACCTTTTTAAAAAGAAAACAAACCCTTTTGATATCATGAGTTCAAAGAGACATCTTTGAATACATACATATACTACATTAGTTAAGACACTGCAGTTGGAGACTACTTTTGCAAGTACACAGAAGAGATTATCCGAGATGTCAAAATCCGTTTAGCACGCCAGATTTAAAAGCAGTGGCCCATTCTCGGGCCACTGAAAACTGCACGAGAAACCAGCGCTGTGAGAACCACACACATTTCCCTGGCCCTTCTGCACGGACGCGTGCCAGACAGACCCGCCGGCACCGCGGTGGAAGGGGTAGGATCAGAGAGGGGCCGCCGGGGGAGCGGGGCTGCAATTCCCGGCAACCTGCACGGGCGCTGCTGGAGAAAGGCGCCGTTTTGCACCGTTACGACTCGCATCGCGCTGGAACTCCCCCGGACGAGCCTGAAAACGAGCCCGATCCCTGCTCGGTGGTGCAGAGAGGGGCTGCTCTGCCGACCTCCCCTCGGTGACGGCGCGGATGCCGCAGCCCTGCTCCCGGCACACAGCCGGGGGGAGGCCGGCAGACGGCGCCTCGCAGGCGGCGCGGCTCTCCGTGCGTCGAGGGCAGCGGAGCGAAGTCCTGCCGAGAAACCCGCGCCGGCAGCCCCAGGCACGGCCGGAGCCGCCCCGCTGCTCCCCCCCACCCCGCCGGGCCCCTCGCCCGCGCACCTCGGTGACGATGGTGGAGCGGTAGACGTCGCGGCTGTACTCCCAGCCGTCCAGGCACGGCTCCTGCTCCAGCGCGCCCAGCTCCACGTCGGAGCCGGGCCGCAGCCCCAGCGCCGAGAAGTTGGCGA